>OU015494.1:166945998-167343498 GCA_907164885.2 Dolomedes plantarius
TAAGAATACTTCGTTTCTTTTTCATTCAGCATGATGAATAAGGATATTTTATGCTCAGTGACGCCCGGGGCAAGATACCTTTTTGGCGCCCCCTCCCCGAAAAACATATAGTAATTTTATATATAGAATTAGTGAAAAGGACCATTTGGCGCCCCTCAGCGAGTGGCGCCCGGGGCATGATAGACCCCCTTGCCCCCCTCTCGCTACGCCACTGTTTATGCATAGTTTATAAGTGACTTTAATCATGCTCTTTCATATATTTATTGTCATCGAAAAAAAACTATTGACGACAAGCATATCTTCATTTCATTCTGTTCATATCTTCATTTCATTCTTCAGAACTATTTTGTTGAATTGCTTGGCTTCGCCGATGGAATTTGAGGTGAGAATCATGCATTTTCTCAGTGATTTATTCTAACATTTTTGGTTGCTGTATGATCAAAATAACTTAAATTGATGGTTATCAGGATTTGAAATCAAAACTAGCAATCTCCATCAGAGCATTTTTGTTTTCGGTAAAGGGTAAAGAACTTTATCATATATTTTTCAAGATATGAAGTTGAATTTACGTTTAAAAAGAAACCTTACGTTATTTTTTATGAGTAGGCCATTTTCCAAAATGTTTTTTTTTAGCTGATTGAAATACCATAAGAAAATATCCTTCCCTCAATTTTGAGAAAAAAAAACATGGAGATTGCTAGTTTTGATCCTACACTACTCATATGGTGAGTAATTTTTTAAAGTATGGTTAAAACTAATTATTTTCTGGAATATTTTTTGCTATCTTCATACAAGTTTTATAAACAAATACGAATTGTGTTTGAAAGTTCCATAGACAAAAATTAATGTTATAGAACAGAGGTCCTCCACCTGTGGTATACATACCCCTTGGGGTATGCGCTGGACTGTTCAGGGGTACATGGAAAATTGATGAACTGAGTAACACTAAACAAATGCAACCATCTTGCAAATTATAATATTAGTTATATTAGCATTTTATAAGCCATTTTGTGAATTTATTTATATATGTATTTAATGAAGACAATTTAACACACACACATATATATGTATATTTTTATATTTTTAAATGTTTATAATGTTATTCATATTGCTATACTGTAGCAGCAGCATATGCAGAAATTTTCAAATGGGGAGAGGGGGGTTACTATGAAAGAGTAGTTTTGAAGAATCAGTGCAAAGCTTAAACCTAATTAAATTATATATGTAATCAGAACCAATGGGGGGGGGTTAACCCCCATCACCCCCCCTCCCCCTGTATACGCCACTGACTGTAGCTATTGTTTTATCTGTCTACACAAGGGGTATGCCAGTTATATACACATTTCCAGATGGTATGGGAGATATGAAAGGTAGAAAACCACTGTCTTGGAGAGAATGGACTGTGGGTTCTAAAGTAACTGTTTTAAAATTAACTAGTTTCTCAGTTTTTTTATTATGTTCTTCATAGAGATTAATATTCAAACATGAACTCTGAATATTATTTTAGGGGAAAGAACTTGTTTGCTGTCTAGTATTTCCAGAATAGTCATTTAGCAGTTAAAAAATACTAATCTAATCATTGTAAGACATTTGTAATATAATCAAATGGCTGCTGTATTCCCTTATATACCTTTTAGAAATATCTGCTTCCAAAATGCTGTCAATTAGCTGGTTTTCATGATAATCTGAGAGTCTAACTCTCATTATCTAGATGCCCCTTATTTGATAACTTTTATAGCAATTTTAATCTTGTTAACAGGATGCAGAAACAGACTACAAAGTTTTTTTTTTAAGTATGCAGAGTTTTTTTTTTTTTTTTTTTTTTGTATCAAATCTGAACTTTTAACTATTCCGTTACTAACATCAAATACTAAACAAAAACATCTATCTTCTCAAAATAAAGGCATAATTTCAGATATCTTCAGAATACATCATGAAGCTGGATTCAAAGCTGTCCACCTTATGAAGCCAGTTTCCAATATTATTCATTTTTTGTCCAAAACAAGTGATGCTAATTGTCAACAGACTGCTGTCTGCACATTAATGATCCTGGGCAAAAGTTCAAAAACTAGAGATATCATTTCCAAGGAAAATGGTATAGTTAGCATTGCTAAGTTGTTACATTCCGCTAATATTCCTTTGCTAGTTTGCAGTATTAAAGCTATAGCCAATTTAACTCAAAACTGCAGTCTCTCGTGTGCACAACTGTTAGAACTGCAGTTTTTTAACCCTTTTTAAGGCGGTGGTACATATCTTACCACCACCTTTTGTGATTCCCAGCACGAAGTGGAAAATTATTTACCATCGACCCTTAGCAGAAAACATCCTTCGGAACCAGCGCTTCACGTTTCAGCCGGTAGATGTCAGTAGCGGCGTCGTAAACTGCTAAATTTCCTCTTTTTATCAGTTTGCGAGCAAAATGTCGAAGGTAAGCACGTGTTTTTTTCTATCTCTCAGTGTAATTATGAATAAAAATACGTTAGAAGTTATGTAATCATATTTTGTGTATCTTGAAGATATAATAGCTAGATTTTATTAAGTGTTTTGAAAATTAATGAGAAATATTTTTATTTGTACGTATTTATAATTGGTGGTAACATATTTACCATTGCCTGCATAGCGATTTTAGGGGTGGTATATAATTTACCACCGCCTGGATTGCAACTGATTCATTTGTTTCAGGAATGCATTTTGCTTAGCATAGTACTTGATTTATATGTTTATATTTATGTTTATACTTATATATTACATCATTTACTTATAAAATTTATTATTACTAATATAATTGAGCATATTTTATCGATTTTTTTGGGAATACATAAATATTTAGTTATTTAGAAATAATAATTCGAAATTGAATGTAACAAAAGTAATATTTTTATAAGACTTTTCAAGTGATTTTAAATAAAAGAAAGTAACTCAATGTATATTTTACAATGTATATTTGTAATATTTTAGATGGACGCATTGAAAAAAAAGAAAAGTCTAAGCGCCGAAGAAGCTCTAGCTCTTTATTTTGCTCTGCCTTCGGATCCTGAAGATTCCGAAAATGAAGGTGATATAGAAGAGAATTTCCAAAATGCAGGCAATTTATTGTTAAAAAAAAAATACTTTTAAATTAAGTAAAACTTTAAATGGAAAAATTTTATCATTTTTTCATTAAATATAAAATTTACCAAAATATTTCATAAAATTTTAAAATTATATTTTATAAATATGTTAATTTTAAAAATTAATAAATGCGTATTTTTTTTAGATTCTGTAAACATTGGAGACATTAGTGATGCAGTGGATAATCCCGATATCTTATCCCGAAACCTTGAATCTGTTTCAGAGGATAATTTCCAAAATGCAGGTAATTTATTTATTGTATAAGTAATGATAATAAATCAGGTCAAATAAAGGTTTTTAAAATTTAATGCTAATTAGAAAACTTTTTTTTTCAGATCGGATGAACAGTGATGATGACGACGATACAGTAGATGATCCTGATTTTTTACCACCAAATGGTAGAAATGGTGAACCAAATAGTGATTCAGAAGATGAAGAAACTCTTGAAGATTCCACTCAAAATGAAAACCCTGATATCGAGTACTTATGGTCAGAAAGACAACAGCCTAAAGTTATACCAAACTTTGACACTGCTGGTAAGCCTACATATCAAGGTTTCACGAGGCTATCACAGCCAATTGAATATTTCAATCGGTATTTTGATTCTACAATTATGAAAAAAATTATGGATGAAACAAATTTATACGCAGAGCAAAAAAATGATAAAAACTGGACTCCCCTCATGCAAGAAGAACTACAGGCTTTTTTGGGAATATTAATTATGATGGGGATTAATAAGTTGCCTACTTTAGAATTGTACTGGTCTTCTGACCCTTTTTTTAATAAAGAAAAAATATCGTCAATAATGCCTGTGAAGAGATTCAAAAAAATCATTTCAAATTTGCATGCTAATGATAATCAAAAAGCTGTTCCTAGAAATGAGCCAGGATTTGACAAATTGTACAAAGTACGTCCTTTGATAACCCATTTTGAAAAAAAATTTCAGGAAGAGTATTCAAACTCTTCAGTACAATCTATTGACGAAATTATGGTAAAATTCAAGGGAAGGTCCACCATGAAGCAGTATATGCCAGGAAAGCCTGTAAAAAGAGGATATAAAATTTGGGCTAGGTCGGACGCATCCAGTGGGTATCTGTATCAATTTGAGGTTTATACAGGGAAAAAAGACGATGGTGCCATTTCGGAAGGATTGGGATATAGAGTTATAACAAATCTTACCAATGATTTGCACCCTACTTCTCCTCTTTTGATGGTTTTTGATAATTTTTTCACTTCAGTTCCATTGATGGAAACACTGTTTTCAAAAAACATATACGCCATTGGTACCATCAGAACTGGTAGAAAATTCCTTCCTGGACCCATGAAGAAAAAGAAAAATTACCAAAAACATGAATCGCTGATGTTGGCATGTAGAGACACTGTTGCAGTGCAATGGCGAGATACTAAGGTTGTTACTCTTCTTTCAACAGCCCATAATATGAATGAAATGACAGAAGTAAGTAGAACCCAGAAAGATGGCTCTAAAAAGAATGCTACTTGCCCAAAAGCAATTGCAGATTATACAAGAAGTATGGGGGGAGTGGATAAATTTAACCACTTGAAATCTTCGTATAGCTCAAGTAGAAGATCAAAGAAGTGGTGGCATAGGTTATTTTACTTTCTTTTAGATGCTAGTTTAGTAAATTCCTATATATTGTATGTGGCTAATCATAACGTAGCTAAAAATTCGCATCTAGAAGTTAGGTTAAGAATAGCTCGTGGGTTAATAGGAGGATTTTGCAGTAAAAAGCGAAAGTTGCAACCAAGATGGGTTGCAACGAAAAAGGAAATTGGCATTCCACAGGAAATCAGAACAACTAATGTTGGTACACACATGCCAGAAAAAGGGCAAACATACAGAAGGTGCAAACATTGTAGCACCAAAACTAACCAGAAACGGACAAAAGTGTTATGTTCAACATGTAATGTTCCATTGTGTGCAGCTCCTTGTTTTATGCTGTTTCATCAGAATAATTAAAAATAATACATTTGTAATTTACATTGTATTTGGTTTTACTACCACTTATTTCATGTGTAATTAATATATTTTTAATTTTGAAATAACTGCTAATAAATATCTTTACAAAAATGCATATTTATTTGTGAAATTATTTGTATTTCATATTTTTTCTATTGAATAAGTCAGTAAAATGTCACTGCTTGTATTGGGCGGTGGTAAATATGTTACCACCCCTGTTATAAACAACAGCCACAACAACAAAATTAAAAAAACACTTTTTTTGGTCATAAATGAGCTTATTTTCTCTAATTATACCGCAAAATGTAAATCTTGAAAGAAAACGGCTTGTGCCCGTTAAAGGGTTAAAGTTTTAGTTGAATTACATTCTCATACTGAGAAGTCAATTCGAAACCATGCATTGATTTCTTTAAAAAACTTATCAACCCAGGAAGAGGTACGATCTGGCCTTGTAAAAGTTGGAGCTGTAAAGCTATTTACTGAAGTGTTATCTTCTTGTGAATCCTATGAAATGAGTCGATTAGCTGCATTGGCATTGTGTAGTTGTCTTGATCACATACACATGTGGAGTCATAATGGAACTGATCCAGCTGTTGGTTTAAAGGCATTACTGGTAGTTCTACAGGACCAAAGATATCAAAATATTCATTTACGGGTAATTGCAGTTATCATTCCTCTTGCTTATGAGTCGAAAGTATCAGACATTTTGCTAAATCTTGATGTGTTACAATTCCTTATTAAAATTTTAGAACTTTTCATCGACAAACATAAATATAAATCTATTGTACAATTTTCATATAAGCCATATTATATTTCAGTTCAGTGTCTGTCTGAGTCGAAAATAGATACAGAGGTGGGTGGGAAGTGGAAGAATTTAATCCTGAGCTTCAGCTTGACATATCTAGCAATATGCAGTCTAAATATTTCATGAAACTGGATGCTGAAATTATTGATAGAAAAGGTGATAATGAGGAAAAAGTACAAGACATTTCTCCAAAAACTGTTAATAGATGGGAACGCTCTTTCTATAGTTTCAGTCCAATCACAAGTGATTATTCTAGTTCATGTAGTCCTGTACAGAAATTTTCTACTTCACCAGATTTTAACTATGAACGGGATTATGGTTCACCTTCTTCTGGTGTATGGTCCCCAGTTTCTCAAGAAGGTGAAAATTTACATAATTATATAACTTGTTGGTCTCCTGTTGTATCTACACATTCAGATTCTTTGATTCCAGAGAAAGACTTTTCATCTAAACTAGAAAGTGACGAGGGAGCTGAATCACTTATATCACCCACAAAAAGCTCATTTTCATTAAACATTGGTAAACTGGATGATTTGGAAGAAACGGTTGAGGCTTCTGTTAATTATAATTGTTTGCCATCTACTTCAAAGTCAGATGATCAGATGAAACAGGTACCTAATCCAGGTAATAAAAGTACATTGATGAAAAAGACACTGTTAATTCAGAATTCCAGCCTTCAACGAAGAAACTTATGACTGAAAGCATAAATAAGGTTGATTCTTCTGAGGTTTTCATGATTATCTGAGAGTCCAAGTCTTATTATCTAGATACCCCGTATTTGATAACTTTTACAGCAGTTTTAATTTTGTCAACAGGAGGAATAAACAGACTACAAAGTTTTTTTTTAAGTATGGAGAGATAATTGTTTTTTGAAGAAATATGAACTTCAACTATTCTGTTACTAACACCAAACTCTAAATAAAAACATCTATATCTCAAAATAAAGGCATAAAAATGAATACATCATCTAAATCAGTGATCACCAAACTTTGAAGCCACTGAGCAACCATACTGTTCATAAATCTTACTGTGAGCTACTAAAAGAAACCAGGAAAAAAAAATTTTTTTTTCCAAATCACACATTTATTTATTACTTATAAACATACATTGTTCATACTTAAGGACTTTCCACATAATGACTGTTAGTGTATTATGTAATAAGTCAGAAATTTCAGAAAGCTATTGTCTTTACGACACAAAGCAATGAATCCCTTCTCCCCACCTACTATCGCAGGAGCTCCATCGGTTGCGAAGTCCACCAACTTTTTAAAAATATGTCTTGTAAGTGATACTTTTTTTACCAGCTCTTCTCTTATTTCAAAATCATCAAAAGTCATTCCTACAATAACAGCCAACTGAGCAGTATGAAATAAATTAATTGATTCGTCAAGTTGTAGGGAAAATAACTGCAGCGATCAAAGTCAGTTTTAAGTTGCGAAGTTACATCAGAACTCATAGCTTCAACTTTTCTCATTACTGTATTTACAGAAAGCTATACAGATTTAATAGCAGACATTATCTCAGATTTCTTTGTGAAATTGTCAAATAATGTTTCTGCAGCTTTTAAAAATGCAGATTTGATTAACTCACTATCTTCATTTGGTTTCTTATTTTGGGCGATCACTTCGGAAACTTGGAATGATGCCTCAGTTGCTGCCTTATATTTTGAAAAAAGTAGATTGTTGAGCATGTAGTTGAGATTTTAACTGCATTATCTTTTCTCTCCTTAATGCAGAATTGAGTGGAAAATCCTTTTCAATCCCTAAGTTGAATGGTTTTGATATGACGTTCATCATTCTCTTTCTTCCCAACTGATATTTTTGCATTATAAAGTAAGAGCACACATGTGTCCTTTACCTGGGTAAAAAAGTAATAGATTTCCCATTCGAGATGAAAATGGTAAGTTTTTGGTTTTTTGCTTGAACTTGCCATCATTAGAACAAATCTAATTTAGTATAAAAGATTAAATCGAACTATCCACATTAACAAAGAGGAATTTGCACATGTGGGGAAAATGCTCATTTCTATTTTTTATTAACAGATTGGTTATTAAATTGTTCGAAAACATCAATTAAAACGTACATATCTAAATAATAAAAATTTTAAATTTAAAATAAGCGAAAAGTGTTGAAAAATCATGTGACCTCAAAACGCTACGTGATTGGTTCTGACGTCACTATGCCCCATGCTTCAATGTTTACATTTTTCTAGCGCGAGATTCTACGTTTCCTCCTCTTAAACTAACATTTTAAAATCATATTTTTTTTCTAATTCGGTTTAATTTTTCTAATTTTAGTTTGTGGCTATTGTTTATTTCCCCCTTTTTTAAAATTATATTCTATCGTCGTCTTTATTATTAGTTTTATTTCTGTTTTGTTTACCATGGCGTTATTACCCGGTTTTGCAAAAGGGCAATCTGACAACCTGCCTAAAATGGATTCATTTGCAGTGTTTTCCTTTTTGGGAAATAATCCAAGTTTTATGGGAGCAGAAATACGAGGATTTAAAGCTCAGAGGTATGTATATATTTGTTTGCATTTATTATTCTAGTTATGTAATGTAGATTGTAGAACGCTGACGTGCGTTGTACTTTACACAAACTTTAGAGTTAGACATTGTTTATGCATATTATTAAATTAATATCGTACTCTAAAAGTTTAATATACAGCTTCTATTATTATTCATTCATAGTACATGTTTAATTTTGTAGAATTAATTAGCACTGCAACATTATAAGTAGTGTCTGTTATAGGATATTTAGTAATTTTAATTGTCTATTAAAAAGTTGACAGAAATTAAAAACACGACCAAATTTACGAATGTGTTCAGTGTTCTGCATTCATATCATAGAAATATGTGTATTTTAAATGGTAAAGGAATTATAATAAACATGATACTAAACTATGCATGATAATTAAACTTTTGACTAATCACATATTAAGTGGTGCAAAGAAACAAATGTTTACTACTCGTACTAATTTTAAACGATCCTCTAACTCCATAATTTTGTGTTTTAAAAACACATTTTTAAATTAATGCTTTAGTACTTAGAAAGTTACTTTTACTTAGATCTGGACGAGAAGGCTATGGAGATAATGCTGTAGGAAATGTTCAGGTAAAAAGGGATGGAGACATCTGTGCAGTCAACGCAAGGGTGACACCAGAACATAATGTCACAAAAAAGACCTATAGTGTGGAACTCAAGTTGAATGAAAAGGAAGAAAATGTCCTTTCCGTCCAATGCAATGATTGTGCAGCATCTTTGGGTGAGTTCCTTTATGTATTATAATTAATTTTATCTAAAAGTTTTAATGATAGTGTGTTTGGTGTAGATACAACAGACCATTCATGGTTAGTTTTCCCCGCTTTAAGTCATTTATAAATAATTAGTAATACTTCAGCAGTTATAAAAAATCTTTTTAATACAATACTTTATACATTTTATGTAAAAAACTAGCACCCAAAACTAGTGTAAAAAGATTAATTAAAAATAAACTTACAAAATAATTAATATATTTTATGCTTTTGTCACATTTTGCACACAAATTGTATTTATTTTAAAATTTCATCACCTACCCCCAACCCAGCATCTGGTGAATTCCATTGTAACGGACGTTACATTCACACACAAAATAAATTATAAAAAGATTATGAGATGCATATTAATGCTTCAAAATAGGAGTACGTTATTTTTTCCTGATAAACCAATACTAAAGATAAACTTGACAGGTTTCAAAATTTATTTCTGGTGTATTTAAGCTGCAAAAAAAAAAAAAAATTCTTTAATGTAACGGATGTTACATAAAATGGAACATCATTTGTACTATAGCGTCATAAGATAAAGAAATCTGTGAATCTATTATGTAAATTTGCTCAAAAATTTAAAAAATAACATCACAAGATATGCCTGAAATTTATCAGAACCTTGACATAAAAATTCAGTCATTTTTTTCTGTAATAAAAAATTTAAAGACTATTTGTAACAGACGTTACATATAATACATGATGTTGAAACTGTACCCTTAACTAGGCTATTTATATTCAAAACAGTCACAAACATGCATTTATTTTACTTTTATAGTTTTTACATAAATATTAAATTTACTCCAATTAAATTCAGTGGCATAATTTACGTAAGTAATAAGGTATAAAAATGATAATTTTACTTGCTAAAAAAACTTACAAATAGATATTTTCCCATTACTTCCCCTACAAAACAAACTTAATGTAAGGAAAAAGCAATAATAGGTTCTAGTTCTAGAGGCCATAAGCTTTCCAATGATATATAACACTTAAGAATTTATTTAAAATGATTTTCTTTCGTAATGGTTTCATGTTAGGTGGAATTCACCATCTGGAGAATATAAATTTGGCAAATCATCTGTATCACATTAAAAAACCCCAATTATAGCTAAATTAAAAAATTATTGAATGAAGATCCACTTACTGAGCATTTACAACTGTTTCAGCATCAAAGCTATTATCAAGTAACTGTATGTAATATACTTTAAGAGTTGTATATTGCATATCTCTGCTGTTAACAAACATTTTATAGACCGCTATCCAGAATGCTAGTTTTTCTGAAGTTATTCAGGTATATTCAAAATAATTTAATCTGATAGAGATAATATGGTAATTTAACGAATTTCAATTATGGATGAAAGTTTATTCATTTAATGAACGCAGAAAAAAATTAAAGTCAGAAATAACAGCATTTTATTTGAAACATCTTTCATAAAATCAAAATTTTAATGCAAATAAACATTTTACAATGATTATTGAAGTGAATAAAATATGATATTCTCGGAATATAGTTTTCATTTTTGCATTAAATGCTAGCTTAAATTTAACCGACAATAGTTTGATTTTTGTTAACTAAATTGTATATTAATATTTCTGAGGGTTTCTACAAATATATTTTTTTACAGGTGGATGCAAACATGCTGTAGCTTTGCTTATGGGCCTTCATAGACGGAGTGAAGAACCAGCAGTGACGTCAGTTTCGAGTTACTGGAAGAAGTCAAAACTTTCTTGTGAAGGCAATTCAATAAAATTCATTAAAGGGAAAGATTTAGTAACAAATAATTTGGAGCCTTTAATACCACAAGATGGCTCATTTCGAACAAAAGTTGTTGAAAAAAGCAGACTTTTAGAGAGACAGGACACTGTTCTCACTAAATATTATAAAATGAAAGACCGGTTCATTACCGGTATTTACCGTCGTGCATGTGCCGCAAGGTACTATACAATATTTAAAATTTGCTTTAACACACTTTGACATCTTAAAAATAAAGAAAAAACACTAGATATCAAACTCAAACTACGCAACACAATCCAAACACCGAAGTAAACAAATTCGCTATGGAGCATTGTGACGTCACATGTATCCGCGTAGGAAAAGTAGCGTTTTTGAGATGAAGTAAATAGTGCGCGTTTAAAAACAAATTACGTTAACTTTTAGAGTTCTAAAACTAAAAAAAGGGGATGATTTCGATCATATTTTTCTATTTTCTATATCATAAATGCAAAATAAAAAAACGTGCAAATTCCTCAATGTCTGATGTACACACAAAAACAATGAAGACATAACCTTAGTCTGATGTACGCATGAAACACATAACAGACATAACCTGACTCTTGTTCAAACAAATATGAAACTGAGTGACAGTTAGCTGGTAGTTCAGTTGTTTTCATGAGTCATCAGCCTCAGCGTGATAGCGATCCACCTAAAATTTCCCCGATGAGGCTAAGATTCTGTATATGTGTTCCATTCTCGCCAAGATGATTTTGTGCCAATCCTTGCGGCGCGGCTCGTTTTACTCCCCTTGGGAGAGCTGCCTCGTTGAGCTACGTCACAAGGGTTGCCGTGATAGCAGGCCAGCTGATTCAGAAAGATCAATTTCGGTATGCTCCTGCTGCCATCTGTTGACTTATATAGGAATCTTTTTATTTTAAGTTTTTTTTTTCTGCTTCTACGTAATTTAGTATGTTTTAAAATTTGAATTACATATATAACACAGGATTTAAAGAGATTTTAACAAAATGAATAAATTGAAATAAGTATATTATTGAATTTTAAATTTACTTTCTTCAAATATCCACAATAATTTTAATTTTTAAAATTTTAATTTGTTAGTTAGAAAATAAATGTATTTAATAAGCTTTAATTAAAAACTCAAGTTGCATTTGCAAGTTTTAAATTGCAATAATTTAAATTTATTTTAATACATAATTTTTAAAAAATCAAATTTTTAAAACATAAATATTTATTTTAATGTGGTTACATTTGTATGCTTACATATTTACATGGGTCATTCTCTGAGAAATGGTGATTTTTAAAAAAATTGAGCCTAAATAAAATTGTCTCAAAAATCTCAAAATTTAGCCTGCAAGTACATTTGTGCTATATATATCAAAAAATAATATGAACCCAACTGTACCAGTTAGATCTTCTGGGATTTTAATTATTTCAATTATTGAATAAATGAGGGAATGATGCTGTGTAGGAGGGAATGACAGATCACTATTAAAGTTGACTATTTCATATAACAAACTAGTTTTAATGTAATTATTAGTAGATAAGGATAATACATTATTTTCATAATGGTTTATTTAATTATGGTGAAAAATTTATCCATAAATAGGCACATGTAAAATTATTTATCAAGAAATTTATATTGACTTTCTCTGCTATTGCAAGGTGTAGGCTGGGGCAGTTCATATTTTATACCTATCCAGCTGTAAGCATGAATGTCCTTTGTTGAGGGCCATGTATATCTGTTGTTTCCTGTTGAAACCATGACATTTATAGTGAAATTTTCGACGTCTACTAATAGGATCTCTCCAGGATACAGTGTTTTATCGTAATTTACCATCACCTACTAACCAACTTTGTATTTAGCATTTATAGTCTTTTGATATTTCTTTGATGTAGATTTTTTTTTTATTTTCAGAATTTAATTGAAAATAAGTGCATTTGAAAATCTTGCTCTTAAAGCAAGAAAGTGAATGAAAGTCTAGTACTGTGTGTGCTTTAGTATATACAGTCTGATGAACCTTGCCCAAAAATGGTTCTAAATCTTTTGCTAAAATATTATCAGCTTTACATATGTCATCACCAATTGGAAATATCTTGCTTCCTGTACATTCTTACCTTAAAATTTTGATTAAAGTTTCAAATGTGTTGACATCTTTACTTTCAGCTATAATTAATTGTATCTATTGTACGTTTTAAAAGTTTCTCCTATGCTGTCAGGTGCACCTTTCCCATGGTCTGCCTCTGTATAATTCCATGTCGAGTTTTAGATGCCGGAAAACCATTCTTGTGTGTGATACCTTAACAAATGAAACATTTTGTTTCTGTATTGTGTACAGGGTCCATCACCTAACATATGAACAATATTAATTGAATGCTGGTTCTTGAAAAAATATTTTGAAATGGTCTGTAGATGAGCCCAGATGGCTGATGTGTCATGTCTGAGTGATTTGCTTGCAGTGGCAAAAGGAATCAATGTTAACGAATCCTTTTGTGTCTGGTAAAGAACATAATTTCATTGCACACCTTTGTGCAATGAAATTTGTTTGAGAACTCCATCAAAGTGTACTGATTGGATTTCTTCACTATATTTACAACAGTGATTTTCACTGAAGTCTATATGTATTAGTACTGCATTAGGTTGTAGATTCTTCTTTAAATCTGCTATGCCTGTATATTGATGTTTAATGTTGCCAAGATGAACCAAAAAAAGATTTATATTCTCTTTTAATTTAGTAACTAAATTTAATGCTGTTTATACCTCCTTATTTACAGATTTTGTCGCGACTCTTTTAACACCCTTGCAAGAATGATTAGTTTTCTCCAAGATCTACTTTTTGTATTTCACGTCTTTTTCTATTTCAAAACTGTTATATGTTACTATATTATCTTTACAAATGACATATTTTCTTAATAAACATAGGAATACTGTTTGAATTCTTGCTACATGTTGCACATCTTCCATATCTGATATTTCCTTTGTACTGCTTTTCTTCTGTCAATAAGTTTTGGAACTTTTCCCCCCAATTTTCTTTTTTGATATAATTCACATGGCGCCATATTATTTACTGGTTTGACTTGCTGTCTCTCAGTTTTTTTTATAAATATTTTAGTCTCTCCTTTTCTTTTAATTTCACAAACAACACTGGATCTGATTTATTTTTCTCTACCTTTTTCTATCATACTCTTTTTTTTTCAGCCTTAATTCTTTCTTTTATAGTTTCCCCATAGTAGTTGTATTATTCTTAAAATACCAAGAATAATCAACTATCACTGTCATACTTTCAATAAATAATTGACCTTTTTATACTATTTAATTGAAAAATTAAATATAAAGCATTAAAATTTAACAGATTTGATGTTTATTTAAATTAGTACAATAACTTTTTCAAGTTTACTTTTAACTTCTCCCAGTAAAATAATAAAAATTAAAATGGATTAACCTTACTTACTCAAATTAAAAATCATATCAGTTTTTAATATGTATTTTATTGCATTAGATTATTCTTAATTATTGTTTAGTACATATATAAATGAAATCAGATCATTCCCTCACAATTTAAATCATTCTTTAACATGTTAAAATTATAAAGGAATGATGAAATACTTATGAACACCACTTTGTACAAAAATTATTAGGCTTAGTCAGGGCTTTTTTTTTCCAAAATTTAAAGAAACTTATGAATCAGTTGTTAATATATAACAAAAAGTATTTTTTTACTGCGAGTTTGAAACACATATACGGAAGATGTTCCCATAACTTTGAGAACGGCGTTTTTCAATAATAAACGTCGATTTTATATTTAAATGTCATCACCGGATAATTTGCAAGTAAGTTTTATTTATTTATAAATATCTTTATACGCTTATTTTACTGAAAAAGGGTAATTAAATAAGCTGTGTTGCGATAAGCAACGTGTAGCACTAAGGGCAGGGTTTAAGAACCAATTGTACCCACTTGAACTGAGGTAAACAAAAATGGCACCAATGTTGGCGTGAAAATTGGCTTGGCGAGCTCGGAACACATATACGGAAGCTGTTCCCCCGATGGCAATCATGGCAATCCCATGATCTAAATCAGGGGTCTCCAAACTCTTTATCCTGTTGACCCCTTCATAGAATATTTTCCTTCTTATCGACCCCCAGATTATGTATTTAACAAAAACATAAAATCCTTTTTTGCATTTCTGATGTTAATCAATAAAGAGGCCTGCATAACAACCCAATGAAAAAAATTTATAGTTCCCATATCTTATAAAATCCGCCTAATAACATTAACAGAAAAAAGAGAGAGATTCTTCACTGTTATTATAATCTTAAACAATAGTAGTAAAATTATGGATAGATGGAAATTTGCCTATAGTTCTTAAACCATACGTGTCATATTACGTAAAATACACAATTATCGTTGAAAATATAACAAATTATATTGGATGAAAAAAAACTTTTACTGTCATTTTGCGACTACTACTGAATACCTTAAAAATATGTTAACATACCTTTTTATTAAAATAGTTGATATTAGTGGGATGGATGTATCTGAAGAGAAGCACCAAGATTATTGATATTCGGTTGAAAATTGGTAAGTTTTAGTCGCAAATATCCACGAATTCCCAAGTTCAATCTGTTCCTCTGTTTTGTTAAAATTACATTCGCATGGCTAAAACCAGCTTCAACCATGTATGAAGTTGGGAATGCAAGTGAGAAAGGTTCGGCTTCTGCTCTGAGGTTGGGATATTTAGTGGCAATATTCTTATTGCTCCAAAATTCACTGAGGTTTTCATTTTTTAACACCACTTTAGCTTTGAGATCTACACATATTTCAATCAGTTCATCTTCTAAGCCAGGTTCACTACTTTCATTATCTACTTTTACATCAAATAGTGTAGCTAACCATTCAGGAACATGCATATTCTCCAAGTCTTTGAAACATGCTTTAAAGTCTTCTCTTAATTTATCAAGATGTTTAATATATATCTCCAAATCACAGTCGGTAATCTTTTCATTTTCTTTTAGTAATCACAAGTTTGAAAAATATTTAAAATCAGATCGTGCCAGTGAAGATTTAAATAGCTCCATTTTTACTTGAAATGCCATTATGATTGTTTGAGCTTGAACAATTGTAATGTTTTATCGCAAAACTGAAATTATAGCTATAACGCAAAACTCAAGCTATAACTAGGGTAGTCAGTAGTTGATCATATCCATACTTGAATTTTATTGTAATATTCTATTTTTTTCCTAGATAGTTTAATTGATCCTCTTTGGCATTAATCGATCCCTTTTAACCCTCGTATATTCATCGACCCCCTTCCGACCCTCATGTATTCATCAACCCCTAGATAACTCTTATCGACCCCCAAGGGTTGGTATCGATCACTTTGGGGACCCCTGATCTAAATGAACAATTTAAATATCAAACTATTGATATCAGTACATGAAACATTAAAAAAAATGTTTTGAAAATGCAAAGTTTTTATATAAATGTTAAACATAAAATTAAAATTATTTTATAAGCAAAACATTTTTATATGGTAAGAAATTAGCAAGTAGGGTAGCTATAAAATAGAAGGTTGCTGAAGTTGCAAACTGTTTGTTACTACAAGCTCCACTAACCCTAAATTCCTTGCACTGTCTTGTGGTATATCTGTTATTGCTCTGTTAACCCTCTGATGACCAAAGGCCCATATAGCAGCTTACCCCAAAAGACTGTTCCGACTGAGAATGAAAAGCATCTTTCCCTTCCCCCAAAGAACATCCTGACAATTGTACTGAAATTTGTCATGGTGGGGTGTGGCCCCACTATCAGCATCAGGTCATAAAGTATGCCAGGATCAGTTCTAGACAATAAAAGAAGGCCTCTGCGGTGACATTGAACTGTTAGTAGAAGGACCACCTACCAGACTTTAGGAAGGGGGGCAATATTGGTGAATTTTGGCCAGCTGTCTGGACTTCTGAATGTTTGGCCGGTTTGGCCTTCAGAGTGTTAAGTAAACTGCTTTTTTCTTCTGGCAAATATTGTAATTCACAACATATTTTACTATTTATTTTTTATCATATAAATGCATGCTTAACAATGATTCAAATTTATGATAAAAATTTTGATGCCTTTTGAATATACTTTAAATTCAGTTTTTGTTTAAACTCCGATGAAATGTTTTTGAAAGTTTTATATATTTATGTCGTGAAATTTTTTTGCAGAAAATATATTTTCACTCAAACAGCTTCATCTGCTTTTATTTCTATGTTCTCATTGTAATCATCATCAAAATATATTTTTTTTCTATTGTAATTCAACATTTTCAGACCCTCATTTCATTGGGCTCAATGTACATACTTATTTTTCCTAGGGGAAAATGCGATCCTCAGTACCATAACGTGTTCCTTTTCCATCTGCAGGCCACTTTAAGGTTGAAGTACCCCCAAATGTAGTAAAAGAAAAACTTTAGCTAATAATAAAGGATTTTTATAAGTCTTATGAATTCTATTAAAAATAATTTACAGTTTATCACAGCAACTCACAAGGTTTTGATTCTAACATTTCAGTTTTCACTATGCCGTTTCCAAATTTGCCTTTTAGGTACCTTGCCTGTGATGCCTTTCTAACTTGATCACTTCTTTGAATGCAGATCTCTAAATGAAGGCTGGTCTCTGATTGAAACCCTTAGAATGAAGCAAAACTTATTCTTTTAATCAGTTTTCCCTCAATTTATTAATTTTGAGTTTTTAAATTTCCCTTTTCATCCCAACTGCACTATTCATTGGAAGTAAAGTGCAAACTGTTTGTTACTACAAGCTCCACTAACCCTAAATTCCTTGTACTGTCTTGTGGTACATGTATCTACTGCCTTGTGGTATCTATTAAGCCTTTGATGACCAAAGGCCCATATAGCAGCTTATCCCAAAAGACTGTTGTGGCCGAGAACGAAAAGTGTTTTTCCCTTCCCCCACAGATCATCCTGACAATTGTACTGAAATTTGTCAAGGTGGTGTGCGACCCGACTATCAGCATCAGGTCATAAAGTATGCCAGGGCTGGGATCGGTTCTAAACAATAAAAGAAGGCCTCTGCAGTGATGTCGAACTGTTGGTAGAATGACCACCTACCAGGCACTGGGGGGGGGGGGAGGCAATATAGGAGTAATTCGGCCGGCCATCTGGACTTCTGAATGTTCGGCCAACTAGGCCGGTTCGGCTTTCAAAGGGTTAAGTAAACTGTTCCTTTCTTTTGGCAAATACTGTAATTCAAAACATATTTTGCTATTTATTTATTTATCGAATAAATGCATGTTTAACTATGATTCAAATTTATGATAAATATTTTGATACATTTTGAATATACTTTAAATTCAGTTTTTGTTTAAACTCCGATGAAATGTTTTTGAAAGTTTTATATATTTATGCCGTGAAATTTTTTTACAGAAAATATATTTTCACTCTAACAGCTTCATCTCCTTTTATTTCTATGTTGTTCTCATTGTAATCATCATCAAAATATATATTTTCCTATTGTAATTCAGCATTTTCAGACCCTTATTTCATTGGGCTCAATGGACATGCTTATTTTTCCTAGGGGAAAATGCGATCCTCACTGCCATAACACATTCCTTTTCCATCTGCAAAGCCACTTTAAGGTAGAAGTACCCCCAAATGTAGTAAAAGAATTGGCATTTCTCATTGGTAATGTTAAAAACATCATTATATTATTCCAATGTTAAGAAATGTACATATAGTTATTTTTATTATAAAATTCAGTTTTTCAGAAACAGTAACCCCCAAATATAGTAAAAGAAAACCTTTAGCTTATAATAAAGCATTTTTACAAGTCTTTTATGAATTTTATTTTTAAAAATTTCCAGTTTATCACAGCAGCTCACAAGGTTTTGATTATAACATTTCAGTTTTCACTAAGACTTTCCCAAATTTATTTTTCAGGTACCTTGCCTATGATGCTTTTCTAACTTGATCACTTCTTTTATGGAGTTACTTTGAATGCAGATCTCTAAATATAGGCTGGTCTTGGATTGAAACTCTTAGAATAAAGCAAAACTTTTTCTTTCTATCAGTTTTCCCTCAATTTATTAATTTTGAGTTTTGAAATTTATCTTTTGATCCCAACTCCACTATAGATTGGAAGTAAAGTGCAAACTGTTTGTTACTACAGGCTCCACTAACCCTAAATTCCTTGTACTGCCTTGTTGTACATCTATCTATCATTGCTGTATTAAGTAAACTGTTTCTTTCTTCTGGCAAATATTGTAATTCAAAACATATTTTCCTATTCTTTTTATCATATAAATGCATGTTTAACAAAGATTCAAATTTATGATAAAAATTTTGATAGCTTTTGAATATACTTTAAATTCAGTTTTTGTTCAAACTCCCATAAAATGTTTTTGAAAGTTTTATTTATTTAAGTCAAGAAATTTTTTTATAGATTTTCCAAATTCAAAAAAAGATCATAAAATTGATTTTCAAGAAATTTGATAATCTCGCTGATATAAATTTGACACTTCAAGAACTTTAAATGCTGAACAAGAGAAGAAGTGGAAAGTCCCACACATGTGTATTTACTGCTCCCAAGAAATTTTACTACACCTAATAATTCTGTGTAATCAGGCCTGAGAGAAGGAAAAATTCCCCTGAAAAATTTATTTGTGGTGCATTTTGCCTGAAAATTGTTTAGTTTTTCTCACTAATATACCAAATTTGATGATAACAACTTAACAGCTATCTGTATTTTAGTGTAGTTAAAGAAACCAAAGCATATTAATGTGCTAGGCATGTATTATATTTTGCATAATTTTTTGCTTTTTAATATGCATAGCTAAGTAAAAATAAATAAATAATTGAAGCTATCTGGTTTCTGGTGATTTGTAGATCTATTTGGGGGAGTTTGGATTTAAAAGAAAAGTTCTGAAATTAAAAGCAGTGCTACCTAAATAATAAGTTTTGCAGCAGACTTTCTGTACTGTTTACAGTTGATTCAAATACACTATAAGAAAGACATTTACCAGTTGATATTTACAATTTGTCTCTACCTTGAGATCAGAGTTATCAAATAGCATTAATATAGTTTAACTCTTCAGTTATTAACCCATTTAAAATCTAACCAGAATGTTAGGTGTTTAATATCATCACAATATTGTTTTATAGTGTGATATGACATCTCTTTAGTAATTCTCTTTCCTTTCATAACTCTGTAAAATCAGTAAGTTTGTAAAATTGTAATCAATAAATTGATCATTTTATGTATTTTTGGTTTTTCAGGATGAAAAATATTAAAGGCAGGAATATTTTACCAGACGTCCCCAGAAGAGTTAGGAGAGTATCAGACTACTGAAGGATACTCTGTGTTTTAAGGAAAATTCCTTAAAGGTATGGTAATCTTTTCATTATTATTTAATACTGTGTCTTAAGATTCATGTAATAAAGCTGAGCATATTCCGGTAATGCATGTGCTTTTTCAAGCCAGTTTTTTATTTGTCCGGAACTAAGTAGTGCTTTGAAAAAAATTTCTCAAAGTAAATTTTACTTTGTATTTTTGATGATTGATGAATACACTTCTAAGATTTTTCCATTTCTAATTTTTTTTTTTATGAATATATGTGTTTCCTTATTTTATTATGTTTTATATCTGTATATCGTGTATTTTCTTGAGTTCTATAATTTCTCTTTTAACCCTGTGTGAGAGGCCAAAATAACACTAGGTGGACATAGACAAATCATGCCTGTCATGGGCTGTTAATAGTACATGCAGTCCAGATTTTCTAAGGAAGGATTCGGTAACCATGATCCGACTTTTCACTGGTCATGACTGTTTTGCTAAACATCTGAGCTGCTTGAAAATTCTGGTGTGTCCTTTCTGTACTGTTTGTGATAAACCAAAAGTTATGGACATTTCCCTCCTCCAGACCTGTTAGGTACTGTCGGCTCGAGATCTCTGTAGCTGATGCTGGGAAGCAAGAGCATTGAGCAATTGATATGTTCTTGTTTGTGCTTTATTTTACTTTTCTTCGTTGTACCTTTTATCCTGTTATTTTTGTTTATTGCTTGCCATTGGAAATTTTAAAAATATTTAATATTTATGCATAATGTTTATGATTTTATTTTATTTTATGCTTTTTTCACACTGTTTATTCTTGTAGTCATTTACATACTTCGTTATTATAGTTTCAATACCTTTTAGAGATATTTTCTTTGTTCTGTATTTTACCCCTATGATAAGCACTAATATATACTTAAATGGATAAAATATATTTCCTGCTTTTATGTCATATCTTTTTATGTTGCTCATTTAGGATATTAGGCTTAGCAGTTAACAGTTGATTATTATACTTCAATCAAGGTTTTGATGGGAATTCTTCCTTGTTTGTCTCAGGATGAATTTAGTAATTTTCATATTTATATATAATTTCACCACATTCACTTCAAACATGGCTAGTAATTACATTCTAAAGCCCAAATACTGTGAGAAAATGAAGAAAAACAAAGACTATTTATTGGTACATTTTCATTTAAATATAATCAATCTTAAATTATTAATTTATGATTTAAACACTCTTAATTAATGAAATATGACTAATCTTCATTTGTGACTCAAAGTGTAAAAATCATGCAGTAGAAATTAGAATGCCTTCCTTTCCAAATGCAAATAAACAACTTGATTTTATTGTAAATATTATACATTGTATCCTTGATATGTAATTCTTATTTATGTAAAATGTTTATGAAACTTAAATAATTTTATTCTGTTTTATTATAGGGTATAAAGTTACATAGGTGAATTTGATTTGAAAAGATGAGTGATAAAGAGAAAGATTTAGTTGAGAAACTCAAAAGTACCAATTCTTCTGAAGTTTATGATGCTTTAGTAAAAATTCGAAAAAGTTATGTGAGAAATCGGCATAAGATGAAGCAGTTACAAAAGTATTCTGTGATAGAATTGATTATTCCATTTTTAGAACATCCTAAATTTTGCAATATTGCTTTAAGTATTATTGCTGATGGATGCCTGGAGTTAGGCTTTGTAATTGAGGTAATTAAATGTAATGGAATTAACTCTCTTATGAGAATAATGAAAAGCTGTGTCAATGATGATATTCAAAACAGAGCATGTCGTGCCTTAGGTAATATGGCAAAATTTGAAGCTGGATTCAAAGCTGTCCACCTTATGAAGCCGGTTTCCAATATTATTCACTTTTTGTCCGAAACAAGTGATGCTAATTGTCAACAGACTGCTGTCCGCACATTAATGATCCTGGGCAAAAGTTCAAAAACTAGAGAGATAATTTCCAAGGAAAATGGTATAGTTAGTATTGCTAAGTTGTTACATTCCTCTAATATTCCTTTGCTAGTTTGCAGTATTAAAGCTATAGCCAATTTAACTCAAAACTGCAGTCTCTTGTGTGCACGACAACTGTTAGAACTGGAGTTTTTTAAAGTTTTAGTTGAATTACATTCTCATACTGATAAGTCAATTCGAAACCATGCATTGATTTCTTTAAAAAACTTATCAACCCAGGAAGAGGTACGATCTGGTCTTGTAAAAGTTGGAGCTGTAAAGCTATTTACTGAAGTGTTATCTTCTTGTGAATCCTATGAAATGAGTCGATTAGCTGCATTGGCATTGTGTAGTTGTCTTGATCACATACACATGTGGAGTCATAATGGAACTGATCGAGCTGTTGGTTTAAAGGCATTACTGGTAGTTCTACAGGACCAAAGATATCAAAATATTCATTTACGGGTAATTGCAGCTCTCATTCCTCTTGCTTTTGAGTCGAAAGTATCAGACATTTTGCTAAATCTTGATGTGTTACAAGTCCTTATTAAAATTTTAGAACTTTTCATTGACAAACATAAATGTAAATCTATTGTACAATTTTCATATAAGCCATATTTTACTTCAGTTCAGTGTCTGTCTGAGTCGAAAATAGATACAGAGGGGGGGGAAGTGGAAGAATTTAATCCTGAGCTTCAGCTTGACATATCTAGCAATATGCAGTCTAAATATTTCATGAAGCTGGATGCTGAAATTACTGATAGAAAAGGTGATAATGAGGAAAAGGTACAAGACATTTCTCCAAAAACTGTTAATAGATGGGAACGCTCTCTCTATAGTTTCAGTTCAATCACAAGTGATTATTCTAGTTCATGTAGTCCTGTACAGAAATTTTCTACTTCACCAGATTTTAACTATGAACGGGATTATGGTTCACCTTCTTCTGGTGTATGGTCCCCAGTTTCTCAAGAAGGTGAAAATTTACATAATTATATAACTTGTTGGTCTCCTGTTGTATCTACACATTCAGATTCTTTGATTCCAGAGAAAGACTGTTCATCTAAACTAGAAAGTGACGAGGGAGCTGAATCACTTATATCACCCACAAAAAGCTCATTTTCATTAAACATTGATAAACTGGATGATTTGGAAGGAATGGTTGAGGCTTCTGTTAATTATGATTGTGTGCCATCTACTTCAAAGTCAGATGATCAGATGAAACAGGTACCTAATCTAGGTAATAAAAGTAACATTGACAAAATAGATGCTGTGAATTCAGAATTCCAGCCCTCAACAAAGAAACTTAAAACTGAAAGCATAAATAAGGTTTATACTTCTGAGGTTCAGTCTCAATATTCATGTGAGGTGAAAGTTCCTGGCACTGATGCTGGAGATAGTTCAGATTATAATCAATTAGTAGTCTCTAAACAACTGTTTGAAAACACTTTCATACACAGTATTGATCATTATATCTTACTTTTCATATGGCATCTTTCCTTCCATTTGGGAACAAAAACTAATTCTCAACTAGCCGATAAATTTTGTTTTTCTATGATTATTGACTATTTGTGTCTTGTTCATAATCCTAGTCCTAAAGCTGAGAAAGTTCTGTCCAACTTAATAAGAAATCGGTACTGTTTTCAAAAACTGATAGTAAATGGATTTGTGTCTGAACTGGAAGAAAAGATGACATCCAAATATTCATGTGTTCACCATTCTTGCATTGAGGCATACAACGATCTAATAAATGTAGGTAAGAAAGAGGCTGAATCAGTTTATGGCATAGGCACTTTGTCGCATATATTAGTTACCTCTGAGAAATTGGGGAAACTTCATGCTATTTGTGCCATGTCAAAACTTATCACTGAAAAGTCAGCATTAAACAAACTTCTTTTTCAAGCTAATGGTTTATCTTTATTACTTAGCTTTTTATCTGATAGTAGTGTTATCACTCGAAAAAGAGCTATGGTCTCTTTATGTGAGATATATCAATCCTTAACGAAAGAGCAAAAAAGTGAAAATTGTTGTTTTTTAGGTACCTGTAGTATGAAGATGTCTTCAAAATGCTCTTATAAAGAATCTTTTCTTAATGTTACTTTTTCAGTTGGTAGCGGTGCTAAAATTCTTGCAAATCGGGAAAAAATTTGTGAAAATTCAGAATATTTCAGTGCTCTTCTTCAGGGTTTCTTTCTGGAAACCAAAGCTGAAGTGGTTTCTCTTCCAGATGTATCTGCTGAAAATCTCTCTACGATTTTCCACTTTTTGCATGGCTGTGGATCTGGTGCCTGTTGTTGCTACATCAAGAGAATACCTTTTGCTGTATTGCTTGAACTGCTTTCTGATTGTGATAGGTTTTTGTTACTGGATATCAAGGCATATGTTGAAGACCGATTATGTCACCGCTTATTTCCATCCACTATTCCAAGAATTTATAGGCAGTCAAAGATTCACAATTCTCCAGCACTGACCAAGAGAACTCTAGATTTTGCCTTGAAGATGAATACATTACAGAAGGACACATTGTGCAATTGTTTTGAAGAGCTTATAAACCTGGAATCCAATTTAAATTTCATCAGTGATGTCGAGAGCTTAATAAAACATCTATTTTAAAATTTAGTCTGTTTTTTGTTTCATAAATTTAATAAATAACACTATGAAATTAAATTTTATGAGTATAAAACTCCAAATTTTTTTTAAAAATCGCGTTTCTTTTTAATGAGTAAATTATCAACAGATAGAAACATTTTAATTATTCTACCGTTTATTTTACTTTATCAATAACTAATAAAACATTATATAAATTACTAATCTTAACATAGAAGTGAAAACTGAAGGGAGAGAGACTTAAAAGAACACAAATTATATATCCAGTCACGGGTAATTAATTTTTTTTAGTTATAACATGAACACTCTCTTCTTCCTTAAATTAATAGTTTGTTGTTTAGCTCTTCCCATCAGTAAAAATCGGTTGAAAAAAAACTGGTTCTTAAATTATCTTTCACAGAAAGTGAATCTGGTTGCGCCACCGAAGCAAAGTAAAAGAAAATCACCGCCCTCCCACCCCCCTCCCCTAAAAAAAAAGTGTAAGTTTAGAAAATCTTTTAAAACAGGAATTTTACCTACAGAATCATTTATGTTTAGTCTATAGCTGTATACAGAAATGAGAGACTAGCAGCTATTATGAAGAAATAGGTATAATTGATGTGTTAAAACTATTTGCGATTGTTATTCCGGAAATTCGATTTTTCCCACTAACCCCAATTGCGAAATGAGATTGTTATTACCGTAGATTCACGAAATTAGCATTTTTTCTTCTAGCGAGGCGTAAATGTAACTGAAAGAAATTTTAGTGTCTTTTCCTCTTACAATGAAAATTCTTTTTGCTATCATTCACAGTTTTTCTTTAAAATAAGCTGCAAGTTGTTTTTCCTTTTCTCTTACTACGTAGTTTACACCACATTAAAAGCTTCGGTGTTTTTGAGTTCCTTTATTGATTGCTCCGTATGAGGTTAGTAAATTTTTGATCCCTCAAGTCTTCAGACGCTAGTTCTTAGACTTATATAGAGTATTTAACTGTCGAATAATCAGTCGCAAGTAATTGACTGTAAGTTGCATAATGTTATCAGTAATGCACTGCTAAAAGCAAATATAGAAAGTCCAAACGATGCTATACATTTCATGACCTCTTGGAATGTTCGGAATAGTTCATTGACATCATAATTTCTTTATCGCTTATTCCGTCGACTAAAAAGTGCAAGCCAAGTTTAAATCGCGATTTGTCGACTATAGCGAGGCGTAACAGGAGTGCTACAGCTTCTTAGCTCTCTCGTGACTTCTATGCAGCCACAGGAACCCGTGTATCAAGGGTGACTATTTCCAAGACTTCATAAGAGAGGGTTGTCTGAAAGAAGACCTGCTGTTTGCGTCCCGCTCACTTCTACGAACAGGAGAATCCGTTTATCATGGTGCAGAGAGCATAGAGATTGGAGTATGGATCAATGGGCGACTGTTCTCTTCACTGATGAGTCCCGGTTCAGCCTAAACACCGATTCTCGCCGTACGTTCATATGGAGAGAACCAGGGACCCGCTACCTACCCTCAAATGTCCGCGAAATCGACCATTACGGCGGAGGAGTTTTAATGGTCTGGGCAGGCATCATGTCGGATGGCAGCACACCTCTCCATGTCTTTGAGAGAAGCACTGTGACTGGTGTGAGGTATACGGATGAGGTCTTGGAGCCCTATGTTCGCCTTTTCATGGCTGCAGTTGGCCCTGAGTTCATTTTAATGGACGATAACGCGAGGCCACATAGAGCTCTTCTGGTCGACGAATTTCTAGAGAGTGAGGATATTCGCCGGATGGATTGGCCAGCCAGATGTCCAGACCTTAACCCTACAGAGCATGTCTGGGACGCTCTGGGAGGGCAATTGCTACTCGCAACCCCCCTCCGAAAACGATCCAGGGAATGAAAACAGCGTTGCTGAACGAGTGGGACCAATTGCCACAGGAAATGATAAACTGCCTTATTTCAAGTATGAAATCACGCTGCGAGACCTGTATATCTGTACGAGGGGACCATACCCCCTATTAACCCTTTTTTTTCTGCAACCGCTGTTTCATACCTTCCGACTCCAACGAGTGTTACGCACGATCATGCGTGTGTATTACAATTATTGAATGGTTATTTCTTTTGTATTGTATCAATGTATGTACATATCAAATTTCATTAAAATCGGTACAGTAGTTCTAGAGAAAATCGACCAGGTCTGCAAATTCTCTTAATTTCTTACACCAGTGTATCAAATTTTATCGAATCATTGGTTGTTAGTTAACTGACATAGGCTTTGACAAACTCAAATGATATTTTCTTCCTTTTTCTATCCTTAAGGTTTTTGTTGGGAACGAGATTAAGTAGAACAAACTTGGGGACGAAATTACATCTAATACTTTAGTTACCCAGTTTGGCAACACCTGTTTAAAAGAATTTTTTTTTTTTTTAGTAAATAAAGTAAGATGCCGGTTTGTAGAATGTGATACCTTTTCAGTCTAATTTAATTCCTAATATCTAACATTTTGGTGCCGAAAATCCCTTTAAACGAGTCAGGAAGTCTGAGATTTATACTTCCTGTTACTTTACGAAAGATCGGCAAGTTCTATTTTACTACAAATGGCGACGTCCGATGTTCCGGTTGACAAAACGGCGCTCTAAAGGAAACAAAAAACGATCCATGGTAATGTAACTCGTTTTTCTACTGGAATTAACAACTTAAAAGATGATTATTCAATTGAACACGTCGAATATACTTGTAATCGCTTAACGACTGTCTTGAACGAGATGAAAATAGCAGATAATGACATTCATTGTTTATGTTCTGATGAATATGCAAAAGATATTCCACAGTGTGAAAGTTATACGGATATTGCTGAACTCGCAATTTTTAAAGCTCGTAAAATTATCAAACGTTAATTATCGCCAACTATGAATAACTTGCCTGTTTCGACTATTAATGACGATAATTTGGCGACGAATTTAGAGCCTTCTATCACAACGCCTGTGACTCAATCTTACACAATAAAATTGACTACGATTAAGCTAGAACCATTTAAAGGCGATATAGAACAGTGGCAAGGTTTTTGGGAGCAGTTTCAATCTTCCGTAGATGCTAATCAAAATCTTTCCGTTATTGATAAACTTTTTTTTTAAGAGGTTATTTGCAAGACTAACTGAAGCGATTGGTTGATGGTATAAGTATTATTGCTGATACGTATGAAACTACTAAAAAGCTCCTTATGGATAAATATGGTTACAAAAATAGAATTATTCAAGCTCCTTTGGACTTTTTAGAGAATTTAACGCCAATACGAAACCCATCGCCAACATAACTGAATGAAGTTTATATTGAGTGTAATAGAAGATTACAAGCTCTACGTGCTTTGGGAGAAGATGTCGACTCTTACGGTCGAGTTTTAACTCCTAAAATTTTACGTGTGTTTCCGGATGACATTAATTTGTCGCCGATGGATTATTTATGCGAAACGTCAGAAAATTGTGGAGGGGGATATAACACGATTAATACAATTCCTCTCGGAAGAAGTGGAGAGTGCAGTTACTATAAACAAAATTAAAGGTTCATTAGCTCCTGACTACTCCCTAAAATCCTCATTAGAAAACTTCAAGGTGCATTCTAAACCAGTTACTAGAGATAAAAAAATCTCGCCCTTTTGACCTTTCTGTGAAACTGCCGGATATTGGCCTCAACAGTGCAACTCTGTGACAGACATAAACGCACGCATACAGAAAGTGAAGGCTACCAACAGATGTTTCCTGTACACTAACCGTGGTTACGCCCAAAAGGACTGTAATCGTAAAGACAAATACAGCTATTCCAAATGCAAGAAAAAAACATGTTTCGATATGCAAAGCTTCAATTAATGGTCAGTCAACAATTACATCTACAAACAAAATCGATATACTTTCCGCTAATTATGTTAATTTGCAAACTGCACGAGTTTTCACAAATGGTCCAACTAGGATTACAAAGCTGACACGTTGTCTTTTGGACGCTGGAAGTCAATTTAATTTCATCCATTCCGATCTTGTGGACACTAAAACTCCAAGCCATCGCCATCCGACCTCTGGAACTTCAAGCATTTGAGTCTCCAGTTATTTTTGCCAAACGAGAAGACAAGTGCAATTTGAGTTATCAAGCATCTGGGACAAATCTAAAGTCAAAGTTATTGCATTGGAAAGCTCCAACAAGTATGCGTCACACCCGCCTCCACCAAATGACGTTTCACGCTTTGCGAAAAACAAGCGATTGAAGCTTGCTGACCTAGATGATACATTGTCGAACTTACCAATTGAGATTTTAATCGGTGCAGATTTCTACTGGAATGTCATGAATTCTGAAGCTCCAGTCAAGCTGTCGGATTCTCTGGCCTTGGTCACATCAAATTTTGGGTGGATACTTAGTGGACCTCGATCACACACAACAGTTTCCTTCAGTCTTGCAGTTCATAATATTAATGTGGATACTTCAATTCAGGAATTAGACGATGTGGTACGAAAATTCTGGAACTTAGAAAACATTGGCATACAACTAATATTGAGAACTAATATAACATTATTGAGATTTCGCCTTCCCGAAATTGCAATTACTAGCGTCGGACGCCAAGCATTTCTACAGCTGATTCTAGCAGGCGAAGATAGAGACGCAACACGATTCCTTTGGTACAAGACAACGTATACTCCTGATGGAAAACTCTGCATAGAAGATAAAATTGTAACGTACCGATTCACGCGTCTTTTCTTCGGACTCGCTTCAAGTCCATTTTTACTATCAGCTGCTCTTCGTGAATTGGCTACAATGTACAAGCAAACATATCCTTCTGCAACTAAACACACTGAGAACACCTATTTGGATGATTTTCTAATGGGAACATCTACAGATACTGACGCTACAATTCTATATCAAGAAATGCAGCAACTTACATCACATATTAGCCTACCATTAGCCAAATGGACTGACAGTGACGTTTTTCAAATAGATGTGCAGGCAAAGATTGTTCAAGCATCTAAAGAACCAGTAACAAAGCGTTTACTACTGAAGTTGATGTCAAAGTTTTACGGTCCTCTAGGCCTGTTCGCTCCAGTTACAGTCGTTGCGAAGATATTGTTCCATGATACGTGGCTTAGTGGGATTCAGTGGGATGAATTATTACCGCCAGCTGTAGCACAACAATGGCACAAGTGGATAAATGAGTTACAGTGTCTGAATGATATACGCATCCCAAGATGGAATGGTTTTTCTGCAAATTCCGACGTTACCATACATGTGTTTTGCGACGCCTCCGAACAAGCGTATGGTGTCTGTTTGTACGCCCGTCATACAGTTGGCATTTCTACAGGGGTCAATCTCATTTGTAGTCGAAATAAACTGGCCCCAGTCAAAAAAGTCTTTTCCGCGACTTGAATTGTTAACCGCATTACAAGAAGCTCGCCTGCTTCAATACTTTTGCAGAGAAACGAACATGAACTCTTACACAGCCATACTATGGAGTGATTCTACTGTAGCTTTAAGCTGGATAAAGGGAGATCCCAACCGTTGGAAAACATTTGTTTGCAACAGAAATTCTTCAATACACTACTCCAGCACAATGGCGCCACTGCCCCGGTACAGATAACCCTGCGGATCATCTTACTCGTGGTACTTTTCCATCACAGCTATCGTCTTTGGAATCTTGGTGGCACGGCCCGAAATGGCTGAAACATGATCCAGAAAGTTGGCCGACCAAAGATTTGTCATCTCATTCACAGCCGTTAGTCGAAGTTGAATCACGGAAAACCGAGTCACAATCATTCTACGTTGCAACTACAGAACCCATCATAGATATATCTCGTTGCAGTTCTTACACGAGACTTCTTCGTGTGACTGCCTGGATTCTACGTTTTGTGCACAACTGTAGGTCTCAGCCACGTATTACTCATGAACTGAATTGTAACGAAATAGAGAAGGCTAAAGACTATTGGATCCAAACTGTACAGCACCAATGCTTCCTAGCAGAAATAGAGGCCTTAAAAAGGGGACGCCGTTTGCCATAACAATCCAAAATTTACTGTTTCAATCCTTTTCTCAAAGATGATTACTTGCGCCTTGGAGGAAGAGTACAATTTTCTGACATTCCTTCTGATACTCAACACCCCTTATTACTGGATGGAAACCACTAGTTTGTCCATCTTTTGATCCAGCATACCCACATACGTCTCCATCATCTAGGTGTACGTATAGTCCTCTCTGAGTTACGCTCTACCTTCTGGATTTTAAGAGGACGTCATGCTCTAAAGCAAGTTCTTCACAAATGCCTACCTTGCAAGCTGTCCAGAGCGAAATGTGGAAAACAAATCGAAGCTCCTCTACCTTCTGAAAGAGTTGCGCCGTCTGCTCCATTTACTACCACAGGAATTGATTTTGCTGAACCTGTGAATATCCGCTGTTTTAAACCAAGAGACACAGCCTACATGTCAGATCTTACCACCGACAAATTTCTCTTGTCACTACAGCGATTTGTTGGCCGCAGAGGACTGCCACACGCAGTCTACACGGACAATGCTGCCACATTTCATGCAGCAAATAAGGAACTGATCCTGCTATGGCAAGCTCTGTCATCAGCTAAAACTCAACAATATTATGCCCAAAATGGTATAACTTTGAAATTTATCGCCCCACGAGCGGATTGGTGGGGAGGCTGGAGGGAACGCCTAATAGTAATTATCAAACAATGTCTGCGAAAGGTACTCGGACGGTCACTTCTAGACGAGGAAAGTCTGTCCACTGTTCTCATTGGAATAGAAGCCGCTCTGAACAGCCGACCATTTGTCTACGAAGAGGGAAAAGACGACAGCTCCGCAGTCTTAACACCAGTTCTTTTCTTGACGGGACGAAAACTAACGGCCATTCCATCCAGCCCGGATAATGACACAAGGCTTAAGAAAATCTGCAAGCAGCAGCAGGACTTACTTGACTGTTTTTGGAAAAAATGGTCTAAGGAATATCTACTTCAACTACGATCTTTCCATCAAGTTCGAAACCAAGACAGTCACCTTAACGTCCGAGTTGGAGATATCGTGCTCCTGCAAGAAGCACCATGGCACATGTGGTCCGACCACGGCACATGTGGAAGAAGGCCAAAGTGATGAACCTACATCAGGGACACGACGGGAAGATAAGATCCTGCGAGCGTTAATGGTCGAAAAGTAACCCGCCCTGTATCTCTGGTCATCCCCCTCGAGGTTGACCAGGGTGGGGAGGATGTTGGGAACGAGATTACATCTAATACTTTAGTTGCCCAGTTTGGTAACACCTGTTTAAAAGAATAAAGTAAGATGGCGGTTTGTAGAATGTGATACATTTTCAGTCTAATTTAATACCTAATATCTAACAGTTTTACTCTAAACGGCCTTTCGCTGTATTATGTGTATCGTAATGAATTTTATGCTTAGTTGAAGAACTTATCTGTGAACGCTGATATTGAGGTGACATCAATGCCGAATTCCTGATAACAACGATGAATTTTTTCGAAACCTGCTTACTAATATCCCCCGCTGCCTTAGATTTAGCGTCTTCGAACGCATTGATTGCATTTATTTTATGTTTTACCACTCTGTCTTATCTTTGTTTGTTTGTTACGAGCTGAAAACTAGAATAATTAAAAACAAAATTCTTACTATTACGGTGATATCTAAACTAGTCCAAAGCATTGTAATCTTTTCATAGGCGTAGCGTGCTTCTAACTATTGGGGGGGGGGGCACGAATTAGGGATGGGATATCGAAAGCAAAATATCGATATGAGTATCGATAATAATATCGTCTATTAATATCGATATCAATAGTATATCGGTACAAAAATATCGATATTTAAAAATATTGGCGATATTTCAAAATATAAACGATATTTCAAAATATCGATAACAGGTTTTTCTATCACTATGCAGTCAATCGTATTCGGAGGAATTATTGTAGAGTAAAATAATATACATATGGTAATAGTACGATAAAAAAAAATTATTGCAATTTTATTCAATAAGGAAATAACATTTCAATAAGCAAAATTTTATCAAATTAAAAAGCTTCCTGCACCATTGGAGTCTTTGTAATGGACCAGAGCCATACTGGATATTACATTTCTTCAAGAATCCTTCATATCCTGCAGTAGTGAGGTTTGAGAAAAGAAAAACTAAATTCAGAGGTCACTGATGGAGGATCGAGTATGGTAAAAGCCGTGGAAATTGCTTTTGGTAGAAAAAAACATGCAATATGTTTTGCCCATCTCCTAAATTTGGTCGCTTACCGTTCAATTGAAGCCGTGCCAGAGCGAGTACCACTAAATGGAAAGGTGAAGAAAGTGGTGACCTGGTTCAAACACAGTGTTCGGGCTTCATATGAATTGAGAGCAGAAAGTAATCTGAAACTCGTGCCGAGTGTGGAAACATGGGGGAATTCTACATACGAAATGATAGAGCGTTTTCTAAGCCTCAGCTCAACACTCAACATCATCCACCGACACACATCGGCACCAAGCATGACAACAGCTGCAGAGAACCAAGATTTGCAGGAAATCTTCCAGCTTCTTGAGCCTCTTCTAAAAGCCACAAAACAGTTAGGAGATATATACCCCACAATCAGTATCGCGATTCCAATAGCAACCATGGTAGAAAATAAAATTTCCAAGATGTCACCTACGTCTAATTTTGGCCTCAATCTGAAGGAAGGAATCTTGGAAGCTGCAAAAAGCGGCTCATGGTTGAGAATGTAATAGCACTGGCCGTAAGTATGTTATTGGACCCCCGATGGAAGACATTATACTTCAGGGACCCTGAGACTACTACCAAAGCAATTCGAGAACTGAAAGGAATTTTGAAAAGAGCGCATTCACCGAAAAGTGAACACAATTCCGATTCTGACAATGGAGAAGGATCTCAATCATCTTTGTTTGGTGAACACTCCAAAACTGTTCAGAAAACTTGGAAGCATCGGAGTTCTTTAGGTAGCTCAGATTTCCCTGATGAGCTTGTCTTTTATTTGCGATCCCCTGCAGAAGCTGACATCAACAAGTCTCCGCTTTCTTTTTGGAGTAAATCAATTGGATTGTACCCGGAACTATGAGGGGTTGCCAATAGGGATGCGACATCGGTGTCGATGTTTTCAAAACATCGATGTTTTGATAAAAACATCGATGTTTTAAACATCGATTTATTGAAGCCGATGTTTTTTTAACATCGATGTTTTGTACTCGATGTTTTACGTTGTCTCGATGTTTTTTTTTTAATGAAAAGTACCGTAATAAAAAAAATTTACCACGTAGCATAATTTTCAAACTCAGTAAATGTAAGTCTGAATTCTGAAAAGGACGAATACAAAAGGGGGAATGATTCCTTAGCAAACAGACAAATGGCAATTAACAACCAATGAACCAATCAGAGCGCTTGGAATGTTCCTGACACTCCAGAACTTTCCATGGCGTTTTATTTTACAAATAGTATATACACGAGTGCATCCATTTAAGTTTTTGTTTTGTTCTGGTTTTATATAAGTTGACGTTAATATTATTAGTAAGATGCCTCCCAAAAGTACTGTTTGGAAATATTTTTACAAAATCTCTGACAAATTGGCAAAATGCAATATTTGCCTTAAGTCCCTCAAAACTTCTGGCAATACCACGAATTTATCTGGACATTTGAAGGCAAAACATGGAGGTATTTACAACGAGAATTTTGAGTCATCAATGTAGTCCAAATCAACCAAGTTTTTGTCATTTGTGTCTGCCCAATCAGAGAGTAAAATTAAATCACCCCCTCCCCCCACGACTAACGGAAGTAAGTCGTGGTTAGAGATTACTAAAACAGTTTTAAAAAATGGATGTTCTAAAATATCGATGTTTAAAAACATCGATGGTTTTTGGGCGATGTTTTATTAGCATCGATGTTTTAATATTGAATATCGATGTTTCAAAACATCGATGTTTTGTTATCGATGTCGCATCACTAGTTGCCAAGCGATATTTGGCTGCGATTTCATCATCAGAGCCATCTGAAAGAATTTTTTCTCAAGCCAGCAATATAATTAACTCAGCCAGAAATCGTCTCACATTGTATAAAATTCTTTCCTCCAATCAGTGTGAGAAGAATTCTTTTTCTTAAATTAATGGACAATAATTGTTTTTATTCATTTTTTTGTTCTTTCTAGAATTCATTTTTATATATTGAACAATTTTTGATTTTTTCACACATTTTTTGATTGCTTACATTAAAAATTACTTTGTATATATTAGAAATTATTTGTATTTAAAGAAATAAATAATGTATTTAAGTTTAGTTCTTTTGCCTTATTTACTTATGTATCTTTTTTAAATTAAATTTTTTAGATAAGCTATTCACAATTTAAATCACTTCTGGGCTTTCATAAATTAAAATAATTAATGATAATATTTTAATTAAGTAATTTTTTATTTTATATTTGGATACAATAATTCACCTGTCTTCAACTCTATACTTCTAATAAATACCCAAGATATTTCAAAATATATAGCCTTGTTTCCTTGATATGAAACTTTCTGACAGGTTTTATAGTGGAACTGACTTTCAAACACCTTAGTGAGATGGGATGATGTGGTATATAATTCTTACTGAATAAAAGTTATAGGCCAATTCCACCATCAATTTTCATTCTTACTGGATTAATTTGCTCCATTTTGGCTCGTTTTCAGGAAGTCCCCAGAGTACTTTAATTAAAATCAAAAAAGTTTTATCCTTTAAATTTAAAAATCTCCAACTCAAAACAGCATGAACCAAAAGCTTCAAAAGATGTTTGTCTTAGGGAGTAAACATCTACACATGTAGTAAATCTGATGAAAAAGACTTTTAAGATTAAAGTATCAGGAAGAAAACTTCATGGTAGAATTGGCCTGTAACTTTTATTTAACATTGTATTATAGTTCTTTTTATCCATTTGTTTCAACAGTTGAATATAGACCCTCATTGATTAATTTTACAATTTTTCTGTATAATTTTTTTGAATTTCATTTATTTTTTCCGTTTGGTTTTGAGATTTTTCAACCCAAATTTTTCTAAAATAGAATTATTTCAAATAAATTCTTTCAAAGATGTGTAATCGATAATATCGGTAATATAATATCAATATTCCTATATTATCAGAAATCAAATATCGATATTATGATACTTAATATCGAAGCAAAAAAATATCGATATTTCGATAATATCGATATAAATATCCCATCCTTAGCACGAATTGAATTCAGTTAGGGTCCTCCTCTACGCATTGACTGCCGGACGGTCCTTAAATATGAAATACACTGCTGGCCACCCAAATTGGAACACCAAGAAAGACAAGAGATATCACAACAAAATTTATTTTGTAGATAACATGTTGACCAAGTATCAAATGATTAAATTTATAGACTTCTGTGAAGTGTGGTTCCTGCCAAAATCAGTAGCCAGAGTAGCCGCCATTGTTGGAGATCACCGCTGCCACACGCCTCGGCATTGATTCAAAGGGACTTTGGATGGGTTCTTGGGGTACAGCAGACCAAGCAGCTTCCACACGTTGCCAAAGTTGATCTGCTGTGGCAGCTGGGGATGGAATCTGGGTCGATCGTAGAGCAACCATGGACCACATGTTTTCTATCGGCGAAAGATCCGGAGAACGAGGCGGCCAGGGAAGCAATTCAATCTGGCGATTGACGAAGAACCGTTGGACAATGCGTGCCACGTGTGGTCGCGCATTATCCTGTTGAAATATGGCTGTGGGCAAGCCCTGAAGGTAAGGAAGGACAAATGGCTCCAACACCTCGGAGATGTAGCGCTGGCTGTTTAAAGTACCGGCAATGCGTACTAGAGGTGTGCGAGAGTGATATCCAATACAGCCCCATACCATAATACCCGGTGGCATATTAACTACCTATACTCGAGTTCAAGCAATACGGAAATTTCAATCCCGCTGATTCGTTGGTTTCTTCCCGTCATCTATGACATCACTTAGCGCAACTTTCGAAGACTTGATATGGTGGCTTCATCTTTTCCTCTGAAATTGAATCGTTCCATTACAATATATTATTTTGATTAAAACTTTTTAGAGTGTATATGAATCAATCGTGAAATAACTCGAATATGATATTCTAAGTCGAGTTCCATAAGTATATTTTTATTATGAAAAATACACTTAATTATTTAAAAGAAAACTTCTAACTTTGAACTTTTTATAACAAGTTAAAGGAAACGTTGATGAAAAAAAACTTTAAAAAAACTTTAAAATATAATGGTAAGTACTTTGAAACTTTTATGAAATATGTAACATTTTTGGGGAGGAGGATTTATTTTACTAGAACTTGCATTGAAAGATATAAATTGGTATAGGTATTGGTATGGTATTTTATATATAAAAAAAAATCCTTGGACAATTTGAGAGTAAGATACAGGGTGAATCTTATTAAACTTTAATTGGAATGAATAAATTTCTCAAACGGCTTAAAAATATTAGATCTTCTGGCAGCTGGGAAAGCTTTTTGCATACTGCTGGTAGTAGCATACCTATTAGAAGAAGAAATGGTGCTGCTATTTTATATATATATATATATATATATATATATATATATTCATATTTTTCACTTATCTTTTCATGTCTTTGGTTCTTGGCTGTAGTGGTTTAGTGCTTATACAGGTTTTTCAGTTACAACTTTGTCTAATATATATATATATAAGTTTAATAAAATTCACCCAGTATCTTACTCTCAAATTGTCCAAGGATTTTTTTATATATAAAATCGTACACACAAAAGTAACAATTTTTTATTCTATTCTACTTACATCGCCACACATGGAAAAAATATTGTGTCTTCTGAAAAAAAATCTAATACAATTAAAAAGCGAAGCAGTGAGACTTTAATACATTCCGTTTTTGCCACTTAGTTTAATATATTACACAGGGACAATTTTTTGTAGAATTTTTCATAAATTTAAGTTTGTATAATTCATTGGTTTTAAAGCGTCAGAAACATTTAACATATGATGCAATATATTTTTCCAGTGGTCTCTTTTTCACACCATCATCTATGTGTGTGAGAGAGAGTCGCATTGAGGGGGAAAACAGATCGGTAAATACATATAATGGCTAAAATAAATTGCATTAAGATTTCTTTAAGTAATCCATTGATAAAATTGAATATATCTTGAAAAGGCAAATTTAAGTTTATATAAAAAAAATAGGGTAGTCAGTGGTAAAAATATTGTATTCTTGCAAAATAATACACAAATATACCCATACCAATTTATATCTTTCAATGCAAGTTCTAGTAAAATAAATCATCCCCCCCAAAAATGTTACATATTTCATAAAAATTTCAAAGCTACCATTATATTTAAAAAATTTTTTAAAGATTTTTTTCATCAAAGTTTTCTTTAACTTGTTATAAAAAGTTCAATGTTAGAAGTTTTCTTTTAAATAATTAAGTGTATTTTTCATAATAAAAATATACTTTTGGAACTCGACTTAGAATATCATATTCGAGTTATTTCACGATTGATTCATATACGCTTTAAAAAGTTTTAATCAAAATAATATATTGTAATGGAACGATTCAGTTTCAGAGGAAAAGATGGCGCCACCATATCAAGTCTTCGAAAGTTGCGCTAAGTGATGTCATAGATGACGGGAAGAAACCAACGAATCAGCGGGCTTGAAATTTCCCTATTGCTTGAACTCGAGTATAGGTAGTTAATATGCTACCCGGTGCAGGACCAGTGTGGCGGTGCATAACGCAGCTGTTCAGCATCCTCTCTTCACGGTGTCTCCAGACTCGAATGCGACCATCGTAGTGTTGCAGACAGAAGCGTGACTCGTCAGTAAAGACAATTTAATTCCATTCTGCCGTCCACATCCTTCTGTCATCGCACCATTGGCGGCGGAGACGTCTGTGGTTCTGCGTCAAGGGTAGACAAAGCAATGGACGTCTTGCGAACAGACCACTCTGCTGTAAACGGCGTCGAATGGTACGCGCAGACACTGGATGATGCGTTACAGACTGCATGTGCTGTGCTATTGTTCGTGATGTGACTGAGCGATCCGTCACTGCCATGCGCACAATTTGCCTATCATCACGTGAAGTGGTGCGCTGAGGTGGATGCGATCGAACACGCCGGTCCGTCGTACCCTCCTGCATCCAACGATCACATATCCGCATTACAGTTGTTTGGTTTCGTCCAACACGACTACCGATTTCCCTGAAAGATAATCCACAATCTCGGTAGGCCACTATCCTTCCTCTGTCGAACTCGGATACTTGATCAAAAGACGATCGCTGTTTTCGACGAGGCATAATTGATCGTTTTTTTGAAAAAACCACAAGAAAAACACAATTCCGAACTTGAAATCGTCGAAATCTCCAAGCCTTAAATAGAGCTTTGAAGTGGCGCCACAGGCGCGCGTGATGTGCGTCTGCGCTGATATTCTAATCATTTGCATATCTCACCTCCGCTAATGCATGTTGTAAATTTCATGTTATTTGCATGTTTCCTTCAGGGTGTTACATTTACAGTGGCCAGCAGTGTATTATGATTTTTTGAAATTGAAGAACAATAGAATTGATGTTTGAGTAGTATTCTAAAGTTATAAAATGAGGAAAATAAAAATAGTATAAATAAAATGAGGAAAAATATAGCATCGAATTTTTGTTATGGATCATATCATTGTTATAAACTATGTTAAGGCTAAAGACATGTTCGGAATCTTCAGTTTCCCAGTTTGAAAAGGCGGGAAAAAAACAACTTTCTGAAAAGTTTTCTATAATTTTCTGATTTTAACACAACTCCTATTAAGTTTTAATTTATTTCAAGTTAAGTTGGGGGGGGGGGACCCCCCCCCCCCCGACGCTACGCCTATGAATCTTTTCCCACATTACGCTAAAGAAATCGTACCTTTCATAAGTCATGATTACTTAAAACTTCACTTGCTGCTCCTAGGATCTTATAAAATGAGCTCTAAAAATTACGCGAGTGTCATGTGTAATAAAACTGCTTTGTATTGAAAAATAATCTATTATTGTTTCTATCGGTCCCTGGCCAGAAGTTCTAGACAGGTCCATATAGGCTCTGGTTTATAACAGCACCGCAAGGGTCGGAGTCCGTCTTAGCAAGGTACCACTTCGATTTTGACCGAGCACCCCTAGGGGCGACATCTGGGCGAATCGTACCCTCTCCCGACCTTCCTGCCTTCATAGAGGAACTTTTCGGTCTACGGATTTAACTTTCCCATATCCGGACTAGACACAGAAGTATTTAATGGTGCTTGTCGGGATTTGATCCGAGTACCCTTAACACCGAAAGCCGACGCGCTAGTAGTAGGCTACCTCGAGCGAAAAATACCCTTTAAGTGTCTAATGCTTATATGTCTTTTAATTTGTAATTAAAAGAAAGACGTATGTGTGTTTAATGCTAAAGTAGCGAATAGTTAATAAGTACTAAGTCTCCTTGCAATATCAGTAAATACGAGTAAGTCGTAACACCTTGGCAAAGTTTAATGATTGTTGTCGAGCTTTTCCTCTCGTGAGCTCTATATGTAACTAAAATGGTATTGCTTATGAAGCTGTGAGTTTCAAAACTTTCCATATCCAAAAATTAAAGAAAATTAGCTAGCACTTGATTCTGATTAAAGTGGCACTGCTGCGTTCAAAACTGGGAGAAGAAGATTGCTAGAACTTGATATCATTGGTGGTTGGTGTCGCACTGCATAGGCTTGGTTTCAAACTCCACCAAGGCGTGGATGTTCCTTAGCAATCCCCTCATCGGGAGGAACGTTGGTTCACCTGCTTTGTGCTCCCGTAAGTAAGTAGTCGACAAACTCACGAAGTATATAAGAGAATGTCCTTGGGATAAATGCCGCCTCATTGAAAATGTTTCTAGCATTTGATTTAACACGTGAAAAATCAGCTTATGATGATTCATAGCGTGTTAAAACGGTTTTCTTCCAAAGCTATGCTTATTTTACTTTTCAAATAATTTTATGAAAGCAATATGAAAATTTCTTCAGAATATATAAATAGTAGTTTTTTTAGTTTTTCTTTTTGACTGTTGAAGCATATTTTATACGGAACTTCTCTTTCTGAAAAGACGTTATTAACACTGGTTGTGTTTTGTAGAATAAATGAACTCATGAATGAATGAAATAAAACTGAAAACTTTTCCACGTCGATAGCATTTTTATTTACAATGAATAATAACACAGTGCGTGAACAGGCACTCTGGCTGTTCATCGTTCCAAAGTCGATTGAAGTTAAAAACTTCTCTTTTTTATCAAATGCAGTGTGACTACCCCACCCCCATAGACGAGATTTAAGTTACTAATGCATAACAGACGTCTATGGGCCATAGGCTACTGCGACAAACATGAAGGGCTTGATGATGTAAATTTAGACATTAGTTAGGATCTGTTTTAATTTATAGAGCTAGTACACTATCTACAAATAAGTATTTGGACACCTGTGATAGAAAAGAAAATCAAAATTTATTCATATTCAATAGTTGGTAGAGCCTCCACCAGAGGCAATTACAGCCTCAATCCCAGGGGAATGCTTTCCCCAAGTCCTTGTATGACGGCTAGTGGTATTTTCCTTTACTCGGCTTGAAGAACACATGAAAATTCCATCACCGATTTTGGTTGTTGCACTCCTTAATTCGGAGATCCAACTCGTCTGAGGTTCTCGATAGGGTTCAGGTCTGGGCTCTGGGCAGGCCAGTCCATTCAGTTAACCCCATTGTCACCATACCATTCCATGGTGGACCTCGCAACATGACAGCTGGCGTTGTCGTCCTGGAAGTAACATGGTTCCAACCCGTAAAACTGCCACAACGTAGGAAGCAAACTGTAAACCAAAATAGTGCATTAGGCGTCGGCGTTGAGCTTACTTGAATTGGAACCAAGGGTCCCAGTCCATACAAGGACAAACACCCCCAGACCATAATCCCACCTCCGCCGAACTTTGCTGTGGACACAATGCATTCTGGCAGGAGGCGTTCTCCATGCAGACGCCAGACCCAGACCCTGCCATCCGAATGGTAGACGGTGAACCTTGATTCGTCGCTCCAGAGAACCCGTTTCCACTGATCTACGGTTCACTTTCGACATGTTTTGCACCACATTAACCGAGCAGCGTGGTTGGACTTTGTGATCAACAGCTTATAGGGGCAGCATGACCATGAAAACCAAGCAGATGTGCTTCCTTACGGTTGGTATTCATCGAAACAACACTGCCGGATGCCTGTTGAAACTCCTGGAGTATGTGGGCCATCGGTTGGGTGCGGTTCTTCCGAATTTCTCTGGACAGCACTCGTTGATCTCTGTCTCCCAGTTTTGTGGGTCTGCCGACTTAGGCACATTCCGACAATCACCGCTCACCTTCCACTTCTGAATCACATGGACCACTGTCGATTTTGGGTAATTCAGCTCACTAGATATGTCCTTTGAGGATCAATCATTTCTGTGATACCCGACGATTACACCTTTCTTGAAATCGGATAACTCTGCACTTCGTGGCATCTTGCATGCGACTAATGCCAATGTTGTTTCCTACTCGATATTTAACGGCGGAGGCCGTGACGTATATCAGGACCGCAGATATCGTCATTTGCATGGGTGTGCAAATACTTATGGTAGTTAGTGTATTTATCGCCCGGTGGCGTAGTGGTTAAAAGCGTCAAGCTGCCACGCCACAGGTCCAGGGTTCGGCACTGCGACTGGGCAAAGTCGACTCAGCCTTTCATCCCTTGAGTGGGTCGATAAAATGAGGACCAAGCATGCTTGGGAATTGAACTCTGGGGGGTCCCACATCAGGTTGACCACCTGACTGAGACATATGCTGTATGTCAGCCCAAGCCCACGGTCAAGAAAGCGGAGATGGGCACCGCCGGCCTTGGTCCACAGCAGACTGTTGCGCTACGAGTTTAGTTTATTAGTTTAGTTAGTGTATTTAGGAACTTTTAATAACGATAATTCCAACTTGCATCGGAAACCAATTTATTGGCTATTATCCATCGAATAACGTTGCTGCATACAATCATGTATCTAGAAAGGTTGAATGAATGGCTCTTGCACTATCTCTGGAAGAGGAGTGAGAACTGAGGACTCGACATCGACTCTTGACGCCCCTGCTTTTATTAAAGCAAGATAGAAGAAATAAAGTTTTAAAAAATAACAATCCGTGATAATACATTCAAGAGTGTGTTAATCAAGTTTCATAATTAAGATGGAAATAGTAGACGGCTTATTATGGAAGAAACTTGTCCAGTTCCAAAGAAATGTTTTATAACGAATGGGTTTGAAATTAAATGGCTAGACTGTCTATATAACATCAGTGATAAATGTTATATATTCATGGGATATTTAAACAGTGCACAATTGTATGAGATTCTGTAGTGACATGTTCTTGAATTTCGCAATAGTTATTAGACTTTCAAGTGTTCTCATAATTTTTCCCCATACATACGCTTTTTAAATATCTCACCATTTGGAGTCAGCCACATTTTATAAATCGAGGTATTATCTTAAATGAGACGTTTTGTGACCGAGGGAATCAAAAGAAAGACCGATTTTTAAAAACTGGTTTTGATTGAATTCTATTCAACTCAATTCCCTATAGTCTTACAAAATTTATCATTCCTTAATAAACATAAAACTCTCTTACTAAACGTGCTTCCCATTTCGGTGACTAAAACCAACTAGATAATAGGAAATTTGAATGTCATAAAACAGTTGTTTCATACATTTCAGAGAGATCTACTTTATAACATAAAAATTTCTTATAATATGCTTCATGAAATAAATTTTATAGCTATCATTACTGTAAATACATTTATTTCCTACTTCCATTTTTTAATATTCAAAAAATCTCAAACATGTTTTATAAAAAATTTTATACTTAAAAAAAAAATATTTATACTTATTTTCCTTATTTGAGGAAAATGTCATGTATAACAGTTAATTTACATAAGTGATTACAGCATTACTGTTTGTACTTTGTGTTTTGTTTACATATATATTTATCTGTATAGAACAATTTTATAAATTAAAGAAGCATAACTAAAAATTTTAATACACAAACGGTATCTTTTACTGTAAAGAATATATATATAGTCTTATAAATTCTGAATAAGGATAATTTTCAATATTTTTAAACATCTTCCATAACTTGTGTAGAGCATTATTTTTAAAATTTTTTTTAAAATTTAATTGCTTTTGACTGTAAATTTTTTTATTACATTGAAGACATAAAACATGAGTATTTTATATTTAAAAAAATCTCAACCTATTTGACAACAGACTACTTGTGCATAAATTTCATATGATTATACAGTTTTATTTCATTGGTTCACCCCTGGATTCTTTGACTGATGAAGAGTTCTAGACATAGATTATAGAATCCTTTAAATCTGATTGGAATAATTTCCACATCTTTCACAAAAATTAACATTGTTAAACATACTTTTCAGTCAATTTCAATTTTGCATCTCTGATAATCTAAAAAACTTCTATACGGAGTAATACAGGTTCAAATTTGCATAATTACAACAAACAATTAAAAACAATTAAGTTTAATGTGAACTAGTCATCTACACAATAAATCTCTCTTAAGTATGACATGACTGTGCATAACTGGAGAGAGATGTAGAGAGATTCCCTCAGTGGCAGTTCAAAATATAAAATTATGAAATGAAATCAAAAACTTTTGATTCATTTCTAATATGTTACTTTCTCAGATAAGGATTTTTGCTAGCAGGTTAGATTTTGCCTCCTATATTCTCTCTTCAATGAATTACAAACATTTATAGGCTAAAGATTGTCAATTCTTAGATTTTTCAACAATTCTGATTAAATGAAACTGATTTTCAAATTATCTTGAACAATTTCTTTCATTTACTTCCACATATTAATAAGAGGAAAACAGTATATACTTATTGTACAGATAAGTATTTACAGGATGACAATTATTGAGCTATATGAAATAAAAAATCAAATTTTAAAAAACTACAGAATTCAAAAATTTTATTCAAATTTGAAAAGTAACTACAGATAATTGGATTTAGTTTATGACATGTTCAATATGCTTGCCATCAATGGCTATGATGTGGCACAGACAAAGAGCAAAATTCTGCAAAACTTGTTGAAATGTCGAGACATTGATGCTTTCGATGACCTCTTGAATGGCTTCTTGGACCTCTTGAAGTTTTGAGCTCAGCGATGGTTTTGGGGTTATTTGCTTAAACTTAGTCTTTAATATTGCCTAACAAAAATTAGTCACATGGGTTGAGATCAATAGAATATGGCGGCCAAGCGATTCCCATTCGCTCAGAAAAGCTGTATTTCAATATTTTCAACAAAAAATGAACAACAACAATACGAGTGTGCATGCTCAAAAAAATCCAAACATGCCCTGCATTCAACTGCCAAGTTTTCACCGAATCTCGCCAATGGTTCAAAAGTTATCAAGTTTTTGTTTCATATAGCTTACTAATTATCACACTGTATAAATTGTATTTGTTCTCTAATTTCAAACTATAAAGTGAGCCATAATTAATATTATGCAGGAAGAATAATAGTTTTATCATAAATAAATTTTCTTTCACTCCAGGATACACTGAAATGAATTGGCACACAGTTCTTTAACAGATCTATCTCTTTAGAGTTCCAACCCACATAACTGTTATACTTTAGTCTTTTAAAGATAATTTATAGACTACAAACATAATACACTAAATTTAATATACTTTTTAAATATTTGATTTTGATTCATGAGTAGGGCCACATGGCTTGATCATGTAGTTGCAAGCCTGCAGTGGAACAATCCTGCAGATGTGGTTCTTGTTGCTTGCATCAGTCATTATCTTTTTTTTCCCTTCTTTGTCTTGAGTTGGGATGCATGAAAGTCCCATGGTAAAATTCTCTTTGTGTTGAGATTTTGTAAGCACATGTTAGTGCAATTTTAATTACCACCATATCATGCAAACGGTCAATTGAAAGCATTGTATATACCATGTAAATAATTAGGATTAATAAGTAAACTCTTTTGAGGTTTAGAGAATTTGTTTTTGTGTAAACTATTTCTTTTTTATACTTATATGCCCCATACATATTAATTATATTGACAAAAAAAACACATGTATTGTTTTTCTAATGTGAAGTAATATTTATGATGTAATTCATTTTAAAAAATTAGTATGCTTTACTATAAGAAACAAATATTTATCAATATAATGAAAAATTATAAAATTAACTATTTCAGAAATATGGATATGTACTAACAAATATTTCTAGAATTACAAAGTTGCAAATTTTGTATGCATACATGAGTATGCATTCTAAATTCAGGAGAAAAGATTGGTTAAAATGTACAATTATTTGCTTCGTGGAAGATCATAATGTGTAGGATAAGACTGAAAATTATACACTCAATAAGAGAGACATAATTTCTATTGACTATAATAAACTCCTTTTATTCATGTACAGCAATACTGTATTATTTATAAGTATATAAATCCTCCATTTAAATATTTGCAACTGCACATATTACAATTTGTAAATGGTAGTATAAAAATATTTTTAAAAAAAACAAAACAATATTGTTATCAAAAATAACACAAAACATCTAGAGGAAAATTTGAAAATTTTTATATTCCATAGGAACGTTCATCAATAACAGGAGCTGGTGTAGATACTGGTTCCAATATCCTTGCTAACCGGCATAACCATAATCTACTTTGGTCCTTTTCTCCCAAGTAACAATAAAATGTACCATTAATTAATGGCTCTGGAATACACTGGCGTAATGCTTCACGAGCTCTAAGGGAGAGAAAAAAAATTCACCTTTAAAAACATTAAAAAAATATGTCTGATTAAATTTCACTCAGTAAAAGATAGTTATTAAAACCCTTAAGTTAAATTAGAAATACAACCCTTGAGTTAAATTAGAAATACAAGGTGTGCCAATAAAGTAATAAATAAGAAAAATATTACTCACCTTCAAATAAATTTATCTCCTTCAAAATAATCGCCAAAGGAGTCTTTACAAATTTTTCAATGTTTCTTCAAGTCATTGAAATGCTGTTTATAGGCGTTGGAACAAACCATTCGCAAAATATGCATAACATTTGATTTAATATCCAAGACTTTTCAAATCTCTGTCCTTTCATGGCCATCTTAAGATTCAGAAAAAGGAAAAAATCAGCTGGTGATAAGTCAGGATAATATGGTGGGAGATTTATCACTGTAACTGAATGCTTAGCTAGATGTTGTACAGAAATTGCTGTATGGGACCTAGCATTATTGTGTAAAAGAAACCATTGCCCATAATCAAACAGTTCCTAACTTGCCTTATCCTGTTTCTTGATCGAAAAAGCACCTCCTTGTAAAAATACTGATTAATTGTTTGATTTTCAGGAAAAAATTCGTGGTGAATAAGTCCTTTGTAATAAAAAAAAAATGCAATCAGTATTTTTACAAGGAGGTGCTTTTTCAATTTAGAAACAGGATAAGGCGAGTTAGAAAGGAACTGTTTGATTCTGGGCAATGGTTTCTTTAACATGATAATGCTAGGCCCCATACAGCAATTTCTGTACAACAATATCTTGCTAAGCATTCAATTACAGTGATAAATCACCCACCATATTATCCCGACTTATCCCCAGCTGATTTTTTCCTTTTTCTGAAGCTTAAGATGGCCATGAAAGGACAGAGATTTGAAAACATCTCGGATATTAAATCAAATGTTATGCGTATTTTGCGAACGGTTAGTTCCAACACCTATAAACAGTGTTTCAATGACTTGAAGAAATGTTGGAAAATTTTTATAGACTCCTTTGGCAATTATTTTGAAGGAGATAAATTTGTTTGAAGGTGAGTAATATTTTTCTTTTTTATAAAAAATTGTCCAGTTACTTTATGAGTGGTCACCTTGTATGTCTATGATTAAATTTCACAGTAAAATATATTTATTAAAACCATCATGTATGAAATTAGAAATACGTATATGAATAAATTTTACTGAGTAAAAGATATTTATTAAAACCCTCATGTATTAAATTATAAATATGTCTCATTATAATAGTGTTTATACATATTATATAGCTTGAAGCAGCCAACTTTCAATGATAGATTGCATTTTATTCAGGAAGTAACCTTATTAAAGTAATGTATCCAAATTTCAAAATTAAAAAAAAAAATACTACTCAAAAGGGGGAAAACAGTGAAATTTTCAGTATTGAAGAGTAATATGGGCAGCAAAGTAAACAGTGAAATGACTCAGAATGTTATTTACATGTAATCATCTGATAGGATTAATACGAAATTAGACTTTCTAATGTAAAATTTAATTTTGTTAAATTTTAAAAATTCATCAAAAAATAAACAGCAATTATTAATGTTGTTCTGGAAATTTTCTTATAAAAGAACATTTATTCACAAAAAGTATGGAAAATTTTAATGAGAAAAAGCAAAAAAAATTATACGTATATAAGCTGTTGGTAATTTTCATCTATTTTAATGAAGAAATATATTTAAAAATAAACACATGAACTAGTTACACTGAAAATACTACCAATAATTTTCAATCTGAAAAGTAATATTTTTTAACCAGAGTAGCAAAGAGTGTTGTAGTAAACATCGTAAGAAAAAATTGCTTAATTTAAACAAACACACACACAAATAAACCAGTTAAAATAATTTATTGTATGTTAATCAATAGTAATCTACTATCAGTTCAATTTAGTGTTTTAGAAGGTTCAGTTTGTTCTGGAGCCCTAGACTTTTTTATATGTGAGGACTTAACAGTCTGGAACCTAGAAGCTGAATCCTAATGACTAAAACTACTGGACTGAAACCTCCAAGACTTGGGTAATGAAGGACAACACTGAAGTCACTGGACTAACATTTGACATTTTGCTTTTAGGTAAGAAGTATTAGAAAGAACTAATAATCATATGATCATATGAATAATCATGATTTTTTTACCATTATATTTTGTACATAAATAATTAATCCTAACTGATTTGATAACAATGCTATTCTGCTATTGTGTATGTCAGATCAGAATGTTGATATTTATGAAGGCTTTTTCTGTATTAACGAATTACATTAGCTTATGTTGACAAAATAGGAGTAAAATAAACATTTATAATCTTTCTTACTCCTCTCAGATGTTAAGAACAGTAACAAGAAATTAATTTGTTACACACACACACACAAATACATATTATTTATGCATATATATATATATATATATATGGACTATTAAAATCATATATTATAATTTTCTTCTATGTCTGAACATTTTACACATTCAATACTTCTTTTAGTGAGTGAAAATTTAGACACAGTAGATTTTAAAAAATAAATTATAACAGCGGTTCTCAACCTGGGGAGCATGCCCCCCCCTCCCCTAGGGAGGCATAAAAGAATTTCAAAGGAGGCGCAAGTTTAAAAAAAAAAAGTAAAACTGTAATTTACTGTACTTAATTTTGAGGTCACAATGTAACCGTAACGTATTTTCGACATACAAACACGAACACAATAGCCGTAGCTACAATGTCAGAAAAACATTCTGAAGACTTATGATGCTGTTAAGAGTTTCACAGAAAAGATAAATCTTTGGCATCGCCGTATTCAGTGTTCAGAGCCAAACTTTTCATCCTTTCCAAGATTGAACGACCTCCTTGATGATAAAAAAAAATCTCCCATTGCAACAGATAAATGAATTGAAGGACCTTATATTACGGCATTTTGTAGCATTGCAAAATGAAATTGCAGACTATTTTCCAGATATTAGTTCAGAGAACTGGGAGTTTAAGCTGACAAGAGATCCTTTTAAAATCGATGTGGATATACTTCCAAATCATATTCAGGAACAGGCAATCGACCTAAAATGTGATTCTCAAGCAAAAGCAGAATTCGAAAACATGGATGTTGAAATTTTTGGTTACAGTATTTTCCTGTTTACCCAGAAGTTGCTTTGGAAGTTTTAAGGTTGTTAGTGCAGTTTTCATCCACATATCTCTGTGAATCTGGATTTACCAGCATTAGCATACATAAAGTCAAAATATCAAGCAAAGCTGGATGCTGAAAGTGACCTGAGGTGTGCTTTGTCACAGTCACAACCTAATATTCAAAAACTTGTCAAGGACAAACAGTGCCAGCCCTCTCATTAATGTTGTGAAAGTGACTGGTATTACATGCCAACCTTTCCTAGATCCTTGATTACCTCAAATACATATTTAATCTGTATTTAATTCTTTGAATTCATATGTTCTAATAATAATATGTTCCAAATTAAGATATGTGTAGTAATATTAAATTATGTGTATGAAATTATCTATTCTATATTTTCATTTAATAACCAGCTTCAGTTTCAAATTCCAATTGTACTACTTGAATTGACCACATATAGTGGTGGTGGTGGGGAGGCATGACCTCACATCAGTGTTCAAAGGGGGGCACAGAGCCTGAAAGGTTGAAAACCCCTGCATTATAATATTAAAGTAAATGATCTGCCTGCACAATGATAAGGCAGAGTACTTTGTGATAGTATTCAGGTAAAATATCAAGACATTTTATGATTGCTTTATTAGCAATAACTGCATACATTGTCAGGTACAATCCCAGTTGAATGAACTGTCACATTTAGTGGAATATTCACCAGTGTGCTCAAAGCTATTTTATAATTTAGTTATATTTTCACCACATAAATGCAGCCTATAAAATGTCAAGTAGTTTTAACTATTTAATACAGATATATTCCAAGTCTACACTTGTTCAAACTATTAATGCTCTATGTTTCTTCTTTCATAGTAAGTGAACATATTGTGTTGTATGGAAAAAGTAAGCAAGCGAAGGTGCTATTTAATACCTTGCAACTATTTCTCTCTTATCTTTTTACAATATTTAGGCTAAACAAAAAGTTATTTCACTAAAACAAAATGTTGCAAGATACTATATATGTTATAGCCAATTGATGACATGGCTGGCTACTTCTAGCATTGACCAAGCCTCTTGACCAAAGCCTGAAATAGACGAGGATTTATGACTACATCGAGCTTTAGTTGGCGAATTCACTATATGTCTGACAACCAATGGCTAGCTTGTAAATTGTCGAAGAAAAAGTGGCCAAAGTTATAAGTTTTGCAGTACTGGATCATGCAGTTATGGGAGTTGATCACACGAGTTTTAACTCATTATTACTACTGCAAAAATCCCTTTAGTTTAGTCAAAGTAGAAAAAAATCACTTCAAAATCTGAGAGAGAGAAAATGACAATTTTTCTTGGGTAATTCACAAACTGGCCATTGATTGTCAGGTACACCCGAGACTTGGCCCTCCAAAGCCTAAAGCAGTCTTAAATTCAAAATTATTTTGGGCTTTGGCCAAGTGACTTGACCAATGCTAGAAGTGGCCAGCCATTTTCCAAAAATGGCCAGACTTCAAATTTTGACCATAACATATATATCAATTTTTTTGGAAACTAGTCTTAGATGAGAAAAACTTTTACAAGATATCAATTTCTATGTGGTGGCCATTCATTTATAGATCTGTTCAGGGTACTGACCAAAAGATGCATGATTGAGAGTGTTTGTAAAGAATCTACTTCAAACGATACCGAAAACTTTGTTTATCTTTTCCTAATACAGCAAATCCTCTTACTAAGCATGTGACAGTAACAGGAGTAGCATTAGCTTTTCTTTGGTTAGTCATGATTGTACAAAAGATGCAAAAACCAACATGGAAATGAAAAACCCAATGGGTATGAGTGTGGATCTTCATCTTCATAAGTGGAAGTTGACAATGTCCCATGCTGTAGAAAATAGGATTTAAAAATGTGAATCTTTTCAGGGGATATAAATACCACGGTGCAAAAGAAATTTTCTTGGGGGAATTTATTCCAGGGAACAGGATTTTTGGAAAAGGCCTGTATCTAAAATTTATATGGCATCAAAAAGTCTTGTCCAAGCTGAGGCATATAAGTGAGGGTCATTCAGTTGTATTATTTTTTAGTTTGCTCAGATGGGATGTAATAAAACAATGGACAACTGAAAGGTTACAATAAACTTTTAAAAATGTGAATAAGGATTATCATGACAAATAAAGTACTTGAAGCTACTGACAAATATGACATGAAATCTACAGTAAAAATAATAAAAAATTAAATACCGACATAGAAACAATGCCACAAGCATGTGAGAACTCAAGCAGAGATTTCAAAATTTTCAGTTGTTCATAACTTATATCTATAAGATAGAAAGATAATAAATCTTTAAGATAAAAAAAATAAATCTTAAAGATAAATATATCAGATTCAAATCATAATAGATCATAACTACATCTTTAAGAAGCAAGTTGAATTTGATACAAGAACTATTGTAAAATAAACTCAGATGGGCAAACTGTAAAAGAGGGCTTATATTTTAAGATGCCATAAAGCAGTCAATGAAATTTTTTATATTAATTTCCCATCTGTTCAGTGCACTCTGAACACATCATTTACCTTGAAATCTTTTTCATTGAATATTAGTCTCATTACAAAATTGTTTGAGATCTAAAATTAAACATGCGACTTATTTCATCATTATTAAACACCATTCTGCTTATATCTAAAAATGAGGGTTACTAATATTTCTTCTAGATACCTCTAATACCACCCCTTAAACCACTCAAGGTACCATAGTTCTTATACTATGTGAATTAAATTTCAATAACGTGTGTATGTGAAATCTATGTTTCCCATGACTATTTAGATTGTTTTTTTGTTCTATTGATGTGATGAATAAGTAAATTAACACCATTATAAATCAATGTATATACTACAACATTAAAAAATACCTTGGATTTTCAGAAAGGCGTAGAAAACATCGGATGATATGCTTTAATAAACTACTTGTTGACTGATTTTGATTTGGTGGTTCTCTAGCAATATTCAAAACCATTCTTCCCTATAAATAAAACCATAAAATATTAAAAATAAAACTTTTACATACCTACCAACAAAATTCAGGATATTAGTTTTGGTAGAAAGAAATAAGATCACTCTTTAAATTACATATACTGTGAAACACTCAACTTTATCTAAAAATTAAATCATTAAGAAATACATTTTTTACAAAAAATATAATCAGTTAATCCTTATGAAACAATTTATGGTGGAGCTATCCTTTGCAAAGTGATTTAAATCAATTTATAAGAGGCAAGACTTTGTAATAAGAATTCTTTGCATCACAACCGATGATGTCAGAATCAGTTCTCTCTGGGTAAAGTTTATTTTTAAAAAAAATAGAATGCTATGAATAATAACACTTTTTTTATAATGCTTTTTTATTTAGCTGTAAATTTTTATAGACAAAAATGAAAAATCCCATTCATATTTAAAGTATTCAGATAACTTTAGAGAAAAAAAGAGAAAAAAACACTTTAATGGAGAGTTTTATGGTCAATACACACATTTTTAAGTGGACCTACAACATAATATTAACAAAGAAATAAGTTTGAAATTCTTAGAGGCTTAATTTTGTTTTTCTTTTCAGAATCAGATGATCATTTATCAAATTGCTTGTCATTTTAATGACCCAAAACTGACTCTTTCAAGTAATTCAGCCAACAGACAGAACAGAAATGTCTGTAAATAATAAAACCAAATGCACATACAACATAGATAAGGATATATTAAAGTAAAAAAAAAGACAATTACAGTGAAAAATACTATATTCAATACTGCATATACACATCTCTCATTCAAGCTGAAAAACTCCCCTATATTAGCAATATGTTAAATAGGACAAAGGCAATATGCAACAACAATCTAGGGCTAAATTCTCTATTAAACACACCATAAAAAATACTATGAAAAACTTCTTTAAAAATTTACACATAATTAATCATCAAACTAAAGTAAGCATGCATTTCTTAATTTTTAACTTTCAAATTTTGCCTATGAACATTGTTTACTAGTAAACTCAACAACTGACCCTAAAAAAATTTTCTCTACATTTTTCAATTTTGCAATCACTTACAGTTGGTTCCCCTACTCATTTCAGCTATGTAGCTGAAATACTTGTAAATAATTTCTTAAATTAAAAAAAATAATGAGTATGCAAGCAAATTTTATTAGCATGCATAAATTCCATCAAATATCTGAAATTGCCTTTCTTCTGAATTTAAGGGTACAGCAATTGAAATGCTATTGCATCAGACATATCAGTGTTCATAATTGTAGTATTAGTCAATGCTAAGAATGCCACTACATTTGACACAGTATGTCGCAAAGTATCTTATTTAAAAAACTTATGTGTGTGTGTGTGCTATAATTATATAAGTTTTTATAAATATATATATATATATATATATATATATATATATATATATATTATATATATATATATATATTATATATATATATATATTATATATATATATATATTATATATATATATATTATATATATATATATATTATATATATATATATATTATATATACCGGGTGTCCGAAAAGTATGGCTACACTTTCAAAAAGGAGTTAAAAATAAACAAAGAAAGATTTTCACTTACGTTTTTTTATGTTTCATAAAGAAAAGATTAAGGTTTCTGTTTAATGAAATGTAAACTGTATGGCGCTACATCCACGTTTTGCAACATTTTCATTTCAAAATGGGTTCACTGCAAGAACGAGCGCAATTTGTAGCATGGTTTATTGAATTTAAATCTGTAACACATGTACAGCGTAATTTTCGGACTACTTACAATGGAAATCCAGCTTCAAGATCCACAATTTATGGGAAAAACATTGTTTACCAATCTCTAATTTCTGACACTGATGAACTGAAAATTTGAATTACAGCGGCCAGAGTATTAATCCTACAATGCTTCATAGAATGTGGCGAGAAATCTCGTATAGACTCGATGTGCTACACGCGACTAATTGTGTGCACATTGAAATCGCGGTATAAAGCAATCATGGAATAAAGCACTGCAAAAAATTTTTTTGATATTTTCTTTATAGAACATAAAAAACTGTAAGTGAAAATCTTTGTTTGTTTATTTTTAATTAATTTTTTAAAGTGTAGCCATACTTTTCGGACACCCAGTATATAATTGAAAAGAAGATACCACTGTTAAAAAATAAGCATAATAAATTTCTCACTTACTAGAGTCCTAGCCACATGTGAAAATCTCTCATAGGTTTCACATGTATATAATAACCCATTATCATCAAGGAGAATTTTTTGTATTATAAAAGTTGCAACCTAGAAAAAGGAAAAGTAGGTCAACACATTTAAGGTATTTCTTAAAATTCAAAGTTTAATTATTTTCCCTAAACTACAATAATTTTTTCATATACTTTAAGCTTATACTACATCGTCTAATAATATACACGAATTTCAGCTCACAAGTTTAAGGTTTAGACTACAAATTCAGCACATGAATTGTTAAGGAAATAATCTTAAGTTTGAGAAGCAGGAAAAGTTGAGTTAACTAGGTGAAGTTCTCTAATACAAAAAAATAAACAGGTAAATACTGGCTTTGTCTTAAAAAACACTGTTCAAAAGCTTTTAGAATAGGTAGGTTATTTTCAATATACACCAAATATTCAGTTATAATTCAACTAAAATTCACTTTAAAATATTTGCAAAAGATATAATTGAGAAAATGGGTACAATGTTGGAAATATTTGTAAAATAGATTCTTCTTCTTATACCCCAGAGAATAGGAGCTACTCAATGAATAAAGAAATAAGAGGAAAAAACCCAAAGAATGAAAGGAAACATTCATTTAGACTTTACTTAAGCAAATAACATTTTGGTATTTAAAAAATATATTCAGCTAATTTATTTTTATTAATCAACAATTATCATAACCTGAATATAATTTAATTCACAAATGATATTAAAGTCAAAACATTAGGCTTCTTATGTGTTTAGATGAGCTTGACGTTTACTTTTGAGTAATGATTCATGCTCTCCTTCAAGCCTGGTCATAAGCTCTCATAATAGTCTCAGTCCTTAACCCTTTTCATGTTCATCTTCCCCTCTATCTTATAGCAGCCAGAAGTAACACATAATAAAATTGCTATATACTAAATATTTTACAATGAAAGTAAAGAGAGACATAAAAAGCACTATTTTTCTCATTAAGAAATTGATATTGGTTTGTTTTGGAGGGTAATGGCCCTCTTTTGTTTCATAAGACTTAACAGACCAAGGCCTAATTTAAAGTTTAGTTCAAATTGCTAAAAACACTAATGCCAGCTTTAGCACTTGAACCCAACTGAGTATGGTACTGAAGGCCTGAGCACTTGCCATTAAGCCATCATCTAGCTGGGAAATTAAAGAACAGTAAAAAATGTAAATTAATTAACCTGATAATACTAACAAGAAATAGTATTGGTAACTGATACATTAGTCAATAAAACTAATTTCATCCAATTATTATAAATATGCTAAACTGTATTAACACCATTGATTTAATGATGGCCTATTCAAGCGATTTGCATATTTATTTCATCAATGTTAAGAATAAGCAACAGGGAATTTCTCTTTTATGATTTTCAAATCAGGAGATTGCAAGTACATTTCTTTAATACATTTTTTAAAAATTTGATTTAATGTTGGCAAGGAAATCACTTTATACATACTGTTTTTGATAAGTCACTATAATTTTCCATAATTCTTAAACACAATGGTATAATCTCAGTTTGAAGGAGATAATTTATAACTTCTTTATCATCACACTGAAACATAAAAAAGGGGAACAATAAGAAATGAAAGAACATGTAATACATAGATTATGTGTTATATGTTATAGTTATAAGTGAGAAAGCAAATTCACTTTAAATATGATTTTTAACAGTATCGAAAATTGAAAAGAAAAAAATTTCAAATACCATGGCAATTAATTTTATGTTACATCTTTTGAACAAACATAAACAAAATTATTTCATTCTTCCAAAGGTTATAGAAAAAATTATTAAAGTTGAAGAGGCAACATCTGGTTAATGAAGATATCTGGTAGATATAAAATCAAACTTTCTTAAGACCAAAAACAGTGCAATGACTTTAAAAGAATATATAATAGGTTCAAATTAAATGTTCTGGTTTGTTGGTTTTTGATGCACATATCTTTAATAATGAACTTCATTTGAAACAAAGCTTAATCAGAACAAATCAACAGATAAAGAACTTCTCATGAAACCTACCTTTACTAAAGCTCCAATAACACCTAAGCTTGTGAGTCTTAGATATTCAAAAGGTCTAGATGTACCAGTAGCACTTAGAAATGGGTATAAAAACAACGGAATGTTAGCTAGAATTTGAAAAAAAGTTACAAACATTTGTAAATATAAAGACAAAAACAATTAAGCATAATCAAAATCAGAATCTATACAATCGGAGTATAACATGTAAAACAATAATATAACTTTATTAACACAGGCACATACAGTTTTCAAACATTCATAAAATATTCTGTAATCATAATCATTCATAAAATATTCTGAAGTTTATGAACTTATACATTGAATATATTTTGACAGTTTAATCAAAATCTGGTACACATGTAAGTAATATGTCAGTACAAACAATATACTACTTTTTAAAACTATTATGATTTAATAACTAAAATCACTCTGTACAGTTCCCAATTTAAAAGGATGTTTCATTTGAATGATAAAGGAAAAAACATTTCTACAATTTGTCAGCCAAGTTCTGTCAAAGATTTAGCAATAAAATGGAATTTTCTTCATGCAATTTCATTATCATTAAACAAAACTTCAATGTGAAAAGAGTTATACAAAACACTATAGTTATTTGAAGTATCAGAGAAAGATATTATAAACCTTATAAAACTGTCTATCATACAACAATAATAGCATAAAAAGAGGTCTACTCTGACTTTTTTCAACTGCATTTATAACAAAAATTTTGTTCACCAGTAACTTTAACCCGTAGCAGAACAAAACCTTCTCATTTGAAAAACTATTATTTAATTTGTTTCACATTATTCCTACAGTATTAGAATAAACTTTCTAGCGTTATAAATATTTCAGAAAATTCTTAAAGCTAATCTAAACAGTCAAAAACTGAAATGCAAATTCTTAGTTGCAAAATCAGAGAAATGATGTTGGGGTTAGGGAAAATATATACATATTATCACATTTTCTTTTTGCCAGGCAATCATAATTGGTCAAAGTCTAGAGAAAAATGTTTTTGAAAGAACAACAAGTACAAATTTAATATTCTTTTAAAAAGAGATATCTGATTATGAAATGTTTGTGATGCCTTTATTTCCAATTTTCTTCAATTTTTCAATATAGTGAGCATTTACATAATTGTAATTATGATGTTTTAAGATAAAATGTTAATTCAAATTTTCTTTTACAGTAAAATCTTTAATGATAAATATTATGTTAATATATAATTATACTGTTTTTCTTTTAACCCTTTTTTCTGTTATTGTATTTGGAGATCATAAAATAATAATACAGTCGAATCTCGTTAATTAAACCATCGGTTAATCGGACCAGCCACTTATTCAGACCGAATCCTAAAGAACCAAAACAAATCCTATTGCATAAGCCTATAGGGCATGTTCGTGTAATTGGTCCAGAATAGACTGTATCTGAAATTTTCATAGAATTTTTTTTTTTTTTTTTTTTTTTTTTTTTTTTTTTTTTTTTTTTTTTTTTTTTTTTTTTTAAGATATGCTCATTCCTTATAACTGCATTTAGTTTTGTTTACTTCCATATCTTCTTACTATAAATTTAACTTGTCTTGCTTTGTTTAAAACTAAAAGAATATTTACAAATAATTTACTAAATAATCCAAAAGGTTTCAAAGCATGAACAGAGAAGGATTACCATATAAGTGCTCAAAGCACTTACTTGAGCTTCCAAAAAATTATGTCTTTATATTATGACATTAGCTAACAAGCTAAGAACTAATAATTTCTTTCCTGAAATGAGTTGAAGCTCTGAAAATATGGTTGCACTTAAACTTCTAGGATGCTTTACTTACCACTGAGTATGACTATTTTAGAGCATGAACACATATAAAATTTAAAGTTACCAATTATACCAAAATTTCATGAAAAAGGTAATACTGACAATTTTGTCAACATGTCAATAAATACTTGATGAAAGAGAAGTTAACAATTTCCAAGATAATTTGTATGATAATATAACTTATTTCTGTAAATGCACTTTTGACAATGCTAAGGCTAAAGGGAGCTACAGAGAAATATTTAGTATGAAATAAAAAGCAAAATCCAATCTAATAATCATCACAAAAGCTAGTTTCTAATATAAGTATGGAAGCAATTTTGTAAAACATATTCCTTGCAGAGGAAATTTGCAAAAATCTTGAAAACTTTGTGACAAGAAGGATTGTTGCAGTCATGGAATTGATGAGTTGATTTACTCTAGGTACTATACATGGTGCTCCCTTAATGAAAAATCCAACAGATACCTCATGTAGATGGATCAATGTCCTTTCAGGATAAAGTAGCAGCCATGTTCAGAAAAAAAACCCAACTATGTACTATGTTTGTCATAAATCTCCAATTTTTTTTTATTTCTTTCAGATAATCTGGAGAGTGGATACTGTCAATATATGCACATCTGTTTAAATTATTACATGAGAATTTGAACTACAAAGTATATGTAATGATTTCTGAAGCTAAATTCTACAGAACAATGTTGTGAACCTTACAATTTTAGTATGCTACAAATTAAGCTTCTTTTAGCCATGTTCTAAAGAAACACCTAGTTTTGTCATCAATATAATATCTTTAACTTAAGCTGGTTGAATATTGGAATCTAACAGAGGGGCACTATTGAGCCATATGGAAAATCATTATCAATCAAATGGATATACAGATGTTGAACAGGTACAAAAACTGATGTATCTGGTGCCAACATTTCAGCATAGAGTAAATATAAGTTGGTAGAGAAAGTAATAAATTATACATCAAAAGGTTGCAGAAGACTAAATTAGATCATTTTGTACAATAATTAAGCAAAAATTTTTTTCAAAATTATTGCATAACAAATCTTATAAATAAAATTAGTGTCACAGAAGAATACATAAATCAGAATATCATGATCTGTCCCCATAAATGAATGAATTTTCCTTATAAGTTGCTTCCAAATGATAGCATAGGAATTTTTAATAAGTAAATATGAATATATACAACAGCAGTAGCTCACCAGCTAAAAAGAGACAACGTGTTTCTGGATGAGAGGCCAAACACTGAAGAAGGGCTAAAGCATTACAAACTGTGCTAGACTGAGCAGCCTATTCAAAATATAAATTTATTACAATTTACATGTAAAGTCAAAACTAATATGTATTAAACTAAGAGTTTCAGAGGGATACATATAACATCTACAAGTATGAAAATAACAGTTTTAAAAGGGATTAAATAAAAAATATGAAAAAAATACACACATAAAGATGTAGCAGAGGGAAATATAGAAGTCCAAGAATACAAAATTCACCACTACTGATAACATAGTTTCAGTCTATATATCCTGAGCTATATAAAAATCATTGTATCAGAGAAATACATTTAAGCAAATTTAACATAGAGTCTAAATACTTTCATTAGTGTAATGTAAAAATGCTGAAATCTTTAACTGTATTTCTTATTAATTGTTTTTTAGGTGAAAAAACACTTAATGTTGAATTGTATCTATAGCAAGATGACGGATTTCAATCTACAGTAGTGCTGCACAAACATCTGATCTGCTTATTAAGTGTAATGATAAAAAAAATTCTTGACATGAATAACAGTGTTACAGTTTTCTAACTTTTTAAACAATTATACCAAGAGAACACTATGCAATCCGTTGAACTTTCAGTTTCAACAGTGTGACAGTTCAACAAGTTCTACTCCATATGAACTAAATTCCGTGTATTCAGGTGTTAAACACCCTTATATTATTAATATTTTAGGGCTATAATTTTTTAAAAGAACGTTATTACACTAAGCAGATAATTCTTTTCTAACAATAAATAATAATATTAATGGATAAATTCAAAATAATTTGTAATTTAAAACTTTTTTTAAACTCAACTGCATTAAGATAATAAAGAATCTGATCCTCAAAATATTTTTTGAGTGAAATTAACACTAAATTTTTGCAGAATGTGGCATGGTATATACATCCTAGTTATAGGTTAAAACCTACAGATCAGAAGATCAAAATTTAAGAAATTGTAATGATTTATCTAAATTTAAAAAACAAAACAAACAAAAAAGTATCAAGATGTAAAAAAAAATTTTAACAATATTCAAGTGTATAAAACCTTTGAATTTTTTTTTAAATCTGTAGATACCTACTGTGAGAGATGGAGGGAAAATTGCAGGATATGCACTGATAATTTCTTGCAGTAGAGAAGTGACTGTGCCAAAAGAAAACCAAAGCATTGGAGCAAGATCTGGAATACTTCCTCTTCTTTTACTAACAAAAGAACTACTTAAATAAGTATCCAAGTAATGGAAATATATAAAAAGTTTATTACATTATTTGAATAATTCAGGAAATAATGTTTTATAATTTTTACAGTTCTGCAATTAGTTTCTCCCAATACACTTTTACTCAATTAACTTATTTTTTTAAGGTTTGAGATCTTTAATGAATGACACATACTATCAGTTTAGAAAGGAGTATATTAGATTAGATCAGGGGTACTGAAACTGCAGCCTGCTTTTATGTGCGGCCCAAAAAACTCACACTCATTATATTAGGCAGGTGAATTTATAAATATAATTTTGGAAATTTGGGCCTGAAAAATACAAAACTGTACAAAAATATGAAATCTGCTGCTTACTCTGTTTGAATCAATGCATCTTTGTGAATAATCCGATTCCAAAATGAAATATGCAAAGAATGTACATAGAAATTTGCTTACTGATTATTACCTTGATGATGTATTGAGCATGTAGTAAGTATAAAGCTGATTTGTCTAAAATAGTCAACAGTTTGTCTCAACATTAAAAATCAGACTCGTTTTTAAATAAATGCTTGACTACATTTAGGTTTTGAGTTTTATTTTTTACATTACTATATTATGAGGTATAGTGTACTATGTGCAGCCCGTGTAATGTAGCAAACATGTGAATGTGGCCTGAGAGAAAAAAAAAAGGCTGAGTACAGATGGATTTGATGGACTATCAAAAGTATTTTTAAACTTTGCATTAAGTCTGCATTTTTTCTCTCTACATTTCTTTGCAGCAAGAAGTCAATATATTTATAATGCAGTTAATTTTTCCAACTATTAATTTTTTGAAATATTGTGGAATTCCTCAAGGAAATTGACAAGGGAGCTTACACTTTATTTTTACTAGCTTCAATATAAACTTGCTCAGGAATCAAAATCTGATTTTTAGCAAGGAATTGACTTTAAAGAATCCAAAGCAACAAATTATAGAATATATAAACAGTAGTTTCATTAAGGTTGCTATGTACTAACCCCATTGGATTCGCTCACCTCAATGTTAACCTATGGAGAAAATTTGTCCACGGACTGCAGAGTTGGATTCAAAATTTTTTTTTTAAAAATTGTACTCTGCCATACAGAAAGAAATTTTACATTTGTGTACATTTTTCGTTTTTTTATTTAAATGCAATTAATACTGTAAAATTTAAATTATTCGGGGAAAAATCTGGTATAGTGTGTTTTAAACGCTCATAAATTCCTTCAGTGGATGAAATTTATAAAATGAATTCTGTAGCGCTTTGCAGAAAAGTTCAGGCTATCTGACAATACCAGTTTTATTTGATTATCAGCATTTATGTACCTGTAAATAGTTGACAAAAATATATTTCAAATAAAAAATTTTGGGGCAGCGCTTAACTCCCCTATAGAGAGAGAACCATTACAAATCCCTCAAAATGTCAATCCTAAGAGGGTGGAATTCTCAAACTGTCAACTGGATTCCTCCCACTGCAAGAGGAGGAAAAGGGAAATATAATTTTTTTTCTTAGTACATAGCAGCCTTAAGTTTGCTGCGAGCAATAAATGACTGAGTCAAGATTTGGCAAGAGGAAAAGAAAACTGGGCTAAGATTTAATGTAAAGTGGTTAAGGTCTTTTCTGGATTATGCTATCCAGCTTAATATTTCCTCCAATGGGAATAACACTTACTTAATGATTCCTTTTTAATAACTTTGAAATGCTTAAAATCAAATAAGTCAACATAGCAGTAACAAGCACTCAATCCAGATAGAAAAAAAAAACTACAAATTCCTGGAGAATAATTCAGAAAAAAATGACTTTTTATGCAACAATTGAAAAACTGATTTAATGTGGTTATCCTGAAATACAGAAGCCAAAAAAAAATTCCTTTTTTCTACAACAATGATATTGAAATCTCATCTACTCTCCTTAAACTAAATGATTTAATTATTATTTTGTATTGAAAAGACATGCTATGTGTTCCCTCTCTTTCCTTGCACAGTACTAAAAGCAGTCTATATATTCTTTGTTTTGCAGCAAGTTTAACCAACATTTTAGTCTTACAATTAACTATTTTTATGCAAGAGAGCAATATAAAAAATAATGCCATCTGTACACATTATATACATTTTTTAAATTGACAGAGCAAAGCCAAATGAAAACACTGCTGTTACTCTGAAGACTTCGGGAATATCTGTATTAAAATCAATGTACAGTAGACTCCCGTATAACCCAAAGAAATAGAAATTGCCTTATGAATATTGATTTTGCATTATAAATATTTTTATCCGTTCATCTCGCCCCCCACCCCCGAAGAAAAAATCCTGCGTGCGCCACTGATAACGGAATTCATACAACGCGTTAATAAAAGTGGAAGACTTTATTCATGTAACGCGATTCCCGTATAACGCGCTATAGAATAAAATGCGAGAATTTCCCTTTTTTAACACTCTACATACATTTTTTTTCATGCACACGAGGTTTTTAACGATTTTATGGAAGTAGTTTTGCATTGCGTTGTCAATTTAATTACATATTATGTATGTAAATTTTTATACCTTGACATAATTCACGTTATACAAGATTTTTACATATTAATCGTGTTATACGGGAGTCTACTGTATATAAAAATATGTATATATAACACAAAGTTATTTTTATAAAAATAAATCTAGAAGCATTCACCTTAATTCAAACAAGGCATTTTTTCTGGTTCTGGAACATATTAACTCGTTTATTAAACCATACAAAACCTCTGGATCTATGTTAGGATGAGGAGGAATAATCATTCTTGGCTGTAAAAGAAATGGGGGGATGAGGCAAATATTTTACATTATATTATTTTAATCAATTGAATCAAGTAAATAAAACTAATCTTTTACACATTAATTCAAACAAGGCATTTTTTCTGGTTCTGGAACATATTAACTCGTTTATTAAACCATACAAAACCTCTGGATCTATGTTAGGATGAGGAGGAATAATCATTCTTGGCTGTAAAAGAAATGGGGGGATGAGGCAAATATTTTACATTATATTATTTTAATCAATTGAGTCAAGTAAATAAAACTAATCTTTTACACATTATAAAAAGTCATTTTCAAGTATTTAAAAATTATAATAAAAAAAATTCTATAATACGAAGTATTATATAGCTTGAAGATGAATGAACTCTCCTGATAGATACTAGTACGCACCAGAAAGGTAAAATGTCATTTATAAGAGCAAACAACGCGTGTAAAAGCAAACATATCCCATCTCCAGTTTACAGGTGCCCTTGTTATGGGCTCCTCAGCAAGGCATAACCGATCAGTAAACTGGATGGAGGGGAAAAAAATCCTAGAAATTGCAGAAGAAAATTTTTAAGAAAGTTGGTTTTTTTCCCGCTTTTTCAAACTGTGAAACTGGAGATTCCGATTATGTCTTTAACCTTAACATAGTTTTTAACAATGATATGATAGATAACAAAAATATGATGCTATATTTTTCTCATTTTATTTATATTATATTTATTTTTCTTGTTGTATAACTTTTGAATACTACTCAAACATCAATTCTATTGTGATTCAATTTAAAAATTCAAAATATTTCATATTTTAAGGACCTTCCGGTAGTCCATGCACTGAGTAGAGCCCTAACTGAATTCAATACATGCATCGCAAGTACCTAGTATCGCAGGTACCTATTTGACCTGATAACGGAACATTAAATGAGATCTGAACTCAAACTTCCAAATCTCAAGGTAACAGCAACAGCTGAAAAGAGAAAGTGCAGAATCACTTTCTAACCAAAACCCCAAGACTACTCAGGCTTTTGTGTACTAACCCTATTGGATTAGCTCACCTCAGTGTTAACCTATGGAGAAAATGTGTCCAAGGAATGTCGACTTGGATTTATACATTTATTTTTTTAAATTGTACTCCGTAATAAAGAAAGAAATTTTACACTTTGGGACATTTTTTGTTTAAAAAAATGCAAATAATATTTTAAGATTTAAATTATTTGTCGAAAAAAAAAATCTGGTATAGTGTGTTTTTAAACGCTCCTAAATTCCTTTGGTGGACGAAATTATAAAATGAATGCTGTTGCAAAGTTCAGGCTATATGAAAACACCATTTTTACAGCATTATCCGCATTTATGTAGCTGTAAATAGTAGACAAATTTTCTCCACAGGTTAACATTAGGGTGAGCAAATCCAATAGGGTTAGTACACACCAGCCTTAAAAGGACACCTCCACCGCTTAGTGTAGTCTCATCCCCAGACTGAAGGGGCTTTTTATGAATTTTAATCACCTTTTAACAAGTCCTGTTGAATCTAACAGGCACTTTTCAGTTGCTGACTTTTTAAAACAAGCTGAACTTCATTGGGCTGCCAGATGGAAACTATGGTCGCTATAGACTTTCCTTGACATAGGATTAAAAAAAAAAAAACTTGCTAACTAATGGGAAAAGCTAACTTTCTGAACACCAGTGGAGAAAAAAATGAATGCAGAAAGGGAAAGGTAAGTAAGACACGTTAAGAAAAACAAAATTAGTCAACACACAAAATACTCAATAAAAATTTGTCTTGATAGCTATTCAAACTACTTAACTTTTCCACGTATTTTTGAACCTTGTTACATCAGATTACCGATACTCGTAGTCGGGGGAAGCGATTACCAAAAAACAAATATCTATAATACTGACGTTAGTAAAATGTTTGAAGAATATCTTAATAGATTATACAGCTCGGACCAACAGATATCAGAGGTTAAAGTCGCAGTCTGTTCTGTCACTTTCGGCATTACTATCGCAGTTTCCCCAACGGAATAAGGCAATTTTATATAGGTAAGTTTTTCTGTTTTTATCGTTATGTAATTCTGAATCAATACGGTAGGTGCATTGCATTATTTTTGTTGAGGTTCTATTCTGTTCTGTCTTTTGCACATCTTTGACTGAGGGATTAATGTATTTTTATGTTCTTCATTTCTTACAAATTTCCTTTTTGTTAAATTAAATATTTAGTTGGAATTAAATTATGGAAAATGCATTTTAGAGTTTTTTAAATCTTAAAAGGCCTTTTTAGTTTCGAATTATGCAGGGGGGGGGGGGGGGGGGCAGGATACGTGGAAACCATTGAAGGGGTTCCTGACTTGATAAAGGTTGGGAAACACTGCCATGGGGGGGGGGGGGGTGTTTGAAGTTCATCCTGAATCAGAGTTAAAAAAGAAGTGGGGGAAGTAAATTTAATTCTATTAACTGTTAGCTCCTACTGAATAGAAAATCCCCTACCCCCCCCCCCCCCCCCCCCGCACACCTACACAATCATGAAACAATCCGAAATCGAGTTTTCGGACAGAAGAAATCTAAAATGTGTCACTATCTGGTTGTACATGCTACTTTCAAGCAAACTGAATTAGATACATGAAATTTTGTAAGTTAATATAGTTAAAATGAGAAGCATTTTAGCGCAAAATTTGTCAATAAACAGTTACATCTTTGCACAGCAACCCGTAGAAAAATTTTGCAAAGAAACCTGTAATTTTGTTTGCGGTGTTTTTATGCGCTCGGTCAAACGCCTAATTTTTTTGTCAGATAGTAACGCTTTTAGTTTAACAGGTTGGATAATTTCAAATTTCAAAATAATAGCTGAAAATTTCACCATTTTATAGCTTTTTTTTTTTTTCTTGGGACAGTTTTGAAGTATACGGATGCACTTTATTTCTCTCAAGGAAATTAATTTAGGAACTTATTTCACTATGGATTCATTATGCCAATACTTTGAAATGATAATTTTACACATTCGTTTCAAGTGTAGAATATTCAAATTTCAACAGTCAAATGTAACTCATGCTACGAATTCAGTATCATTTTCCCCAACAGAAAAGGCATCAATTAATATAAAAACATTAGAAATAGTAAAAATAATCCATTAAGAACAAAAATTATGACGAAGTAGATACCGAAGTCTAAAGACCTGAATGCTTTAGTTATTGACCCCGATACTTTAAAAGTTTGAAGGTTCATAATTAGCGGTTACGAACTGTTCTTTTCGAAAGATAATGAACTAGATAGAAATGTAAGTGAATAAAAGAGAGAAAAATCACTTTTAACCTTGTTATGCTAGTATGTATATAATGCTTGACGAAGTAATATGCTTGAGGTTGCTAATGTTTTCTTAAATATATTGCTAGAGGAAGAATACTTTCAAGCGTGAGCTGTAGACTTCGTAAAAGTCTGAGAGTTAAGATATACTAGCTAAGATCCAAAGAGGGGATGTCTCAATCGAAAAAAACATTTTTGCAGGGAAAACATATTCCTGTATTACTAGTGCCGCATTTACACATTCGCACTCGCACCACCCGCAAGACATTCGCGACGTTTCTGCATCGACGCGAGTGACCGTTCTCACATTCGCGCCTCTTGCTGTCAACAAGACTTCCCGTCGCAATTCACCCCTCTCCCCGTCGCTATTCGCTCATTTGACTCGTGCCAGAAAACCGCTCCCGAAGCGAGCGCCAAGATTGTTGAGGAGAAACGGCGAGCACACCGTTTACACATCCCCCCCCCCCCCCGCGATTCGACTCGCCACCTTCGCGACTGTGCAAATGCGGTGTAGGAAAGGGAACCCTCCACGAATATTCTTCCAATCAGAAGACCTTAATTCTCCACACCAACGGCGACGGAAATCATTTATCTTCGTTGTTGCGCATGCGTATTACAAACAAATTTTCAGTCCCCCGGTTCGTCTCCGTCTCTGCGGTTTCAAGTTGGAAAAAGTTCCAACTTTTGTCTCTGCTGGCATGCTCGATAGCCAATCAGAATAGAAAGAGAAGATTATGCGCAAGCGCAAATAAATTGCATCTTCTCCCCGTCTCCTAGCGGTGTGAAGGTTTTTATGGCAGCCACAGCGACAGGTGGCAAAATGTGTCTGTCTTTCGTTGCTGTCGCCGTTGGTGTGGAGTAAGCATAAGAGCCATCCCTGACTGTCAGAGGTGACGACATGTCTGGACTGTCGTCACCTCTGTTATGTTCTGTCTACTGCTAATTGCAGTCAAGTCGAGGCTCGAACGATGAAAGTGAACAGTTGATTCGAAAGGGGTAGCTTGAGATCCCCCTTGGTCAGCTGACTCGGACCTCTGGATGCCAAGAGGAGAGTTAGAATGCGGGAGGGAGAGGAACGGGGTGTGTGATCGGACGGCTTACGGGATGAAGTAGGCTCGTCCAGCTCAGCATTAATTGTTACGTAATTTTATGTACAATTGTAAATAAATATTATTTCTGTAGTGTTAAAAGACGATTGATTTCGCATGTACCCAATAGTCCCTATGCAATAAAAAAAATCTCAAGTCACGATACTGACAAGGGACATGATGGATACTCTGTAGCCTGTCAACACGTGTTGGCGTGTAAAACACCGCATTTGCACAGTCGCGATAGCGGCGGGTCGAAACGCGGGGGGTAAATGTGTAAACGGTGTTCTCGCCGTTTCTCCCCGCCAATCGTGGCGCTCGCTTCGGGAGCGGTTTTCTGCTACGAGTCAAAGGGGCGAATGGCGCCGGGGGGGGGGGGGCAAAGGGGAGAATGGGGACGGGAAGTTGCGAGGGGAAGTCTTGTTCACAGTAGGAGGCGGGAATGTGAGAACGGTCACTCGCGTCGATGCAGGAACGTGAATAATGTCTCACGAATGTCTTGCGGTGGCGTGATCGCGAATGTTTAAATGCGGCAAAAGAATTATTGTGAAGAACTGAAACGCTACGGGTGAGGGGGTAGAAATAATTAGAACAACAGACAACGAGGCATTTTGATATAAGTGCAGGTGTTCGACAGAGTGATGCATTATCACCCTTATTGTTTAACTTAGTTCTCGAACATGTCATTCGAAGGTTGGATCTTAGAGGCTCAATTTCCTGTAAAACCACACAAATCTGTGCATTTGCTGACGACATTGTAATTTTGAGCAGAAGCAGGCATGCATTAGTTGCAACGGCAAAAAAAACTAATAGAATCAGCAAGCGCTGTCGGTCTCTCACTTAATGAAAATAAGACAAAATATATGGAGAAGACCAAATTCGTCAGTGACTACAGAGATTGTCTGATTGTTGACGACTATAAATTTGAAACAGTTAATAGTTTTACATATCTAGGGTCTATCATTAACGTTTCAAATACTACTCCAGAAGAGATTAATTGCAGAATCCTAAAAGGGAACAAATGCTATTTTTCATACCGACATCTTTTAAGAAATAAACTAATCCCTACAGTAATCAAATTAAAGATATACAAAACAATTATCCGGCCTGTGGTAACATATGGTTGTGAGACTTGGACCCTGACATTAAAAGATATTAATAACTTAAGAATATTTGAACGTAAAATTTTGAGGAAGATATATGGACCAATTCAGGTAAATAGTAATCTATGGAGAATAAGAACTAATAAGGAAATAGAAGCACTCATAAAATGCAAAGACATAGTGAAATTTATTAAAGCACAACGAATATCTTGGATCGGCCACATCGAGAAACAAATTGATAAGCGAGTGGCAAAATTCTTATACTGGAAGCCAATGTGCAACAGACCAAGGGGAAGACCAAAAAAAAAAGATGGTTAGATGATGTGTTGAATGACCTAAAATGTCTGAAGATAACCAACTGGAAGGGGAAGACTGGAGACAGTCTGGAAAGGGATTGTGCGGCAGACTAAGGCCCATCACGGGCTGTAATGTCAACTAAGAAGAGAAGACAAGACAACAGAGCTAAGTAAGGCAGCTCTCATCTCCAAACAGGTAGTAAAATTTCTGTGATGGTTTATACAGAATTCTTTTTACTAAGACTTTTTCTCGCCGATATTTAAAGATTAAAAAATTGCTTTGTTTTACGTAATACAAATTCAAACTGTCTACGGATAATTGCTCAATTATAACGAGAATATAATATCACTTAGCATATTTTAGAATATTTGGATTATATAGATGAAATATATTTTTAGTAAAATTACATCTAAAAACACAAAATAGGTAATAATCTTGTGTGTTTTAGATTAGTTTCAACTAAACACGCACACACACACACATACAAACATACATGCATATATACAAACACACCAGTGGCTCATCAAGAAGGAATTTTGGAGTTAAATCATACTAATTTCAAATACATTAGTAGAAAAAAATAATTAAAAGGATGATTTTTATATTTGTCTTTTAAATTTTAGAATTAAAAAAACTATTAAAACAAAATGTCTTTGATTTTTATTGCAAAAAATAATTTTCCATGTATTCTTTTAACTTAATATAATTTCAAACAAAACAGATCTCCATGTCCAAATCAGATACAAAATCAAATGGAGAATTAAAAACATTTTTCTGATAACTAGTTTTTTTTTCATTGCATTGCGTAACATGATATATTTATAGATGAGACTCGAATTAAACATTTAAGTTAGTAAAAAATGGTGATAGGCATTAACACAAATGAAATTGAAAAAATTCATTGAAAATCTACGAGAATAAACGGCGATACTTTTTCTGCATCATTTTAATTTATGGAACGTTACGTAGACTTAAAAATAAAGCAATAAATACCTACTATTAAGCTAAATTGAAGAGATTACAGAACATTCCTTTTTTTTTTCGGGGAGGGGGGGGGGGGGGTAAATACTTTAAACAGCATAAAGACACTTAGATGAGTAAAAAATATGCTCACAGGAATACAAATGCAAACTGAAAGATATTTTAAAAATACAATAATGATAATGGCAATAATAATTTACAATTGCATTACATGAATCTATGAATAATTATAAAAATGTTGAATTCCCACTACTTTTATTGCTCTCATTTTCTGAGTTTCTAGTATATACTGCGGGTTTCTTATCGGCAATGATCGAGGGAAACAAAAGGGTCTAATAATTCCGGCAGCAAACAGTCGAAATAAAATCGTATCAATTTGTCCTTCATTCTGTTTTCCAAAAGGAATCATCCTTTCCGATTTTTTCAATTTTTGTGTCCTGAGGTGTCCAAAGCACAATACAGAATTATCTTTCTGAAATATGTAATTGTCCTTGAGCTTGGAAATAATATACATTTTTTAATTTAAACCCACACTTTTTGTTTGTTTATTTATTGACCAAAAAGTTACTTTTCATGAATAGATGGTTTCATCAGGAGTAAGTTCTATGCAAGAAGGTAGACATTTTATTTCAACGATACCAGTTTTATCGATTAAGCCATCTGGCGAAACAGCTAAAAATGGATATTGTTCATTTAAAATAAACCCGCATGGTTTAACATTAATTTCTGAAGATTTTACATGATCAATGGCATCTTTTTCATGCTTACGACCATACCTGCATGAACTTGAGTAAAAGTTACTATACAATATGTTTTTTTACAAAACTGTCGCATTTTGAATGCGGCAATTTGCTGCACACGTAACCAAAATTAGAAGAAGTTGGTCTTTTGCGGCGCTCCTCCATCTAGACAGGACACAAACTCTAGAGAGTCGTCTCCTGAATGATTTTTAGACGTTCGTCATCTGTTCAGCCTGGATAGGAAACTCTCCTTTCCAGCTACGTAGGTTTCGGGATCAAGGTCCGGCTTTTGAGCATATTTCCCATAAGAAATATCGAAATGATTATCAGCGAATAGACGTCTTCGGCGATACTTTTTCTTGGTAGCTGCATTGCGCACTTTTCGGAGATTTTTTTCGTTTTTTTTAAGCTTGCTATTCATCCCAGGACTGCTCAGAAACATTGTCTCACAAAGAGTATAAAATGGCATTGTTGTTATGTGCAACTACGACTGCACTACATCTCGCTTGATATGATCTGAATTGATTCGTTTCCCTCCAACGAATTTCGCTATAATGCAATTGAATTCTTCAATAATGTTGTTATTCGCTTCAAAAAGCAAGCTCTTTGAGTGATCAATAAGATAGTTGATGACATCGATAATTTTAAATAATAATTTAGGTACTTTTAAAAGGGGCACGTAATTTTTTTTCATCCTTTGTTTTATCACAAAAAATATAGGGCGCTTTTATCGTGTTGCCCATACACATGGAAGGGAATATTTATGAGATCATTTCTGAGCTCAATAACATTTTCCTGCAATGATTTTCCAGATTTCTTTTTTCTAAATCGTACAGCCATAGTTATAGCAGTGCGGATGTGCAAAATTCTACTCCCAGTGATCTTTCGAAGAGCCACATGCTCGTATTTACTATTTGTGGCTAAGTCTTTCAGTTTATTGGGTGTATTGCGCAATAAATGTTTTCTACACTCAATTTTTTCAACAGTGATGTTCTTGTACGGCCTAGAATCCAGTATTTTTTTGTAAACGTTACTGTCTCCATCACCAATAAATCGAGTGTTCTCTATGCCGCACATCCATATTCATTTTTTCTGAGTCGTACAGCCATAGTTATAGCAGTGCGGATGTGCAAAATTCTACTCCCAGTGATCTTTCGAAGAACCACATGCTCGTATTTACTATTTATAGCTATTTCTTTCAGTTTATTACATGTATTGCGCAATAAATGGTTTCTACACTCATTTTTTTTCATCAGTGATGATGTTGTACGGCCTAGAATCCAGCATTTTTTTTTGTAAACATTACTGCCCCCAATCACGAATAAATAAAGTGTATTTTATGCCGTATATCTCAACGCTTTTGCAAAATCCATCTACTAAAATATCTGCTTTCATTCCAGAAGAGCCCCCGACCAGTTTATGAAGCACTGATGCGATTTGGCAGGGCGAGCTGTCCGTGCACATATGCAGCCGTATTTGTTCCGCAGTCCCAGGAACAACACTTTTCTCGTATGAAAACCTATGATAGCAGCCTAAAAAAGACAACAACGAAAAAAAAAAAATAAATAAACAAATAAATAAATGAATTTGAGGAATACTTATGAATATCACATATGCAAGAATACAACAAATTTCGAGTAGCAAAAAGTAAAGAGAATGGCACTTACACACAACTTTTTGTAAATCAGCATGTATTTAAGTAAAGAAAATTAATTAACAATCTCCTTAGCTGAATATATAAAAGAATAGTCATCTTTATGAGAAATATAAATTCACAGAATATAAAACTTGCAGTCACAAAGAGGATGGAACAATCAATTAGAAAACCTTTTAGAATTATATCGTCATCAGTTACGCTGATGTCACTAATAGAGAAGATTTTGGTTTTTTTAAACAGTTTGATGTTCAAGATATATAAACAATGGCACAAATATCCTAAAAAAGTTTTTAAAAATGCAAAAATGACACAAGAAAACTTTAAAATTACATAAATATATAATAATTAATTTTTGTGTTGCAAACTGTTGAAACGCACGACATAAATGTATTCTGAGGTAAAACTAGACTTCATCAATTGAATATTTTAAAATAATCTGTTATAAAAGAAAATTAAATTAAAGCAGCTCTATTTTATGATAAAGAGTAGCAATGTATCTTAGAACACTTACCACTCCAGACAGTGATGCAACATTTGCCCTGTAAGACCATTTTGCCCCAGCTTCCATCGACAACCACAGTGACAAGAGGTACAACCTCTGCATCAAGATCTCCACGTTGGATGGCAAACATTTTTTCTTCATTTGCAGGCAGTTCCATTTCTTTCGTCGCGGTTGTTTTCCAGACTTCAGATATGGATTTTTGTTCTTTCAAAAATGTATTTCCAGACATTAGAGGAATATTCAAGGTTGAGAGAAACTCCTCCATATTTGAATACCCACATACAATTTTCATTATTCCTGCTACAACTTATAACAAAATCTACAGCTTATAACAATGCTGTAGCATTATAACACATTTCGTTACTAACTACATTTCCAGTAGCAACGAATTTCGTCAAGTTGTACATAGTGCATTTCATTTCATATTCACTTATGAGTTCACGCCTCCTTTCAGATATGATTTGCATTTCTGACAATCTACATCCAAGTGGAGTGTCCTTATTTAGTTCTTTAAGTTCATTAAAAAAATAATTTATGGCAACAATTCTTCGTCCTGTGACACCAGGCCTACTTACATCAGTCTGAGTATGAGTGTTTAGGAGAGTTCCTGAACATACAGATTCCCAGTTCTTGTTTTCTAGAGAATCTACTTAATTGTGTTGCTCAAGCTTGACGGTATCGTATGTTCTGAAATATTAATTTTCTGTTGCCTGGAATAAGAAAATCATTTTAGTGTAAATGTTTAGAAATTAGTGTAGAAATAATTAAAACAGGATTAGTTGTAAATAAAATCGTACTAAATTACTCATATTAAAGGTTCAGAAATTAGATACATATTTAAAAAACTTCAGGAAAAACCAAAATGTATTCTCTATACAATTCGTAACTTTAGATTGTGTGATACAGTTTTTAGACGAAAGAGAAAAAAAAATGCCCCATCAAGTTACGCTTTGAATGAGTCAAAATTTATATACATACAAAACAAACCATATAATATGCATTCAAAAATAATAAACAAAATGAAAATTTGCTAAAAGATATATGAAAATAAATCAATCCGATCACGAGAAATGATATGAAATAATATAAATATCAACTGATATCTCAGAGAATGTTGAATTTCCCTAGTAGAAGGTATCTAACTTTTGCGTTGTCAAAGAGAAAATTTAATAGACATTACTAATTATTAAGACACCATAAACTCCTCTTCCTTTCATACATTGTATGAAGTGAAAGGATCGTAGTGAACAGTCAGAATTTAAAAGGTTAGGAAAAATAACGAGAAATTTTTTTTTTCTCACATAGAGATTTACTATGTATGCTACACAATCAATACTTAAAATTGCTCGCAAAAAGTTGTATTCCATTACTATGGAGCAAAACTGAACACTTACTTATTCCTCCAGTTCATCAGATTTTCACCTCGGCTTTTCTTGCTTATAGCAGATGCCCTTAGATGTCGACCTTCGGTGCAGTTTTGCTGATACCGCTGATTCCTTTTCATGGTTGAAATAAATTTAGATCAACATGAAAAATTTGAGAACTATTTGCAAGGAAAGCACGAAGATGTGACTTTATGTTAAATGAATATTAATCTTATTAACGGAAGTAGATACTTAGAGAAAGAGCGAAATAGTAGTACTATATTCTTTCCAGTAGCTCTCGAAGCTCACTCGCAAGCACAGGATAGAATGAATATGTACTGGTTACCTCCGAAGAGAATATCCCCGACAAACTGGTCACTCGGGGAGAGTTCTATTTCGATGAGGGGTGGAACGTTAAAGCGAAGGTCAACGATAGAGGAAGAGATTGTCACCAAACATCCCCCACTTTTCGCCAAATATCGACATTTCCCCAAAGAAGAGTCGAACAGGTTTTTTTCTGCCAATGGTCAATGGTTTACTCCATGAAGCTACAGAAGGAGCGTAAGCTTCAATGGGGAATTTTTCGAAAAATGGACCGATTATTGTCGCTCACCGGTAGATGGCGCGACATGTAAGTGAAGTGACGATATTTATGTTGCTGGTTATGTTGTTAGGAGGATCAGCAGATTTTCTAAATGTGGCCAATGCATACAAAAATTAATCACTACAAACAATAATACTGATCAAAATAAATTAATTTTTTTAAAAAGTAAAGGTTCCTTAATATACCCTTCAGATTTGTTTTTAAAAGTCATTAATATTCTCGAAATGGCACTAATCAAAACTCTAAATTTTAATAAATTAAATGATAAACTATTTTTTCAAGTGATAAAAGAGATTCATACTGGTCCTCCTATGCCAGTAATTGGTTGCACTGAGCAACATAACTTTAATTTAATTCAAAAGGTTATCAACTTTTTTCTGATTACGCGCATGCATTTTATATGTAAACAAGAGAATAAAAATGCTCCACTCTGCGCTAATGTTAAAAGGTTGAGAAAACAATCGAAATTATAATTCTGTATTATTAAATTTAAGCTTTCAATTTATATTACTTTTGAATTGAATTATTCTCTTGTCTGAAGTCATTCCCTTGTCGATATCAATGAATAATGTTATCAATATCTGCAAAACCTGTCATGTATAATTTTTTTATCAAATTTATCTATAGTAAATTGTATATCACACATTTAATTTTTATTTTATAATAATGTATTAATAGTGTATGTTGTTAATTTCAGTTCTTTATAATTATGAAATACTTTTCTTCTATTCAATATATATTGTGGTTATGGCAAATTGAGCTACACGTCTGAACTAAAGCCATCAATTTTTTTTTTTAATTGTGCACAGAAATAAAATATTTCCAGTTAACTTTTCTTAATACTGAATTTTATCACTATTAAGTTAGTTGATAAGTAAATAAGTTTTCATTGTATGATAAACAATGTTGTTACTATAAATGATTATGCAAAATCTGTTGAGTATAATTTTTTAAAAAATTAATATTTTCCTATCTTTTTATTGTGAGTACAATGAAGCCCATACTTTGTGAAAATGCGAAAATATAGCTGATTTGTCCTTATGAATGTTATTTGGGTTTTTTTTCTTTTTAATTTGCTGAAAATATTTGTAATCGATAATTTACCAACTTGAAGGTAATTCCTGACAATGCTGGAACCATAATATTGAATTTAATCACTATTAAGTTAGTTGATAAGTAAATAAGTTTTCATTGTATGATAAACAATGTTGTTACTATAAATGCTTATGCAAAATCTGTTGAGTATAAATTTTTTAAAAAAATTAATATTTTCCTATCTTTTTACTGTGAGTACAATGAAACCCATACTTTGTGAAAATGCGAAAATATAGCTGATTTGTCCTTATGAATGTTATTTGGGGTTTTTTCTTTTTAATTTGTTGAAAATATTTGTAATAGATAATTTACCAACTTGAAGGTAATTCCTGACAATGCTGGAACCATAATATTAAATTTAATCACTATTACGTTAGTTGATAGGTAAATAAGTTTTCTTTGTATGATAAACAATGTTGTTACTATAAATGCTTATGCAAAATCTGCATACGAAATCAGCTTAAGCAATAAAATGCGTACTTTGTGAAAATTCGAAAATATAGCTAATTTGTCCTTGTCAAAGTTATTTGTTTTTTTTCTTTTTAATTTGCTGAAAAAATTTGTATTCAGTAATTTACCAACTTGACGATTATACCTCCAGTTTTAAAAAGTGTAATCTGAGATGCTTTGACTGATTTTTTTTTCCAAAGGAAGATATTTTAAAGTATTGTATGATTAAATACTGAATTGACTTCCTATTTAATTAGTCCTGATAAAAATTTATTTGTGATTGATAGAAAATGTTGCTTTTCTTTTTAAAGGCCTGTTATATATGATGTATTATTCATACTTATCTGCAAATAAAAATATTCTTATATTACTATGTGTGTGTGTGTTTTGGTTAATAAGTATTATTTCTCACAATTTTTTTCCATAGGAGATTATGAACAATGATAAAAAAATTTCTTCACAATTCTTTTCTGTAATTTCATTTCCTTAATTATTAAATTATTACAAAATTCTGAACTCATTTATTCTGAAACCAATACACAATTATTCTGAAAAAGTTTATTTACTCATTTCCTTTAAGAATTTTAATGAATTGTAGCAAAAAAGACGCACTAAAATAAAACAACTTGTTTTCGCTAGGAAAAATACGAAAAATCCATATTAAAGCATATGGTTGTCCGTGTCTAAGCCGCCCGCTATTACACGCGCGCGCCATCTAGTGGCGGCGACAAAATGATACACACATTTTTAACACTGAGCTGCTCCTCCTTCTGTAGCTTCATGGTTTACTCAAAGAAAAGACAGTGTTTACAAGAAACAGATGGGGAGAAATACACATCTGTAGTTACAACTGAAAGAAAATTTTAAACACTATATTACCTATTGGAACTATTATACCTTTTGAAATATCACCTGCCGTGATGTGCTGTATAATCTGAAATGTTTAAATGCTGATTTCTGAAGTCTATTTTCCAAGGTATAAATTTGCAACCAAGCAAAACATCTTTCCCGTTTTTATTAACTTTTAAACTGGCCAAAAATATGGCTAACAAAAACCAAGTTATGAGAAAATATTTCAAAGAGGAGGAAATTAAAGTTTGACGAAAATATTCCTTATTCAAATTGCGGAAAATGGGAAAATTGTATAGTGTTGATAAAGTTAATTGTGAATTTACATTAGAAGAGGTCATTAGGATAGAACACTTTAAAGGGCAGGGCCGACCTTAAGCCAATTGAACCTATTTGACCAGGAAAATTTAAAATGTCTAAACTGAGACGGCTTTAACATATGAGCTGTTATTTTCTAAAGTGGTATAAGTCTATTTTTTTCATGTATCAAGATATTTAAAGGTTTGCATTTGAATGAAATTAAAAATATTGGTAAACGTTAATCAATTCGAGTGTTTTTAAAACTATACACCTTTTAAATTTTATTATGAAATAATTATTAAAATTATTTAAAAAAATAAAAAAAAATATTTAGCTCTAAGTAGACTTATGCCAATTTCAAAAATAACATATAAAAAATAAAAACAAGTGGAAATTCAAGTCCATATTTTTATATACATTACTTCACTGAAATGCATTTTGTAATGTAAAAAATGAAAATGAAAATGAAGACATGTAAATACACGAATAGCCGAGTTTATTAAGAAATAATTTGTTATATTAAAAAGACGTTATAAATAAACGAGTGCAAAATGTAAATTACTTCGCTTCGGATATGGAAGGAAAAAGGTAGATCAAGCCGAGAAAAAGTTCTGGTGCAATTTTTTTCTTTAAGACAAGAAATTATTTTGTTTTTAGAGAAAAACAACAAAATTTACAGCGAACTTAATAATGATGGATGGTGGTGTCTTTTAGCTTTTCTATGCGACATCACAGATAAACTTAGTGAGCTTAATCGTGGATTACAGGGTCAAAATAAAATCATTTCGCAATTGGCGAATAAAGTATTTGCTTTTGAAAAAAAAATTAAACATCTATCACGAAGAAATAAGGAACCAAGTATTGCTTAACTTTCCAACCGTAGCAAAAGCTAAACAAGATGGAATGAATATTTCCCAAAAGAACTATGAGATATTTTTAAATTATTTAACTGCCTTAGCCAAGGAATTTAAAACAAGGTTTCAGGACATACATTGTATCAAGAATTGTTTGTTGCTTATAGAAAATTCCTGGCACCTATAAACAGCACTATAACACAATTAGCTGAATTCGGATATGATTATGTAAAGTTATTTGATGAATTTATCGAGTTTAAGAATGATACTAATATGAAAGCTATTTTTAAAGAAAAGAGAGAGGAAAACGAGTAAATAAATTTTTGGAAATTAGTTCCTGAAAAATATTAAACTGTGCAAAATTGTGCCTTTCTGTTGCTCACCTTATTTGCATCAACGTATCTTTGTGTCCTATTCTAAAATGAAATATGCGAAAAACGTATACAGGAATCGACTTACTGATTCTCACCTTCATGACGTATTGAGGCTAGCATGTAGCAATTATAAACCCGATTTGTCTGATATAGTAAAAAAAAATGTCTTCAGTATCAAAAATCACACTAATTTTTAAATAAACAATTGGAAGAAAGTTTAATTTTGAGTTTCATTTTTTTGGGGGGAATAATGTATTTTGAAGTACACAAATATGATGAAAAAAATTACATTGGGAAATACACTGTTGTTAATGTTTGAGCTAGTATTGACTGGTATGATGATTAAATAATAAGTACTGTTATTCTGTTTTAATTTTAGAAAATATTTGTTGATTTATCAGGTGGTGTGCATCCTTATCTTTAATCAAACGGAGTTCAAACAATAATGTTTTTCCCTATAAGGATTTTTCGTCATATCACTATAACGTTCCGGCCCTTTCAATTTGGAAATTATGTGAATGCGGCCCGAGGCAAAAAAAGGTTGAGTATGGCTGAGCTAGAGTGTGTGTGTGTGTGTGTGTGTATGTATGTATATATATATATATATACACACATACACACACACTTAAGAACCAGAACAAATGGGACATCTGTCTAAAACGTCGTTGGGCATCGGCTATTAAAGCCTGTATCTTCATTTATGCAGTGTACTTTGCCCAGCCCTCCCGCTGATATTAGCAGAAGCCTAAGGATTAATTGGCGATGTTTTTTGCGCTAATGTTGCACTCTTTTCGCTTGATATGATTGCCGAAACAAGACGCCCGTCACGATCATTCAGAGTCTTTCGACAGCCGCAAAATTGCAGAAGGTTCGATGTTTCATCGAAATTCTATTCGAGGTACACCTTTGAAATGGTCGATATTGAAAATCTAAACCTTGCCTGTATCTCCGTAATGCAAGGAGATATCGCACGAGCACTAACTAGCATACCTCGTTGAAATTCACTTAAATCATGATCACCTGCCATGCTCACTGCTCGGTCACTTTTTTAATCATCAATAAATGTCTGTCACTCCATAAAAACTGCTTGCGGACGATAGCATTTATTAGAAAGTGAGTATTGCTACATGTTCCGAAAGTGATCGTCTATCCCAGTTTTTCTGGCACTTCAGTGTGGAGGGTAGGTGTCCCAAATATCGCCTACTCTAACTTTTTTTCGACATTTCATCCACTTTTTAGTTTCTGATTAGGCTGGAAACTCAAAGAACATCCCTAAGAACTATTTCCTTTGGTATCCTGAGATCAACCAGAGCCAGTTTATGTTATGTAGCTAAATTGGAAAAATTGAAATTTCCAGTGAACTCCAGAGCGGTTCCTAATTTCGCCTACCTCTGTTCCTCTTACCACCTACCAGGCGAAATTTGGAGCACCTGTTTAAAGGCGTTGCTAGCAAAGTCTCTGTTTAATGCACTTTCAAATGGTATAAGCAAAATTAGAATTTGGATGCACCTACATGGTCATTCACTGGATTCTGATTCTTTGGAGCCAAAGTTTACGAAGACAACAGCCAAAACAACTCCAGACGCCATATAGTTTCTGTTGTCAGTGATAAGAGCGTTGTCGCTATAGCCGCTGTTAGTACAAACCCAGAACTAAGAAGTTACTGCATTTTCTCATACATAGCGCGAATCATCCTTTGGAAACACGAGTAGGTGATATTAGGCACAAGGGGCGATATTTGGGACACCCACCCTATATATAATTTATTTTGAAAGTCTACTTTCAGATTTCAAAAATATTCATTAGGGAACCTGGCATTTGAAAAGTTATTTCGCCATTCATTAACAGTGAATCTTACGATCTGCGAGGTTTACTGATGCAACGCCTTAAGCATCCCCATTTAGAGTTCAACCTGAAAACTTGAGGTTACGAAACCAGCATCACAAGACCAAATGAGATTACCTTACAAGCGTTGTGTTAAGTGTTAAGAGAGGCAATTACCGCTGCAATTTCGAAATGCTATGATTACGAGAAAGGGAAATATGAGAATGAGAAATTGGACTTTAAAATCATCTTTTTTTTCTGGTGATCGGTGGTAATTTAGTCGTTTCACCATAAGCATGAGAAGTCGTGTTATTTATGGGTCATGATCCCCTTTTTGACCTCCTTAGTTTTTAAGAAAATTCTAACGGCCAGTCTCTACGCTGATCAGCTTGATGTGACATGTGTTACTGAAAAACTTAACAGATGGGAAGGAGGACAAAAAGGTGAAAAAAAATGAACGTAGAGGCAGTTAAAATGATGCAATACAATGAGGCAGAAAGGTACAGGATTCCAGATTTTGAGATGTATGAGAGAAGACAAACACGGCCGATGATGAAGTACATTACTATTATATGCAAAGACAAACAACAAGGAACGGAATGTGTTATGACTGTACAGAGGTAAAGGTATATCAAATTTTGAAAAACAGGTCGTTATATCTCTCTCATACACACAAATGTGTATACTTTAACTACCATGCTAGTGAGATACAATTATCAATTTATGCTTTATTTTGAAACTATAGCTTCATGCCCTTCCATCCTTTGCCTAATTTTACTCAATAAATCTTAATTTTTACCAGATCGTCGAATGATTTCTTCATGTAAAACTGTGTTTTCAGTTGGGGGAACATTAGAGTGTGCCTGTTTCAGACAGTTGCAACATAGTAATTAATTTTTACACAAAATGCAAAAAACTAAAATTTCTAGCTTAGAGTTATAGTGAGGTAGGACGAAAATATTAGACTAAATACTAGACACGGGCACATAGATCAGCAACGAGCATTAACTAAACAAAATCTATAACGCAATATTTTTTTTCTTTTTTTCTAATACGAAGGCACTTGTGAGACATTCACCTTATAATTTAATACATACAATTACATCTTTAAGTGAAATATAACCAAAGGTAAATTCTGGTTACGCAAAATTTTGCTTTTTCTTGTTCATTGGCTGATAAATTTACTTTTGTAAAGCCAATTATACGCAAGTATACAGAATTCTGCTTGACAATAAATGAATCGATACTACATGCAAAAGGCTTTCTTAATTCATTTCTGGAGCTATTTTACTTATTTCACTCTTGCTTGATCATTATTTCTTGAAAATACAATCGTCTTAAACCAAGAAATTTTTCTGTGCTTGCTTCTTAAGCAAAAGCTAGTGGAAAATCTGCCTATGAAATTTTTTTATCTTATATCGTAGAATTATATCGTTGACTTAAAAAAGGTTAGATTTTCACAAGAATGATACAATTATACACTACTGGCCAAAAGTATTGCAAGTTTGAGAAATCTAACATTTTTTCAAGAATAAGCCCCCAAAAATAATATATTTTCAATGCAAATTATATCTTTTAATGTCAATATGTTAAATTAGTTTAAAGACAAGATATGATTAATTTATTGAACAAAAATTATTATTTAATTTTATAAAAAAAAAAAATAGCATACAAAAAATGTACAGGTTATCAGAAATCGGAATCCATTTTGGTTCCCCGGAATAAAATGAAACCAATAAACAATTTAAAGTTCTTCTGAGCAGAAAAGATAATAAATGAGTGCAATTGAACCGAAAAGCTTTTAATATGTTGTTGGTCCGCCTCTGGCTTTGATCACAGCAGCCACTCTTTTTGGCATGGAATCCACAAGGCTTTGCAACACTTCTTACGGTATTTCATGATGCCAAATTGTAATTATTGTTTCCTGAAGTTCTCGTTTTGTTCTGGTACGATTTTGAGATATTTTCCTTCCAATCATACTCTAAAAATTCTCAATAGGATTTGAATCTGGCGAATTTTTCCTGGCCATGGGAGAACATTAATACCATGTTTTGCAAATTCAGCCCTAACCTAAAATAAGAAATGTTTCGATTTAGAGTTCAGAATTGAACTCTAATAAAATTCAATTTAATTTTAAAGTTTTTCTTGCCTTTTTCGATGTATTGCAGGGTGCTAGGTCTTGCTGAAATATTCTTGCTGAAATATCCATTTCAGCTTTGGGAACATGTCATAAGCACTAGGAAGCAATCGATCCTTCGGCACACTAATATACTGGCCACTCTTTATAGTTCCCTGTACAAAATGGAGTCGTCCAGTTGACTTATATGACATGCAGCCCCACATCATTTGGTTTTCTGGGTGTTTTGCTGTACGAACCAGGCAGTCTGGACTCGTGCTCTCTTTTGATTTAAGCCAAACGTGGGCAGGTTTGTCAGACATTAAAGAAAATCGACTTTCGTCGCTGAACAAAACTTGTCTCCATTTCGAAATTCTCCATTTTTTTGTGAACCTTGGCCCAGTCCAATCGTTTTTTCCGCATTGCTTTGCTAAGAACTGGTTTTTTTCCTAGGCACATGTGCCTTGAAACCAGCTTCACGGAGTCTCCAGCATACTGTTCTGGAACTGGCAATGACAGAAGTCGACTCGCTCCATTCTCTTGCAAGTGTAGCAGAACTTGCAAACCTATTTTTTCGGCATAATCGTGCCAATGAAGCATCAGGACGTTTCGAAGATAACCTCAGACGACCACTTCTAGGCTTCTTATCCACGGTTCCTTCTGTTTTAAATCTCTTTATGAGGCGTGAAACAGTCGACTTACTGCAGCCGCACCGATGAGCAATTCTAACATTTGAAATACTTTCTTGACACATTAAAATAATAGCCTGGCGCTTCCAAGGAGTTGCTTCACACGTTTTAAAAGAAAAGGGCAGTTTAATTTTGAAAGCAATGCGCAGCGGTACGCACGTCAACAACGCAACAAACCAAATGAAATTCTATGCAGTCGGCTCTTTTTATAATAAACATCAAGGATGACCCAATCGTTGGTAAAGATTGCATCAAAAAATATAGCTTGAAACTTCTCCACCACATTTGCACTTAAAAGAAATCAGTTTAATTGAAAAAATATTATTTTTGGGGGGGGCTTATTCTTAAAAAAAATGTTAGATTTCTCCAACTTGCGATACTTTTGGCCAGTAGTATATATTTTTTAACTATTGGGCAATACTGTTTTTTTAAATTGAACACAATTTTTGTTGTAAACTGAAGTAAATTGAACACAATATTTGTTTTAAAATAACTGAAATTCAACGGTTATAAACATAAGTCAGATATTCAGATTTGCCAAGAAAACTAACTTTTTCTTGCTTACGCTTTTTCCGCTGTAGAGCAATTTATTTATTTTCGGGTACAAAGATAGCAGACAAGGAAAAAACAAACAATAATAAAAATAAAACCATGAGAAACGATTTAAAATACACATATTTGCAATTGTTGTTTGAAAAATCGTCAGAAAAAAAAAAAAAGGCCATCATTGCAAAAGTTTACTTATGTGAAAAGGTAAGATGTAACTGTGAAGATTTATTTATACACAAGTTTATCGAGAGAAGAAGAAAAAAAAACTAAATTGAATATTGCAACAGGATATTTTAATCCTAAAATTTGTATGAATACAATCAATTTTATTTTCTATGCACAATCTTTTAATACTTATCTGGGTTTAAAAAAAAAACTTAAAATCACACTTTGACAAAACAATGGGTACCCAAAACCTGTACGTGTAGACTCACATTACACCTGGAAATTATCACTTACAAAGCTACAGAGTATTTAGCTAATTAAAAAGAAATGATTTTTTTCACATTATATTAAAAAATCCTGTATTTATTTATTTAACAAATCAGGAGTGCTCTGTTATAATTGTAAAGTTAGATTTCTGTAAGTTTTTTTAAATTTCTGTTCCCACTATTAATTACATCACAAGAAATTTGTATCAACCTAGATCAGTGTCTCCCAACCACTTTGTATCACAATCCTTCTTACTGAGAAGTAGTCAATCCACAACCCAACACACACCTTCCCATTTTCATCAAAAGTCATGCTTACTGGGGGTACAGAAAACAAATTAAAAACTTATTTTTCATAATTTGATTCTAACTTTAGATATCAAGCAAAGGTCGTATTTAGTTCTGGGCAACCGATTTCAGTTTATTTGATAAGACAAAGAAAAACTATACCTCAACACTCAATCAGTTTCTTGCCTTTGTTTTAATATGAAGAACGTGTTCAAAATCAATTATTGCAGAAATATGTAGAAGCAAATTAAAGTAAAACCTGAAGTATATGGATGGGGGCATCTGGAATATGTCCGATCCATTCTTCCTCGAATTAATTACACAGTTCTTCATAAACAAATAAAGTGCTGAGAAATTGACCAGCAGATACTGGAATTATCTTGTACATCATTGGGGTTGTTGGTTTCATTCAGAGAGCAGAGTGTTGGTTTCAACAACACAAAGCACCTCGTTCCTTAGGTTTGGACCTCTGAAGTTACTTTTCAAGAGATTGAAAAGTGCTGAGTATTCTCGTCTATTAGATAACCATCCAGCTCACCACTAGACTCACATCAGAGTTCTTTACACAAGACAATGTAACAAAGATTTATTTTCCTACACCAGTTTTGCTAACAAGTGATAAATGACTGAAAATTTTCATTAAATTAAAGAATGAGCATTTTATTCTCTAAGTTTTACACAACTGAACTCTATTAAAGTGAATATTTTATTCAGTTTTATAAAAGCAACACAGAATTTTATTCTAATGGAAATATTATGTATTCTGCAGTTCTTGGAAAATTGTTTCAATGTTTCACTACAAAACAGAAAGCCACAAACTGGGAACCAAATAATGTAAGATTGCATATACATCTAATGCTGATCAAAATATAAGTATTTATTGTATCGTTGGGAAATGGAAGAAAATCATGCAGTTTTGTACTATTTAGCAAGTTGTAGAGCCAAGTGACATAGAGATATTGTCTGAAAGTTGAAGCAAAATGAGAAAAATCAAAACAATGTTTTGTTGAGTGCACGTTTATATTAAATGCAAATACTATATAGTTTCTAGATATAGGGAAAATCGATTCACAAATAAAACTTTTTAAACCAACGCAAAAATGAAGATATTTAAATTACTGTCTTAATCACCTTTATGTTTAAGGCTATACAAATATACACCAATTTTCTACAAAAGTAATAGATTGCATACACTTCCAATTCATAATTATCAGTCATTCCACAGCCTACTCACTTAGTAAATAAAACTATTGCACTTACATTATTCATAGCCTGAGGTTACAAAACCAGTAGGTTCATAAAAATTCAAACTTTTCCGAGACCCACCTAATTCATGACATAAGATAAGACAAGCGATAGTTATTTTTTTCTGTGGAGGAGAAATATTGATATATAAACTGAGATTTTTTTCCTTAAAACTGAATAAATATCCACACCAGTATAACTCATATAATGCAAGAAATAGTCTTCCTTAGAAAGTCAGTCACAAAATGACATCCCTCTTATGAGAACGAATGCTTTACTGCTATAATAACCTATCAAATTTCACCCTTTGTTTTGAAAAGCAGAAAATCAGTTTTTAAGTTTATTTATTTATTATAACAGGTTATGCATAGTACAATAAAACTCCAATTGAAGAGTATTATAAAAATCCATCATAACTCAATAATTAACATTTTATAATTCTCAGAAAATTTCCTTACTTATTTGCACAATAAACTCATGTTTCATGATATATATATATATATATATTAAAAATTTCACACTATACATTCAGTATTGTATTAAGAATTTTCTCTTTCCTAAATACATCATACAGTAAGAATAATACTAGTCACATCTCTCAAAACATTAATAACTTAAATACAAAAAGCTGCATTGTTCACATATGATTATACTATTTAACTATTTTGAGGGACATGTAGATAATGCAAATAAAAAAAATTAATTTCCTGAATGTAGTATTTTATCTTTTTAGCCTGAGAGCTATATCCTCAGCTATATGTCAAGTTTAGAACAAAAGTTACACCTGATGTTGAATAAATAAGATTAGCAATTTGAAATAAATTAAATAGCTAAAAATGCAATCTTCCATAAAACTGCAAAATAATTTTGCATGTTCAGTTACTACTAGCTAGTTTTCAAAGGTAAATCATGCAATAACAACTTCCCAGTATCACAAGAATAAAACTTTTAAATTAATAGTAAATGAAGATGCTAGATATGGATATTTTCAATCATAATAAATAGATACAAGCTCGGCATAAAAAAGTTTAAAACAATAATATTCATTTCAAGATGGTTATTCACTCTACATGATAGTAACTGTTAACAAATGCTGAAAATGTTATTATTCACAACAGTTATTCAACTAATTTTCCACCTATACACAGTAGAATGAAGTTATGACACCCCTCCCCCCTTCTAGAATATCTGAAGAAAGTAATTATATCGTTAATTTTCGTATACACCTTGTACTCTCGGGGGAAAAAATAAAATCCTTCCCTTCAAAGCAAGAAAATCTTGAAAGAGCAAAGAGGATGATCCAGGGTCTTGATTTACGAATTGAGTATGCTATAATTATTTTGCCAATACATATGCCTCATCTGTGTACCTATTTTCTTAACAGATATTTTAATAAAAATAATTCAAATTCGTACTCAAACTACTGCATAATTCCCCATACTTTAAAAATAATACTTATAATTTGCACATATATATCATTAGAATATTGATATTTTTTGGACTAAAAAACTGGGTATGAAGATTCAGCTCCACAGTTGAACAATAAACTCAGCATTTCACAATGATATTTATTTAGTTGACAATCTGTAATCCCCATATATAAGAGTCAACCCATATTGATCATCTTTTCAAATACATTAGTGATCTAAAGAATGTACACATAGTGTAATCTTGAAAAACAAACCATTGGGAGGGGGGTGGGGGGAGCTGACACATTTTTGCTGTACCACCAACTTTTAAGGTTCCACTATAACTTTCATACAACTTTAAGGTTTCATATAACTTTCCCATAACAGAAAGGTTTTAAAAGAGCATCTAAATAAACTGTATCGGACACGTTGTCCGATACAGTTACGAAAGAATACGAATTAATGGCACTATATCTTTAAATAATCACACTCAAGTTAAAATATTTAAATTTAGAAACCAAAAATTGTTTAAATTTATGTACAGGCGAGTTTTTAATAACTTAGCCAACAACGGGATGTACTTCCATAGTATAACACTCATTCGTCATTTATGGTTTAAGTCAGTATGACTGTCAAATAAAAACAATAGGTGAACATATTTTATTAATAAATAGAAAGAGATGAAAGTAAGTACAAACCGGAGGTCCAATACACGGATTCATAATAAGCGCTGAGAGAAGCTGCGGGCGTTTTTCTTGAGTGATGAAATTAATGACGCTAAAAGTTATGTGTACGCAAGGTAAGGGATTTCTAAACTTCCTAACTTAACAACTCTCACTTACAAACTTACACAGCCATAAAAATAAATAAACACTCTCTCGGTGTTGCCAAACGTTTGATAACGCCACCAAAGTCAAAATTTCCGCCTCGCGTGTGACAGGATTCTTTTGTTTATCAATTTTTGAGAAGAAATATTTCAAAATAATTTATTGGTCCTGATAACTTTGAACAGTAAATAAATAATGATTATTTGTTTCACTTAGAAAATGAGCATAATAGAGATGGTCAAAAAATAAGTTTTAATTTTTATGTCATAACAATATAACTACTCTGGGTTCGAGGCTGTTAATTTATACGGAGTTTCATACTTCTTACCCATCATCGTTGGTTCCTTCGTCACACGAGCGTCTGACGTAACGGCTCTTTGAAATGTGCATAAATGCGCATTCTCTAGAATTTCGACTTTATTTTCGAGCAGAAAACGGAGAATGCCAAGTTATCTCTGGTTTGTCATATTTGACGTTTTCTCGCCTTTTTTTCCCTCATACATCAAGGTAGAGGATGATTTATCGCTTCATTTCCCCAAACTTTTACATCAAATAGTATTTGTTTATATTAAATCGTGTTCCTTCTAAGGGCCTGATCACATAGGAATCCAGTAGCGAACCTCCAAACGATTAGCAACGAAAATTTTAACGCCAATGATTGGTTTATTTTCGTCTCAACGTCATCTTTCCTTTAACGCTCCGCTACCGGACACCTTTGTGAACAGGCCCTAAGGGCCTGTTAACATTAATCGTTTGTTTAACATTTAAAAAGACGAATGGACCTGAGACAGTGGCGCACCCTGGGGGTGGGCCAAGGAGCCTAGCCCCCCCCCCCCTCCCTTCCCAAAGAAATAGAAATTGCATTATGAATATTGAATTTGTATTACAAATATTTTTATCCGTTCAACTCGGCCCCCTCCAAGATTTAGGGCCTGTTCACATAGGAGTCCGTTGCGTGTCGTTAAGGAAAAGATGACGTTGAGACGAAAATAAACCAATCATAGGCGTTAAAAATTTCATTGCTGATCGTTTGGAGGCCTATGATTGGTTTATTTTCGTCTCAACGTCATCTTTTCCTTAACGCAACGCAACGGACTCCTATGTGAACAGGCCCTAAATCCTGGGTGCTCCACTCACGTAAAATGATGCAAAGTTTTGACGTAATGATAAAAAGATAGTTCATTTGAAAGATGGACAATATTTTTTCTAATATTCTTGAGAAAAATTTGCCATTATCGATTTATACAGAAACATTTTAGCAATCCCGGATCTAGGGGGAGGGGGGGGGAAGCCGGGGCCTATGCCCCGGGCGTCTACTTCAGGGGGCGGCAAATTCAAGCGTAGCGTAAAGTATTATTTTATTTGTAAATATAAACGTGCATGATAGTAAAATTGTATTAAGTATCAATTTTATTTATCTGTCTTGTCAGCATCAAGCCTGTCGAAAAGTGTCAATAAAGACCAAATTTATATGTTTAATTTACGGTCTTGCAGAGGCATCACTGATTATGTTATAACAAATATTTTTATTATTGTCACGGAGAATTTGTGCCGTGACAGAAAAGAGACGAGAAATAGATGGTTGCAGGTGTGGACAACAAAGGATGCACAGCGTTAGATCAGGAAAATAAAGGAAGATGTATCGTCGGTTCGAATGCCACACGCGTGAAAAGATGGACAAACGGAGCACGGGCTGAGCAACAGAAAAGAAGATAATAAATAAATGCCAGGCGCGGAACGATGTATAGATATTTGAAGAAGGAGTGAAAAGGGACATAGGATCTAAGCCAACAAACCGCCAGACAATAAGAAAAGAAGAATAGGCTGAGTTGAACGAGTAGAAATATAAGTCGAGTGAGAACTATCCGAGATCAGACGAGCGCCCTAGCCCCTAGTCCCGGTATAGAAGTATTGCAGAGACTTGACTCCCATTTTTAACAGTGGAGAACCTCAGCCCCTTAAAACAACCGACGGAGAGAACAGATCCTTGATGACGGAGGATGCCAAGCTAGGCGGCAGATAACTGACTTTCGGAAAAAGCAACGAGGAAGCGAGGTGTGTGCCAGGGCCCGATTTAGAAAATTCTTGACTATAGGCACAACTCAGGTTGGGGACCCCCTAACACTGATGTGGGCGCAACATTTCCCAAATTGACACACACAAAAATATAATCACGAATCATTATGAATGTACCATTTTGCCAAGAATTGGCTATTTGCAGCGTAGAAGTCTAAAACATTATCAAATAACAAATAGCAATACAGCATATTTACTTCATCATTAAAACGCCAATACAATGCAACCAGAAAAACTTATTAATCCTTTATAGACACTATAACATACATATGATGAATTATACATATAACTATACATATGATAAACCTATCAATCAAATTTGAAAGGATATATAAAAAAATTACTATTAAAAAAGGTAAAATAAAAATTTAATTGGGAATTTTTTCTTATAAAATAAAAATTTTGGGAGCACCCCCCCCCCTCCAACATTCGGGGGCCCCTAGGCCCGGGCCTACTGGGCCTAATGGAAAATCAGGGCCTGGTGTGTGCAGACATCATTACGGCCGGTGATTGAGCCGGTGATAGTGCTATGTTTCTAGTTTCAGAGTCTCTAGTATTATCAGAATAGATGGTATATAAAGCATCATATATTTTTTGTTAGATTGTATCTAAGAACTTTTAGCGCATCTAGTATTCTGCTTTCCCTTCTAGTATCTGAAAGGGGTTTAAGTGTTAAAGTTAGGATTTCTTTTTTTAAGACCTGCCAACGTTTATTCGATGAGGAGAAGCAAACGGTTAACTCCTGTACAATTACAAAAAAGCTTGTAATTTCTAAAGACGCTTTTGCAGCGTCATTAACAACTAAATTTAAACTATGGGGTGCACAAGGCACATAAAAAGCTCTACTCTAGGGTTTAAGTCAAGAATTTTTTTTTTTTTTTTTTGTAAACCATTATTGCACCCTTCATATTCATACCATTATCATAACCCTGCCCCCTTAAATCCCTTTAAATGAAACTGAAAAAAAATATTGGCAATCTGTTATAGAAAGATTAATTTATATGATACAATATTTGGCAAGGCAATGTATAGATTTTAGAGGTACGCCAAAAAAATTATGGATGACCCGTTCTTACCAGCAGGTGGCGGGACCTTCTACGTCCGTGTTTTGATTATTGCCTTGGCCTTGGAGGTTTGGCATGTAGGAAAGAACTAGATCCATGGTCATGTGTTTTTTTGTACTCTATTCTCTCTTTTAGGTTGGAAGTAGTCGCTTAAAAGTGCTTTTCTAAAGAAAGCTTTTATAGCTGATGGTTGTAATATTTAGACAGTGGTGTAATTCGCCTCTGAATGTGCTAGTTTCTTCATGTAAATCTTAAGAATAAATGTTTTGTGATGTACAAAGACCATGATTTTGCCTGAATCCACACTGACTACAAAACAACGCCGGCGTAATCGAAAAGACCCGTCAGGTAAACTAAGATTTTAATTATAATTTCTAGTTTGGAATTTTGAGACGGGACATTTTTTGGCGCCCGAACAGGGACGCCGGTCTTGAAAGTTGTTTTGAAGTAAAATATTGATATCCTTTAACTGATTGGATAAATGAATGGAATATATTCTATATTTTTGAAGATGTTTATTTAAACAGTATTGAATTTTGAATAGATATATTCTATATTGAAGAAATGTTTTATAGTATTGAATAGAATTGTTTTCTATAAGTAACGGGTTTTTTTTAATAATCTGAAGTTAGTGAAGAATAATATTATCTTGTTTGAATTTGCAACGTTGTGTTTTCATTTAATAAACTTTCGATTTATGAATATCTGTTGAAAGGGAAATTAGTCTTATGCTATGGATCAGCTAATTAAATTGCGTGGCTCTTATCGAGGTACCTTTACAAAATTTGCAGAAAAGGTGAAGGACTTTTTGAAATCAGAAGCCATTGATCTTGATTCTTGCGCCGGATTTTTGGCACAGCTGCAAGAAAAATATTCTAAAATTGAATCCTTTGATGAGGAAATTCTTAACACTTTGCGGAGCGACAAGAATTGTACTCAGAAAATGTTGAATGATGAAATCGAAAGTGCTGATAATTATAGTGGTACATTTATTGACTTAAAAACGAAACTTGAACGACGATTGAATTCTTCAGGCGATTTGAATGGAACACATATTGAAAGCGAAGCAAATTCCAAAAGAAATTTTAAACTTCCAAAAATTGAATTACAAAAGTTTGATGGTAATCTAAAGGATTGGCTTTCGTTTTGGGGGTTATTTGAAAAAATTCATAAAGATGCAAATATTTCGGAAGTAGACAAATTTCAATATCTTCTCCAATCGACTCAAAAGGGTTCAAGAGCTAGGGAAGTGGTGGAATCTTTTCCTGTAACAGCTGAAAATTATCAACAGGCTGTTGAATGTTTACACACGCGTTTTGGCCGAGAAGACGTATTAGTTGAAGTTTATGTCAGGGAATTGTTAAGCCTTGTGCTTGGTAATACTTTAGGTCAGGAACATAAACTACCGATTTCGAAACTTTACGACAGATTAGAGACACAATTAAGATCTCTAAAAATGTTTGGCGTCACCAGTGACAAGTATGCGTCTATGTTGTACCCCTTAGTTGAATCCAGTCTACCAATTGAGCTTTTACGCATTTGGGAAAGACACTTAAATTCTGTTTCTCTTGGATCTAACGATAAAACTTTTAATAAATTAGAAACATTGATGCAATTTCTACGTAATGAAATTCAAGGGGAAGAGAGAATTAATCTTGCTACAAGTGGCTTTGGGTTTGAAAACAAAACAAAGAAATCTTTTCAAAATAAGTCCAAATATTTTCCAAATCAAAATAAAGCTATCCCAACTGGTATGGAACTTTTAACCTCATCCCAAGGTAAACAGAGTAGAGAACATGAGTGTGTATTCTGCGATAAGCCCCATCCCAGTGCGGAATGCAGAAAGGTAGTAAATTTTACTTATGAACAAAGAAAGCAAAGCCTTATGAACCGGGGAGGCTGCTTTAAATGCTTAAAATTGAACCATGTTTCTAGTTCGTGTAGAAGTAAATATAACTGCACGATTTGTGGAAAATCCCACCATAGTCTCCTCTGCAGAAATAATCAAAAATTCACTCCCAATACACAAGGTGTTAGGAGTGACAAAGCTACTTCCGTGCAAGACGAAACATTGGCTAATGTTTCTTCGACTCCAAGAGTTTTGTTGCCAACACTCGTTGTCGTTTTGAAGGGTAATAACAGGAGTTTGAAAATACGTGCAATAATCTATTCCGCATCCCACAGATCCTACCTGTTAGAAAGCACTGCGGAAAAGGTCGGCTACAAGTCGATGAGGAAGGAAAAATTGAAACATTCCTTATTTGGCGGTTCAAGCACGAATACTTGTGAACACAATGTCTATAAAGCTTACCTCTCTGATATCGGTGACAACTACCGCTGTAATTTTGATGTTCTTAACCAGACTACAATTTGTCAAACTATGCCACCTAGCACACAACTGTGTGAAGATGATTTGTCCGATATGGGGATACGTTTAGAAGATTGCCTTGGCCCCATAGAACTTCTCATGGGTGCAGATGTGGCCGGTAAGCTAATGACAGGGAAATTGAAAAGACTTAAATCTGGTCTTACAGCTGTGGAAACAAAGTTAGGTTGGACGGTCTTGGGTCGTACAAAGGGACATTCGGAGCAGACTGAAAACCTTGTAGTTACTTCGATGTTAGCTACAGATGTACGAATTGCAGACCTGTGGGAATTAGATAGCCTTGGTATCAGAGATCCTGCCGAAAAACAATCCCAATTAGAACTTGAAGAGGCATCTGGAAAACATTTTGAAAAGACCCTAAGCAGAGATGGTGATGGCCGATACGTGGTCTCATTGCCATGGATAGAGGGACACCAAGTTCTCTCAGATAATAAGGTTGTTGCTGAGCGAAGACTGAAATCAACTGTGAATGCTCTAAAAAATAAGGGCTTAATTGAAGATTATGAAGAAGTCTTTAATGAATGGCTTGGTGAAAAAATAATCGAAGAAGTGAAACCCGATGAGTTAGAGAAGACAAATTGTCATTACCTGCCACATAGAGCAGTCATCAAGGAGCATTCGACGACGAGAATTCGACCTGTTTTCGATGCTTCCGCGAAAGAAAAGGGTAGCTTCTCACTTAATGATTGTCTAACTAAAGGCCCAAACTACATCAAGTTAATTCCGAGTGTTTTGAATAAGTTTCGTTTGAACAAGTACGGAGTGATTGCAGACATCCGGAAAGCTTTTTTGCAAATTGGAATAAATGAAGCGGATTGCGACTTTCTCAGATTTCTGTGGTGGGAGAATGGTGATCCTAACAAAATGAAAATTTTCAGACATCGCCGAGTAGTTTTTGGGGTGAACTCCAGTCCATTCCTTTTAGGAGCTACCCTGAACTACCATTTAAGTAATGTTCCTGTTTACTTGCAAGAGACAGCTACCAAACTGAAGATGTCTATGTACGTGGATAACTGCGTTACGAGTTGCGACTCAGAAGAAGAAGTGATTAATTTTATTAAAGAATCAAAAGAGATCATGTCATCAGCATGTTTTGATCTCAGGGGTTGGATGGTTAATGGTCTGCAACCAGAAACATCAGAAACTCTAGAAGAAACTGTCTCTGTTCTAGGATTAAATTGGAATGTTTCGGAGGATACTCTATACTGCGATCCGAAATTTAGTGATTACGAAGATGTAAATTTGAGCAAGAGAATTATTCTGTCTTTAGCTAGTCAGATATTCGATCCGATAGGTTTTCTTTGTCCCGTGATTTTGATTCCAAAAATTTTATTACAAGAATGTTGGCGAAGAAAATTGCCGTGGGATGCCAGACTACCCAGTGATCTCGAGAAAAAATTCCAAAAATGGAAAAATGAATTGAAATTCTTGCAAGATATCAGAATCCCTAGAAGAATATTGAGAAATTCTGATCTGGATACTAATTTGTCATTTCACGTGTTTTGTGATGCGTCACAACACGCTTATGCAACCTGTATATATCTTAGACAAGAAAATAATTTTGGCGCTAAATGTCAATTGGTGCAAGCTCGTGCTCGTGTAGCACCTTTGAAATCTGTCTCAATTTCCAGGCTTGAACTCCTAGCATGTTGTTTGGGAGTTAGACTGATGAACTCTATTAAGAAAGATTTTCCTTACGAGAGAGCTCAGATTTTTTACTGGACAGATTCCATGAATGCTTTGTTCTGGATAAAAAACCAAGAAGCTTGGGCGGTGTTTGTTATGAACCGTGTTATTGAAATCAGATCTTTGAGCAACACAGATGAGTGGAAATTTGTTCCAGGAAGTATGAATCCTGCCGACCTCCCGTCACGTGGTTGTAATGCTGATGTCCTACTCGAATCTGTCTGGTGGGAGGGTCCTGAGTTTTTGAAAACACCCATCAGTGAATGGCCAAAGCACAAAGCGTCCCCTGAAATGCATATCGTTAACTCGGAAAAGAAGAAATCAATTATTTCCGCCTTGAACACAGAAAACACGGGAAAGTTTTATGAAAGATACTCTTCTTACATGAAGTTATTGAGAATTACAGCATGGATATGCAGATTCATCTCGAACATACGAAATTCCCATCGTACTTCAGGGGAACTTAACAACAAAGAATTGAAGCATGCTGAAATAATCTTGATGAAGATGGTTCAGAGAGAAGAGTTTCCTAACGGAATTGAAGGCCGTTTGCAGAGATTACATCCTATGGTAGATAAAGAAGGACTTTTAAGAGTAAAGTCTCTTATCCTCAGAAGCAAAGATAGCACAGATTTTCGTTTGCCTATTATTCTACCTGGAAATCACTACATAGTGCAGAGACTAATAGAGTGGAAACATAAAGAGTTGAATCACGCAGGTGTCCAAATATTAATGAATAACCTACGGGAGAGGTATTGGATACTGAGATGTAGAAGATCCATCCGACAAGTGACATTGCGTTGTGTTAGATGCAGAAGGTTTACTGTGAACTCTGTTCAACCAGAATCCCCTGCTTTGCCAGAAGATCGAATTAGAGATGCAGCCCCGTTCGAGGTTACCGGTGTTGATCTAGCTGGTCCTTTACATTTGAGACACGGGGGAAAATGTTGGATCGTGCTGTACACTTGTGCAGTTTACAGAGCGGTTCACTTCGAATTATTAACGTCATTGTCATCAGAAGCATTTTTGCAAACACTGAGAAGGTTTGTTGCGAGAAGACGCAGACCTTTAATTATATACAGTGATCGAGGTACAAATTTTTGTGGAGCTTCGAAGTTATTCGCCGACCCTGCACATGCAAAAATCCGTAATGAAGCTCTTGTAAAGAACATAACATGGAAATTCAACCCTCCAGCTGCACCATGGTGGGGTGGCTGGTGGGAGCGGTTAATAGGCTGTACAAAGCAAATTTTGAGAAGAGTATTGGGACGAGCAGCCTTGGACTTTGAAGAACTTTATACGGTTATATGCGATATTGAAGGCTTGATGAACTCTAGACCACTAACTACTATCTCCGAAGATACTGATGATTTGGTTCCCTTGACTCCTAATATGTTTATACAAGGAATTACAGAAACTGGACTTCCCGACCTAGATAACCTTGAAAACGTGAATCTAAAAAGAAGATTTCGATATTTGTTAAAGTTGAAGAAAAATTTACGTAGCAGATTCAGAGTCGAGTACCTGGGGCAATTAAAAAATTCTAAAGGGATGGCCAAGAACAACAAGAAAATTGCTGTAGGAGATATTGTTCTGGTAGGTCACGATAGCCAAAGAAGAATCAATTGGCCATTGGCTAAGATAGTGGAAGTATATCCTGGTAAGGATGGATTGGTTAGGGTGGCTAAAATTAAGACGGAAAACGGTTTTTTGATACGTCCAGTACAAAGACTGTATCCTTTGGAAATTTCTACTGAGGAAAGTGGCAACATTCGAGCAAAATGTGTTACACTTAGAGCTAAGATACCTCCTCGAGAAACTTCGAAGAGATGCACTGATAATTCGAAGCTGTCCCCGAGTACAGACCCCAGTGCTGTCAAGAAGACGGACTCTGTTGTGAGATCCAGTCAGCAACCACGAGTTACTAGAAAGGGCAGAATCATTAAGACTCCAAATAGACTGAATTTATGAACTCATTGACTATTTTCTTTGCTTCCCATTTATTTGATTATTGTAACATGTTTATTAATATTTTCTTTTCCTTTTGTTTGATTTTGAGCCTTGGTGACCAAAACCAAAGGTGGGAGGATGACCCGTTCTTACCAGCAGGTGGCGGGACCTTCTACGTCCGTGTTTTGATTATTGCCTTGGCCTTGGAGGTTTGGCATGTAGGAAAGAACTAGATCCATGGTCATGTGTTTTTTTGTACTCTATTCTCTCTTTTAGGTTGGAAGTAGTCGCTTAAAAGTGCTTTTCTAAAGAAAGCTTTTATAGCTGATGGTTGTAATATTTAGACAGTGGTGTAATTCGCCTCTGAATGTGCTAGTTTCTTCATGTAAATCTTAAGAATAAATGTTTTGTGATGTACAAAGACCATGATTTTGCCTGAATCCACACTGACTACAAAACAACGCCGGCGTAATCGAAAAGACCCGTCAGGTAAACTAAGATTTTAATTATAATTTCTAGTTTGGAATTTTGAGACGGGACAATGATAATAACAATGGTAATTTTTTAAAATTAGTAGAAACAATTGCTAAGTTTGATTCGATAATGGCAGAACATTTACGTCGTATACAAACATCCGAAAAAAGAACATTGCACATTATTTAGGTGATAGCATACAAAACTAAATAATCAGTATTATACCCAAAGCAATAAAACAAAAAATTTAAATGCACATTATTTAGGTGATAGCATACAAAACGAAATAATCAGTATTATATCCAAAGCAATAAAACAAAAAAATTTAAAAATGCTTAATGAATCAAAATAGTTTTCTATAATTCTTCACACTACCCCGGATTTAAGTCATATCGAGCAACTTACCATTGTTATTCGATTCGTTAATTGGAAAAAAGCTTCAGAAAGATTAACAGAGCACGAAGCATCTCAAATGCACAGAGAGTGTATGATTAAGTGGAAAACTCGAGTACAACAAATTAAATCATGCCAGGGTATTGATAAAGACAATGAGCGAGTAATTCACACAGAGAAAGAAAAATGGAGACAGATCCTGCATATTGTTATGGATGCTGTACTGTATCTATGAACAAACTGTCTTTATTTTCGTGGGTTCCACAAAACCCCTAGCGACCTCATCATAGATTGTCCTCAGCCTTGTCAAGGAAACTTCTTGCATTTAATTTCCCTGCTCGCCAAATATAATTTAACTCTTAAGTTCCAATTAGAACACCTAAAAAAGGGACAGGTATCATATTTATCAAAGACAATACAAAATGAAATTATCGACATAATGGCGAAAACAGTTCGAAATAGCATTTTAAACGACATCAAAGAAGCCAAATACACTGAAGTGCCACTGAATTACGGATAGCAAATCCTATGCAAATTGTGTAGCGCTGCGCATCATATATGCGCAAGTGAGGGCGCTGTGGTAACTGCATATATAGCGCGTACTGTGGTTGTTCTGAAATAATTGTTGGAATTGTCAGTATGGGTAAACTGCCTGATTTAGACGCCTTCGATCGCGGACAAATCGTAGGTGCGCGACGCATGGGCCATTCAATTTCCAAAATCGTCAGACAGCTAGGATTTTCAAGGTCGACAGTGTCAAGAGTATACCAAGAATACATGGATGGTGGAAAAAAACTAACGATCGGGCAAACTGCAAAGGACAATTAGCCTTGACAGTGCGTGGTGAGAGACGGCTCAGGCGTATTGTACGTAGCCAGCGAAGCCAAACATTAGCTCAAATTACCACCCAGTTTAATGAAGGTGCCAGTCGTACAGTCAGTAAACGGACTGTGCAACGCTCGCTTCACCGTATGGGTTTCGGGAGCCGTAGACTAGGACTGGGCTTTATATCGATGTAACGCAAATATCGATTTAGTACTAATATCGACGATGCGATTTAGAGCTAACATCGTTTGCAAAATTTCGATGTAACGCACCACATCGATATAGCACCGACATCCACGACCGCGATATTTCGGAATTCCGATGCAAAAACGAAAGATAAATGCAGTTACGGCCCCGCGCCAACATCGATTTAAGCTGCGCACGCGCCCTGCTTGCTAAATCGCCACCCCGATTTAAGGAAGACGATCCACGCGCCAGAATTCGATTTAAGCTGCGCATGGGCACTGCTTGCTAAATCGCCACCCCGATTTAAGGAAGACGATCTACGCTCCAGAATTCGATTTAAGCTGCGCATGGGCACTGCTTGCTAAATCGCCACCCCGATTTAAGGAAGACGATCCACGCGCCAGAATTCGATTTAAGCTGCGCATAGGCAGTAATAATTGTAATTTTATTAATTATGTATAGCAGAGATGTCAAATAGAATTTATCAAAGTACCAAAATTAAAGTACTAAATTGAAAATATGTATGTTTGTAATACACTGCTGGCCACTCAAATTGCAACACCAAGAAAGACAAGAGATATCACAACAAAATTTATTTTGTAGATAACATGTTGACCTAGTATCAAATGATTAAATTTATAGACTTCTGTGAAGTGTGGTTCCTGCCAAAATCAGTAGCCAGAGTAGCCGCCATTGTTGGAGATCACCGCTGCCACACGCATCGGCATTGATTCAAAGAGACTTTGGATGAGTTCTTGGGATACAGCAGACCAGGCAGCTTCCACACGTTGCCAAAGTTGATTTACTGTGGCAGCTGGGGATGGAATCTGGGTCAATCGTAGAGCAACCATGGACCACATGATTTCTATCAGCGAAAGATCCGGAGAGCGAGGCGGCCAGGGAAGCAATTCAATCTGGCGTTTGACGAAGAACCGTTGGACAAAGCGTGCCACGTGTGGTCGCGCATTATCCTGTTGAAATATGGCTGTGGGCAAGCCCTGAAGGTAAAGAAGGACAACTGGATCCAACACCTCAGAAATGTAGAGCTGGCTGTTTAAAGTACCGGCAATGCGTACTAGAGGTGTGCGAGAGTGATATCCAATACCGCCCCATACCATAATACCCGGTGCAGGACCAGTGTGGCGGTGCATAACGCAGCTGTTCAGCATCCTCTCTTCACAGTGTCTCAAGACTCGAATGCGACCATCGTGATGTTGCAGACAGAAGCGTGACTCGTCAGTAAAGACAATTTCATTCCATTCTGCCGTCCACATCCGTCTGTCATCGCACCATTGGCGGCGGAGACGTCTGTGGTTCTGCGTCAAGGGTAGACAAAACAATGGACGTCTTGCGGACAGACCACTCTGCTGTAAACGGGGTCGAATGGTACGCGCAGACACTGAATGATGCGTTACAGACTGCATGTGCTGTTCTATGGGTCGTGATGTGACTGAGCGATCCGTCACTGCCATGCGCACAATTTGCCTGTCATCACGTGAAGTGGTGCGCTGAGGTGGATGCGATCGAACACGCCGGTACGTCGCACATTCCTGCATCCAACGATCACATATCCGCATTACAGTTGTTTGGTTTCGTCCAACACGACTACCGATTTCCCTGAAAGATAATCCACAATCTCGGTAGGCCACTATCCTTCCTCTGTCGAACTGGGATACTTGATCAAAAGATGATCGCTGTTTTCGACGAGGCATAATTGATCGTTTTTTTTGAAAAAACCACAAGAAAAACACAATTGCCGAACTTGAAATCGTCGAAATCTCCAAGCCTTAAATAGCGCTTTGAAGTGGCGCCACAGGCGCGTGTGATGTGCGTCTGCGCTGAAATTCTAATCATTTGCATATCTCACCTCCGCTAATGCATGTTGTAAATTTCATGTTATTTGCATGTTTCCTTCAGGGTGTTGCATTTACAGTGGCCAGCAGTGTAAATAATAAACAAATTAAAGAGATAGAGTACAATATTAAATAGTACAATATTAAATATATGTGTCAATAAATAGTTAAATATTTTAATAGTACATACTTATATTTGAAGAAAACTATTATGATTTGTTATAGTTTACTTAAGTTTTTTATTTCATGTTACTGTCAAGATTTTTGCTATCAGGTTGGTACGTTGTTGATTTCAAGGTATTAATTATAATCAACAATTCTGTATTAAACAGCTCTTTAAAATCATCCCTGTTCCACCTATTTAAAACGAGACTTATTTTTCCAGGCAATTCACACTTTTCTTTGACTTGAGCATATCAAGCAAAGCAACTAATTTATTTTTATTGTAATTTCAAATTTTTTTCTGGCATGTAGAACCTTGGCAAGAAATTTGCCAATGTGCAACAAATTTGCCTTTACTGATGTATAAGTAATGTAGAAGAATAATTATATTAAAATTATTTTATTCAATGAATAGTTTAATTCAGAGAAAGTAATTTTTCTAATCTTTATTATACACTCATGGACAAAAAAATTAGCTCACCAAGAAATAATTGCGGGATCGTAGCGAAACTTGCAATTAAGGTACATGTCGGGGATATATGCAAATGATTAGAAATGCAGCGTGATTGCGCATTGCGTATAGCCGGTAGAGGGCGTAGAACATCGTACTCTGTGGAGTATAAAACAGGTAACCAAAGCTTGTTTGAGTGTGCTGAATCATTTACAAAGAAAGAGCTGAGATAGACATGCCATTACGCCGTGTTCGAAGACAATATAAGCAGTTGTCGCAGTTTGAGAGGGGGAGAATCGTCGGGATGATGGAAGCTGGGTGATCAGCTAGTGCGAGTAGCTCGTCAATTTGGCCGCTCTGATTGTGTTGTGAGGAGGTGTTGGGACCAGTGGACCCGAGAGATGTCATGTACACGAAGACCAGGCTCAGGACGCCCTCGACAGACCAGTCGTCGAGAAAACCGCCACATCGTAAGAAATGCACGCGTACAGCCAACTGCTTCATCGGCCGCCATCCAGGCACAGGTAGCACCTTCACTAGGGGCCTCTGTGTCTTCTCGAACCATACGAAGGCGCCTGGCTGAAGGACAGTTGGTATCGCGGCGCCCATTACGTGTGCTGCTCTTGACGCCCACCCATCGACGCCTCCGTTTGGAGTTTTGCCACGCACGAGGAAACTGGACTGCAGCGGAATGGAACCAGGTCGTCTTTAGCGACGAATCCAGATTCAATCTCGGCAGTGATGACAATCGTGTTCGTGTGTGGAGAGCCCGTGGTGAACGCTTCAATCCTGCCTTTGCTGTACAGCGACACAACGCTCCCACAGCTGGTGGGATGGTATGGGGTGCCATTGCCTACAATACACGGTCACCCCTAGTATTGTTCCGTGGCACCATGACAGCCCAGCGGTATGTTCATGAAATCCTGCAACCACATGTATTGCCACTCATGCAACGGCTCCCAGGAGCCATTTTTCAACAAGACAATGCTCGGCCTCATACGGCAAGGGTGTCACAAGACTGTCTCCGCACTGTTACTACCCTTCCTTGGCCTGCCCGATCCCCAGATTTGTCTCCAATCGAGCATATCTGGGATCATTTGGGACGACGAGTTGGGCATCCCACGAGTTTGAACGAACTAGAGGCAAGGTTACAGCAAATATGGAACGAAATGTCTCAAGACATAATACAGAACTTGTATGACTCAATGCCCGATCGTATCGCATCGTGCATTCGCGCTAGAGGGGGTCCAACGGAGTATTAACTCCTCCGTTCTTTTGCCTTTTTCTCTGAAATAAATTATCCTTTTTCTTTGATTTTCTTATCATTTACTTATATCAAAGTAGTCATTACGTATGTAAAATTTCGTTTCATTTTGACGACTCCTTCTTGGTGCGCTAATTTTTTTGTCCATGAGTGTATTTCAAATGAAATTTCTCCAAGTAAGTTTAATTAATAAAATTAATTTTTTATATTGCCTTTGTTATAAAAATGGCTAACATCTTCAGCTTAAAAACATATACGTGCGGGGGGGGGGGGGGGGGGTCGTCAAGATAGGGACATATTCTACAGCGGAGTTAAATCGATTTATCACTAAATCGCGATGTTAGACTGATGATAAATCGATTTAAGAAATTTCTAAATCACCCAGCCCTACCGTAGACCTACGAGAGTACCATTGCTCTATACTCGCCATCGGGCTGCACGTCTTGCCTGGGCAAGAGAGCACAGAGACTGGAGTGTAGAGGACTGGAAACGAGTAGCATGGAGTGATGAGTGTCGATTCCGACTACTTAACGCCGACGGGAGGCTGAGAATATGGCGTCAGACTCATGAAGCCATGGATCCTGCATGCCTGGCTGGAACTGTACAAGGGCATGGTGGCTCAATCATGGTCTGGGGTGTTTTTTCGTGGCACAGTTTGGGATCTTTGGTGCGTGTACCAACCTCCCTCAATGCAATTCGGTACGAAGAGTTGCTGGGTGATCACCTCCATCCGTTTATGCTGTTCTGTTATCCGCACGGTAATGGAGTTTTCCAGCAAGACAACTGTACCTCTCACAAGTCCCGGTTGGCTACTGGCTGGTTGGATGAGCATTCCTCTGACTTCTCTGTCATGAATTGGCCACCTAGAAGCCCAGACTGAAATCCTATTGAGCATCTTTGGGATGTTTTGGAACAAGGCGTGAAAGGCCATCACACAGCACCAAAGAACCTTACTGAATTATGGACAGCTTTAGCCAATATTTGGCAAGCCATTCCCGTGGAACGTTTCCAGAAACTCATTGAATCTATGCCTCGTCGTGTGGCAGCTCTTATCAAGGCCAGAGGAGGCCCAACTCGTTACTAGGTAGGTATCCCTAATTCAGTGGCACTTCAGTGTATATATAACAAGTTTCTGGTTATATAACAAGTTTATATATAACAAGTTTCTAACCTGAAGGTTTAGCCTTCAGGTTAGCGATAGTAGGCGTATTTTGATTTGGAGAGAACCTTGAACTCGTTTTCATCCATCACACATCCGTCAAAGAGATGCTTACGGATCAGGCAAAGTCTGTGTTTGGGGTGGTATTTCTTTGGGTGGACGCACAGACCTCCATGTCTTTCCCCGTGGAAATGTGAATGCTCACACCTATAGAGATGACATCCTTGATGCTTATGTACAACCTTATGCCGGGGCAATAGGTGATGCTTTCGTGCTACAGGACGATAACGCGAGACGGCACAGGGCTCACATAGTGGATGCTTATCTTGAGCAGGAAACAATTCAGCGCATGGAGTGGCCAGCTAGATCACCGGACCTGAATCCTATCGAGCATGTTTGGGACGCTTTAGGACGACGTCTATCTGCTCTCAATCCTCCTCGTAGGACCCTAGCCAGGCTTTCAACTGCTTTGCAAGAGCAATGGCTCTCACTTCCTAACGAACTCATTGACCGCATAATTGACAGCACCACACATCGCTGTATGTGCTGTATTGCTTCTCGGGTGGATCATACGCCATATTAAAGGTACTTTTCCTATACCAAACTGACATATTTGGGTTGTTCTTTGTATAGATATGCTAGTTTCTATAACACCATACTTTTCTGGAGATTTCTTTTTATGCTATTTTATACCTACCTATGTGTTGTATAATGTGTATAAGTTTCATTAAATTCTACGCGTAACTTTTTGAGTAATCGCTATTTTTTACCATGTTTTTATTAACTTGCTTTCTTGTGTGTTTGTGTGTGCATTTGTCAAGTACAAATTTTGCAATCGATTTTTAACTAACTTTTCGACTAGCTAGACATTTGAAACTTTTAGAATAGCTCAGTACACGATGACAATGCACTTTTTTAATACTTTTAGAAATCTTTAAAGAGAATTAAATTAATTTTCAGTTATTTTCAGTTCATTTTGTTTTGTAGACTGGTGCAGCCATCTATTGGCCAGAACGGGAACGAAAAGTTAAATGCAAGTTAACTTCCAATTAACTTCATTTTCTTTCAAGTTGATGGGATAATTCATCAAAAAAATTTTTTATAAAGCATTTATTAATACATAGAATTGTCAAGTTTATATGATTCAACAGAAAATTTAAAAACATGGTATATAAAAAGTTCTTTTTATCTTGTAATTATGCAACTTTTCCTTAATTTTTGATAACCAATGTAGTTAGAGGGGTTTTGGAAGAATATTGGTCACAGGGTTCTAAATTAATTCTAAGTATGTTTAATTCTTGTGTAAGAAAGGCTGTGACATTTCAAACACAAATGCACCAATCAAAAAGTGAAATTTCATTCCCCTTAAATGAACGATCGCTGCTATTTTTACCCAAAATAAATTCTTAGATTTAAATGTAAGATCTGAAGACTGATACGGTCTCAGATTATACATCTTATACTGATGTTTCTCCTGAGACATTAACTGACGTCAAATGATGCTAATCAAATGATTTTTTAATTCATCATATTTTTTTTCGTTATGGAAATACAGTTGTTCATCTTAAGGCATCAACTCATAGATATGCAAGTTCCTACATAAAAATATATATCATAGTTAATTTTTTCTTACCATTCTTAGAATTAAAAGTCTCCTTCGCTTTGATCTTGATTTTCATAATTATGAACCTCTCTTAAATGGATTCGAAATGCATATAAGTTTTAAAATGTATGAGTACAGCCTTCCTCCTGACAGGATATATTTGTTTTTTAATTATATTCATGTGTGCGTATGCGATGTTTGCTTTCGCTACTCTTTGAGTTAAACGCGTAATCTACAATTTAAACAGTCACACGAGCGTCGTAACACCCGATCTTATTGTCGATCTCCTTACAGCCAATCAGAGTCCGAGTGCGTATTGTCTAAGGGCAGATTCTAGTCGCCTGTGGTTTTTCACAGCAAACACCTAAAAATTTGGAACTCTTGCGCATCTACTGCCTCACAGATTTGCCCATCAAGTGGGCGTAGCTTGTTTCTGTTTGGGTTCTGAGCTCGTGCTGTGTTGTGTTTTCGTACTACTAGAAACACATATGACACCGGTGTGATGCAATCACGTTGGTTATTGATAACTTGCCGGTGATTTCTTGCAGAAGGTAAGGGAGCTAACTAGTGAAATCGAAATACAAAGACGTGTTTTTGTTATACTATTCATATATATTATAAACAGTAACATACTTGTTTAAATATTTGTTGATTTTAATGTTATTCCACAATGGCAGAGAATAATTATTAATGTAATCGTTGACAGATTTGGGGGTAAAACTATGTTTTAATTTTGTTGTGAAATTATAATTAATAAACTGATTAAGATTATAATTCAGATATTTGATTACACAAATGATAAACGAAAATTTTCGCTATATTTTTGCCATTCGTCAACTTAACCAATACAATTTTTTTTAGTTTATATTTCATGTGAACTTAATGGTAGTTTATTTTCAGATTAATGTCATATTGGTTTCCCAGCATTCTTATCACCAAAGTTCTCTGATCTTTATATCCGTTGTATAGTGGATAAGGACTATCGTGCAGGTAATTTTATCTAAAATTCAAAGTACCTATATGAGGAATGAAATAGTTTAATATTTTTGTTTCATTCAAAATCTTTTATAACAGAAGAAAAAGAAAGCTGTATTCTATTTCTAATTTTTTCGAATACAAGAGTAAAAGATTTAATTAGAGCTTGAATGTTTTTTGAAACCTTAGTTGAAAATAAAATTTATACAATGCCCTATTTTTTCATATTTCTAATCAGGATTATCTCCTCTTTTGATACATGTGCTATCAGGTGCAGTTTTAAAAAAACCCAACAACTTTCAAACATTTTAAGTTCACCAGTTTTACTGAAGAGAAGTCACAAAATAAATGACTATTTCATTATGATATGCAGGTATCAAATAGATTCGAGTTTAAAAATTAAATTTATAAATCTAAAATCTAGTGACAAATACTCCTTATGGACTTAATTTTCATATTGGTATTCACACATGTTATTGGGTCATTTGAAATGTTTGTTTGGGTTTAATGCTGGGTTAAATTTACTGTTAACAATTTGTAATTGTTTCAGTTTATACACTTTTGACCAATCTAATAATAAGTAAGATGGAAAAAAAAATTAAAATGCTAATTTTTTTAAGGAAGTGAATAGCTTGAATGTCTTTAATGAAAATGCTAATTTTTTTTAAGGAAGTGAATATCTTGAAAGTCTTTAAGGAAAACACTAATTTTTTTTAAGGAAGTGAATAGCTTGAATGTCTTTAAGAAATATTTTTATAAATTTATATCTGTCTGTTATTACAAAAATAAGAAATTAGAAAATGCACTATTTTATAATCAGTGGAAATCATGTTTGTTGATTTTACATGAAATTTCTCTTAAATTGTTTAAGATTTCATGGAGAAGATGGGGTTTTATTCAACAATAGGAGGTAAAAGGGAACAACAAAATAAATATCACTTAAACAATTGTTTTGAAAGACATGAGCAGAATTTGTAACAAATTTATTACTGTGTTTTCAGTTGTAACTTATGAAGATGAAATTTTGTAAACATATTTACCATATTAAATATTGTGCCATGTTTGTTTCTGTCACAAAACTAAATATACAGCCATTGCAACTGTTTGGTCCATATAGCTTCTTAACTACCTAAAATATTTTTAACTTAATTTTAACAGTATATTGATTGTGTTGTTTTGACTAAAGTATTAAATTTTTAAATAGACGTCTTAACTTATATTGATCATGGAAAAGATGTTATCATTTTTTCTGTTTAAAGAGAATATTTTAAAAGTATTATAATGTACTCTTTTCTATAGAAATAGTCGAAAATTATAATCAGAAGTTTGTTCAAAATAAGAGTTCAGCATTATTTTTAGGTGTTTCTGATAGTTACATCATGTCTTTGGTTAATATTTATCTCAAGGAAACTCCCTTAACATCTACCTCAAATAAATATCTTCGAGACTGTCTGTTTATTGATAGGTAAGTTTTATAAATAATCCATAATTAATTGACTCAGTTTCAATGTTATGTAGTATGCTTTTATATGAAATGCTCAATAACTGTTTTATATTATAATATTAGAAATATGTTTAACATGTAATCTTTATATATATATGTAGAAATATATAGAAGTTAGTTTCTTAATAAAGAATATATAGAAGTTAGTTTCTTATTCAGTAAGTACTATGCAGTTAATTCACAAGCATTCATAAATTAGCTGCATGGGCATATTATTATTTTATACTGTTAACATACATATAATTATGATGAATGTGGGAATGCAAATAAACGTATGATTAAAGTGCTCAAAAATGAAAAATGGTTTTAAACATGAGAGTCCATCTGATGAAAGTAGCTTAAAATGTGAAAAAAAATTATAAGTCTATTTTAATCCTTTTAACATATCTGAAATTCAATAACATTTAAAAAATTCTTTTTTTTTTTATGAAATAAACTAGGGATGGCTAACTGGCAGCCCAGCAGGATTTTAACATAGGATTATGTTCCTCCATATAATGGTTCTCTTGAAAGTAAAATTTCAGATGCCAAAAACCGTTCGTCCATACCTTGCGAGTTATAATTTTGGTAGTGCGCCAAACCCAGTCTGTATCGTTTGGACAAGCTGTAAACAGTTAAACAGAAAAGTACCAAAATGCATCAAAATTTTGATATACATATATGTATATATACATACTTACATATAAGCTGCGTTTACATGGACAACAATAATACCCGAGATTTACCCGCTAACAGGGAAATCCTTTGAAGTCCGTTTACACGGGCAACATTTTCGTCCTGCTTTTACCCGTCTTACCGGAAGTAAAGGCCATCACATGATTCGGCGGAAGTGATCCTCATACACCATCATTCCTTGTAAATCACGTTGTGGGTTCGACCCCAGCCGGTGTTGTACTTTTCCAAATTCACTCTATAGCTATTTTTAGCTTTCCCCCTTCGAACTCCACATTTATCTCATTACGAAGTGTATGGTCCTGGGGAGGGTCTTTTATTTTTTCAATTGCTGTTCTTTTGTCCTCATATTCTTTAATTTTAAAAATAACAAAAAAAATCATAAAACTTTAAAAATAAAAAAAAAAAACTGAAAAACTTACAAAAATATTTTTTGTATTCTTATGATATCTGCTTTTCTGGGCCTCTTAACATTATTACTTTTTTGTTGTCTGTGGATCATTAGTCTTATCTAATTTTTTTTCTAAATTTTCTTAACTTGTAACTCTATATTTTTTCTCTTAAAATGAACTTTTTTGTTTTAATTTAATTGTACTGTTAAATTTGTTTTCCTTTTTCCCGCGTTATTCTTACCTTAATATTTTAATTCATTACTCAAAATTTTAACTACTGAGCACTCCCACCTTGATTACATATATCTTGCTTACAGGAGATAAAGTCGACACGACGAAGGTACTCCTCTTCTAAAACACAATTACGTCTGCATCTATTTATTATTTAAATGCAGTACATGTCAGTCGCTGTTTATAATCATGGAACATTTTCGATTTTTTCTGTTGTTTTTAAAAATAAATTTAAAAAGTAGATCGGAAAAAAGGAATATAAGAACTTGAAGATTGATGCGGATATTAGATATAATCGTACGATCTGTGGCTTCATCGTTAAATTAAAAATAATTAATTTATAAATTTTAATGTTATGTTTAATTATTGATTATGCTTATTAAATTTATTAATTTTACCATAACACTTTAAATGAAAATGTTATTGAAATTTTATTTCTTATTTTACATACCAGATGGCAGTAACAGTCTATTTATAATGTAATTGGGGATGGGTTTTTAAAAAAAAAAGATGTGGCAGATCAAGAAATAAATGAAATCCTCCGGAAAAAAAATAGGCACTTTTCTACTGTTTTTTTGAGAATTATGCGATTGTTAAGGGGTTCCAGATCCCTCCATCGATCATTTGGCTCTTTTTTCAAGGATTCGCACATGTTCAAACCCGCCATGTTTGTTTACTACTAGCTTCCTGCTTCAAAATGCATCATGGGTAATTAGTGGGTTTTATCCTAGTTCAAAGCAGGGTCTAAATTCCCCCCTGCATTTTTCCCTATCGTAGGGAACAGGAGTGAAAAGGCAAGAAACAACCCTGCTTTGACCCGGGTTTTTGGCACATGTAAACGGCACTATATATAGATACGTATATACATAACACATATGTATATATAAACATACAAAAGAGACATGATAAGTAATTCTATTTTAATAACCTGCAGTAATTTTGTTAGAAGAGACTACCTGAAATTTTTTTAGCTGAACCACTGCAGTTGAAAAAAGAAATATATTGTTTTGTTTTAAAATGAAATATTTCTCTCATTTGTGAACCTGAGGTAGCCTAGTGGTAGCACATTGGCTTTTGGTACTATGGGTGCTTGCATCAAATTCTGACAAGTAACATTAAATACCTTTGTGTCTAGGCTGGATATGGGCTCGTTCAGTCCATAGACTGGAATGTCCTATGAGGTCAGAGGGTGGGTAAGGTACAATCCCCCAGATGTTGCCCCTGGGTTTGCTGGGTCAAAAATGTGGTGGCACCTAGCCAAGTCAAATTCCAACCCTTATGGTGCTATTCTAAAACAGGAGTTGCACTACTTAGCCCCCAAAATGCATATGGACCTGGTCTCGAACTTCTAGCCAGGGGGCATTAGGAACAACAAATCTCATTTCTTCCATGTTTGGCAGCACAAATTTTTGAGAAAACACCTTTTGCAAAATGCATTAAGAACAGGGAAATTGACATTAATTTTACTGCATCAAGCACCCAGCTGCAAGCTTTTCTCATTAGATTTTTCTACTTTTTGATTATTAAGAAAACTGGTTTTATGTTTTGTTTTATAATATAAACATATTTGTGTAAATCAGACTTGATTTTATTTTTGTTAAGAAAACTGATTTTGTTTTATTTTGTGAAATAAATGTTTTATTTTGTGAGATAAATGTTTTATTTTCTAAAGATCAAATGTAATTCAAAAAGTTTGTTTCAAAATTACAACTTTGAAGTTGTTAATTTTTAAAATACTTGATTTTACAAAGTTGCATTTTGTAATTTTTGCTATTGTTACAAAACATATATACATTCTGATATTACCCAAAATAACTTTTCTGTAAACAAACTTTTTATGAAGAATGCAGTTTTCTAAAAAAATCAGTAATGCAATTTTACCTATATTATAAGTCATCTTTTTTGAGCATCCTGTATTTATATGTATTATAATTAATTTAAGTTTAATATTTAAAATTATTTTAAAGCTAAAATATTTAGTGCTGTAGAAAATCTGATATTTGATGATGGTAATTTCATACAGCAGTCATCAGAATTTGCACTAATATTATAGTAGGCTGTCATTAATATATTTCTCAAGTGGCCCCCAGAATGTTTTGAGTTGGCCAACTCAGAAATAGACAAAACATAATATTTCATTCAAATGCTATAAAGTTTTAACTTAATTAGGAAGCTTTTAAATTAATTAAACACTTTAAGTTTTTGTTTTTATGTTAGAATGAATAAAAAGAACCAAAGGTTTTACTATTTTTCTTTGAAATAAAAGTAAAATATTTTAAAGATGGTTTGGTTTGGTTTGGTTTGGTTTGGAGCACTACAGTCATCTTTTTGCTATATGAGGAGGGCTAATTAGACCGGGGCCTACAGTTTAAAGCCGATTCCAAACGGCTACAAACATCCATGCTAACAGTGGGACTTGAACCCACAGGATCTTAATCGAATGCTAGTGCCCAAGCAATTTGCCCATCGCCTGGCTTTTAAAAAAAAAAAAAAAAAGAAATTTGTGTTTTGATAGATTTAATTGTTCGTAAAATGTATAAACTTTCTTTACCTTTTATACTCTTATGTATATGATGAAATTATGTGAAATTTATGATATTTTTACAGCATTTCTTTTCTGAAAATGTTAAAGCTTGAGAGCAGTTGCATTCAGTTCTCAAAACTATATTTCTTTAAATTATTATTTCATTTTTTTTGTATTCCTTCTTTGTAGTGTAGAAAGACATGAACAAAGTGAGTCTCTTAGAAAAAAACTGAAAACAGAATTAATAATTTCACCTAAATGCCTGACTGAAAATAAGATTCTGTTAGAACATAAATTTCATGTATGGAAAGGTAAAAATAGCTTTTAGTTACAATTTTTGTATCAATATTTTGTATGTAATGAAATCTTTAAAGCAATTTGTTTCTGAAAATTATATTTTCTTTTCTTAAATTGCTCAATTTTTTTTAGCTCTTAGTGTAGGACTTCGTAAGTAATGCAGTTTTAATAATTACACTTTCTAACAGGTTTTTTTTTTTTTTTAAATGCAGAGGCACTTGTCGCGAAGACATTCACCTATAATTCCTCTTCAGTTTTTCTGGCCACTTTATTATGGGGGCATCATATAGGTGGACCAACATTGCCCCCTATGAAGGGACGACACAAACGGAGGCATTTTAGTGGCGCTTCGCCAGGATTCAATCCGAGCACCCTCAGCACCGAAAACCAGCACGCTGTACCACAAGGCCACCATGGCCCTTTATAACAGGGGTTCCTAAACTTGAGCACCTGCAAAGGCAGCAGTAGGCCAAAGATTGGCCTACTGCTGCCTTTGCAGAAAAAAAAATGACTCAGTCCCCCCCCCCCTGGAAATTTTCCTTCTTAAGTGAAGAAACAGAGATTCAGCAACAAATTTGGATTTTTATTTCTACCTATGTCCTAGAACAGTGGTTCCCAACCTTTTTCAGCGACCCACCTGTTACGGAATTGAGCCGCTAGAACCTGGCGGCTCCCCCAACCAAGAAAATAGTTAAGATTTGGGGGCAGGAATGCCCCAAACTTTACTGATAGCTAAGAGTGCAGAGTCGTACTGACTAGCAGTGAAGGTTGGACTCTTAATATTTAGATATAGTCAGAGCAACGCTAGCTAGCTTGTGGTGTGATATGCAAGATGTTAAAAAGACGTACGAAGGTCTAGGTAAAATAAAAATACATTTATTTAGTTGGAAAGAAATAATACGACATTAAAGTGTCTTGTTTACAGACGCACTACACAGCTCGTAGTGTTATTCTAAAAAGTTGGCTTCCGAGTACTCTTACCGAGGTGTAGAGAAAAATAAAAAGGGTTAACTCACAGTTGGTCGAGGCAAAGTTTTACCATCGTAAAAATACGTAACGTAGATAGTGCCTTTCGGGCACAAAAACCATTCCTTGGCTACCTGCGGGCATGCAAGGCCGAGACGACTAGGGCATCGGTGTCGGTGCACTGCTGGCAAGTTGGTCGCCGCCTCCAAATACGGGTTCTCAGTAGAGCCTGGCTTTCAAAAACGAGCTGCGCTGAGTCGTGCTAGATCACCTCATCTCTCCCCACCAACTATCACACAACCATGTCTGTGATCGGGCTGGGTATTTATACTGGCGTCGACCGCCGCGCTCCCTCGTGGCAGGAGAATAGCAAAGTTAATTATGCTAATTTTACTTGATGTGAGTTGACGTCATTCTTAGCTGATGGTATGGCGTCATCGTTGGGTGAATGACGTCATTAGGCTGGCATGATGCAACTGGCGTCTGACGATGCTTACACATTGCTGTGGAGGTGGGAAATGATGTAAATACATCGCTCTTTCTACGTGGCTGGAAGGTTAGGGGAAGAAGAGGAAAGCTAATCGGGATTTTTCCCTAACACCACCTTTCCTTATCGGAATACCTCCACGGTCCATCGGTCCATGGTGGAGTAAAAAACCTTATTCGCATCGTATCCCTTCCTTATGTATATATAATTTACCATCAAATATTGCAAATATATATATATATATGCTTTTTTTGAAGATACAGATTGATTATTGATAAACAATTTGTGTTCTGATTTGAAAATGGTTGACAAAATATAAGCACTTTGTAGCAAAACAGTTATTTATTTAACAGTAGTTATATGTTTGCAATATATGCAAGAAGTGGTTTCATACTAAGAAGTGTTCCTAGGTGAAGATAAAAACTACAATTATAAAAGTACACAAAGACCATTTTAATTTTTCAGGCAAAAAAATTCATACAGCTTTGATATAATTACAGTTAAAAAAATTGTTATCACAATCTATCAGTATGTAAAATTGCTGTTTTTAAGTAAGTTTCGATTTTTCTTATCTTTTCTGATGGTTTATTCGATGGTTTCTGATAGTTTTAGGATCGAGTCGCGACCCACCTGTAACCCTTCCGCGACCCACTAGTGGGTCACGACCCACCGGTTGGGAACTGCTGTCCTAGAACATAGTAGTGATGTTGTTCTAAATAAGACACTTTGAAGCTTGGAATTTTGAAATTATTTTTTAAAATCAGCCGTAGCAACATTAACATTGTACACAGAAATTTTAGACAACAAAGGATAATATTAAAGTAATAATTATAAATAACATTAAAAATAAAACATTCCTTGTTCCCAGTGTCCTGAAGCTGTTTCAGAATTTTCTTGTTTTCTTTCATTATGCTTCCACCACCCCGTATTTTCACTTAACATCCCCAATTTGCACCTGACTTACTCCCCCCTCACCCTGGATCACTCCAACACCCTGAGGGGGGGGGGAGGGCAATATCACCTACTTTGGGAAACACTGCCCTATAATTATACTCTAGTCTCTGATTATTTTAGCTTTGAATTCAAAATCAAATTGACATAAATGTTTTGTCTAAAAAAAATTACTCGGTGACAAATTTTTACTTTCTATCATGACTATAGTATGTCATTTTTGAAACCAGATTTTTATATGATTTTTTTTTTTTAGATGATGATATTGTTCAGAAAAAGAAGAAAAAGGGGGCAAGATCAAAGCGTCGATCAAAGTCTCGATCACTTGTTTCTAATGAGCAAATTTATGGTATAATACTCGAAGGTAATTTAAGTGTATGAATCTGCTTGCTTACACAATGGAAATATACTAGAACATTGCACCATGTCTTTGTCTGTGTATCTTATACTTTTATAGTGTTTGTTTGAAACAATGAAAATGTGTAGGCTGTAGGAGTTATGGTTTCTCTTATACATGCAGATAATCAGACAGACTTGGTTCACATTTATTAAAAGGTTAAGCTAAAACTTTTAACATGAATGGAATACTAGATTTCACATCTGCTTGAAAATCTACATTGTGCATTTTCAAAAACTGACTTGTGCAAAATTTTATGCTTATGAATTCTCTCAAGTAATTTATATTACAAGTTAGCAATGTTTGGCTCGAGTTGGTTTATAAAATAAAACATACCAAAATATGTACAAAAAAGAATCTGTTATATCTATCTTCTACTTTTTGGCAGAAAAGCACATGATTTACACTGCTGGCCATTAAAATTGCAACACCAGGAAGGAAAGCAAATAACAAAACTTTTGTTGAATTCCTCTAGGAAATTAAGGATATCCTTTTTGGAATTCTAAACACATGTAATGCTATACTCAAAGTTCCAGATTTTACTTACTTAAACTTATCACAATTGTAGACGTATTACATAAAACTCAAATCAAAAGATTATACCTAAAAACTAGTTTTTGTTAACACCACAACCTTTTTCTTTATTCTAAAACTGGGGAAAAAAAAAATTGCTGCCTTATTCTGAAGTTATACTCAGTAATAAAGAGGTAAAAAAGTTGGTTTATCTCCTTGGTAAAAGAAAACAATTTTACAATATCATGTGACTTATAAACGTTTATGAAACAAAATGTGAAATAAAGTAAATTCAGTCATTTCCTAACATCCTCCCATGCAACAGGTTTCCGAATGAGAAACCCACTGCGTAACTTTCTTTTTATACAGAATTTGAGATGCCGTTTCTCCCTCCTGCCTCGTTCGATTGCACTTAAATGATAATCATTTGCATATCCCAGCATCTTCCTTTCATTGACGTTTGGGTGATGCAAATTTGACGTTTCATCATCTTGTTTTTAATTTTTTTTCAGGTGTGGGATGATATTGCTGCTTTTCTCATCTTTCTTTATATTTTTAACTTTTGCAATCCTTTTTTGCATTTTTGAGTTACTGCTACCTTTTTTTATTAACTCCCCTTTTTGTAGATTTCTCTGAATGTGATTATGCTAATAGGATTTCCCATCCCCAAGATTTTCGCTCAGAGGTAGATATTACAACAGGTAAGGCATTTTTCATTAACAAAGCTCATTCAAGCCTTTTGCTGTGTTAATGAATTAAGGAGCTCATGGTTCCTTTTTTTTTTTTTAGTTTTCTTTTTTAATTCCAAAATCTGTGTTAGCTTTTTGCAATGTTAATGAAATTAGGAGCTTATTGTCCTATTTTTTAAAAAAAGTTTCTTTTTAATTTCAAATTCTGTGTGGTCTATTATTCTGAATGCATCTATTTGCTTAAGTATTTATGTGCTAAGAATGCTGTGTCATTGAAGTATAAGTGTGAGTTTTAATGCAGTGTATAGTTTTTCAATTTATGTATGATTGACCTCTTAAGGGCAGACTTATTGAAATAAATAGATTTTTCACTTCAGACTAAGTCTTGAATTAACAAAGGAGTTTATTAGTCATGATCAAGCTGTACATGGTCTCTTTTCAAAGTTGTTCCATCTAATGCATTTATTCAAACATTGTTTTTATAACCTCATATATATAGAACAAGTTACGTCTAAAGTTTACTTGGGTTCCATTTATCTCTTTGCAACAGTGATAAAATTTTAAAATCTTGTGTTCTGATTGCAAGAACTGAAAAGGAGGAAATAAGAAAAAAGACAGAGATAGAGAGGTCAGGGTTGTAAATATGTGTAGTATGTGACATCCTGCTGAAATGTTTGTTTACTAAACAACTCTTTAGTAGTTTTAATCTAATGTAAAATATTTTATGTCAAAATGTCTTTCATTGGATCTGAATTTATCTTAAAATGAAAAAAAAAATTAAATGATTTTGCAATGCTTCAATTAGTGAGCATTGCAACACTCAGTGATTTAAAAATTTATTTATTTATTTTTTTTTTCACTGAGAAAATTTTCGAAGTCTTAAGACTGCTTAATAAACCCAAATATATGGCTTTTAATGCTTTAATACAAACCAAATATTTATGTTCATCTTTACCTTCGGTACTTTTTTTTCTTTTTGACTAATTCAAAATATTTCACCTCAGATTTTGTTTGTTATTAATTAATATCCTCTTTTTTTTCCTGCGGTTTTTGACGAAGTCTGTTTTAAAATTTTCTTTCCTGACTGAACTTAAATTTCAGCTTTTTGTCAATCAAATTTAAAATTGTTCATATCTCTTTCAAGATAATTTTTGTTTCTAAAATTATTTGCCCTAGATAAAACCAGCGAAATTTAGTTTAAGCTTAAATGTTTCAGATTTTACTATTTTTATACAGAATTTTTCATTTTAGCAATCCTAAAGTTAGTCACATCCTACTTTTTCTCAAATTGAAGCAAAACACTATTATAATTTTTTATGTATGTGCATATGTTAATTTTATTCTTTTACTTTTTCTATTTTGTTAAATTTCCATGTCTCAGTAGTAGCCAAACAGAGTTATGCTGCAAAAATTTAACAAGGTTCTGTTTTTCATACTGCTTGTTTACATATTTGTTTAAGTTAGGATATTTATCACCCCTTATTTGCACATCTTTTTAAATTTTACATAAAATTTTTTCAAGTACTATTATAATTTATTTCAGTTTTGCATGTTCTGATTATTTTTTATCTTTGTTACATTGTTTCTAATTTAGAGACTTATTCACCTACTTGTATAATTCTTTTCAATTTTACTACTTTTATGCCAAAGTTTAACTTCTATTTTTCATTTGTTGTTAGACCGGGCTCAGGAGGTATTTGATAGTGCACCAGGTAATTATTACTTTTATTCTTCCTGTTTGCTAGTTCTTTAATTTTCCATATTTTTATAATTTTATTTGCATAATTCTTAAGTTAAACTTTTATTATTATTTTACTCTACTTTTGTTTGCTCAAAACTTTGCTAATATCTTGCTCTACTTTGCATTTGCCCGTAGCTCATCTTTTTGGATCTGAAAGTGTGGCAGGTACTTTATAGTTTCATTCTTCTTGTAATGCAGCTGTTTAATTTTTTATATATTTATTTCTGTTTATTTGCTCATTTTGCCTTTCCATAAAATCTTGAATATAATACGCACATGTGTATAATATGCATGCTTGATTTTTCGCGAAATTTTCAGAAAAAATTAAAATTTGACTATAATTTGCACCCATAACTTTGCAATATTTTATTTAAAAATTGCACAAATATTTTATTAACATAATTAAAATTTGTAATAAAAATAAACAAAAATGTCACATTCGGTAGAAAAAAAACTTAAATTTTTAATTCAAAACAAACAGTATTGTAAAATTTTCAGTCTTTATCACTTTCACTAGAATATAGGTTATCTATTGTTTGTCGTTTATTCAATATTTAAAACTAAGTTTTTTTGTACATGAGTATAATATGTACCCTCACTTTTGTGGACAATGTGAGAAAAAATTACATATTATACTCAAGATTTTACGGTAATTTCTCTCTATAAATAAACACTAGGTGTGTTATTTTTTTCTATTACTTGTGGTTTAAGTTGAGAATTTGTTGCATTTTATTTACAAAAATCTTTTTTGCTATGTTTTTAAAACTCTTACTGATATTCTGTTTCTTTTTTGATGTGTTGATAGCTCATCCTGATGACCATGAAAGGGAATGGGGTATAATTTTTTTTATATAGGGGGATTCGATCGAAAGAGGCTCCAATTATTCTGTAATAACTTTTGCTAGGATGAAGCAATCTGAATCAAAAAAATATGTAACATAACTTGACATTTGTGTAATAGATTGCAGTACAGACAATGCTGGAAGTGATCTGTTTTCTGCCAGGCACATTTTGACGCTCTTATGTTTCTATGTGTATTGTCAAGGATATCGCAGTGGAATAGCAGTAATTTCACGTTGGATGTTTTCCTACATATCCTTCTCAGTGTGAGACTTGTTTCAATAGACTTTTCCTTAAAGAAGTCAGGTGACGCGAGTTATAGAATATTCGGAGCCCCTCTCGAGTGAATCACCCTATATTTACTATTATAAGTGGTTTAAGTTTCTTATTTATTGCATTTTATTCATGAAAGTCTTTTGTTATTTTTTGAAACTCTTACTAATATTCTGATATTTTATTTCATTTATGATATGTTGATAGCTAACTCTGTTGTGTTTGGAAGTGCTCCAGGTATGATAATTTTTGTACTCTTTAACAAATGCTTTAATTTTTTTAAGTATTTCTTTCTGTTCATTTGCTCATTTTGCCTTGATTTTGTTTTAAAACTTTATTACTATTCTGATATTTTATTTCTTTTTTAATAAATTTGTAGCTCCACCTGCTGCCTGGGAAAAAACACTAGGTATGTTTGTTTGTTTCTTATTACTTATTTCCTATTACTTATGATTAAGTATTTGTTGCATTTTATTCACAAAAATATTTTTCTTATGTTTTTAAAACTGTTACTGACATTCTGATATTATCTTTCTTTTTTGGTGTGTTGATAGCTGATCTTGTTGAACGTGAAAGGGAACAAGGTATAATTTTTTTGTACTTACTATTATAAGTGGTTTAAGTTTCATATTTATTGCATTTTATTTATAGAAGTCTTTTGAAACTCTTACTAATATTCTGATATTTTATATCTTATATGATGTATTTATAGATGGTACTGTTGTGTTTCTGACATTCTGATATTATCTTTCTTTTTTGGTGTGTTGATAGCTGATCTTGTTGAACGTGAAAGGGAACAAGGTATAATTTTTTTGTACTTACTATTATAAGTGGTTTAAGTTTCATATTTATTGCATTTTATTTATAGAAGTCTTTTGAAACTCTTACTAATATTCTGATATTTTATATCTTATATGATGTATTTATAGATGGTACTGTTGTGTTTCGAAGTGCACCAGGTATGATAATATTTGTACTTTCTTTAACAATTGTTTTAAGTTATGGTATTTATTGCATTTTAATAATATAATACTTTTATTTATTTTTATTTTTTACTAATATGCTAATATATTTCTTTTTCAATGTGCTGATAGCTAAGCGTGGACGTGTACAAGGTATGATTATTTTGTACTTTTCTATATACTTAGTCATTTAAGTGTATTTGTTCCATTTAATTTGAATAATTGTTTTTTAATTTAAAACTTTTACATATAGTTCAACGTCTGGCACGTGCATGTTGTCTTCCAACAGGTACTTATTATTTTTATACTTTTGTTCAGTAATTTGATGTATATTTCATTTTATTTACATATTTTATTAATTGTACCATAAAGCATTTTCTAATATTATGTTCAATTTCTGTTTTGATGTGTTAATAGCCGAGTATAGTATGCTTGGAAGTATAGCAGGTATGTTATTTTTTTAATATACTTTTGGTTTCACACTTGTGTAGTTTAGATGCATGTTGCATTTTTTTGAATTATTCTATTTTAGTTTTATTTTCAAACTTTTACTAATATACTAATGTTTAATTTCTGTTTTGTGTATACTGATAGGTCAGGAATTTACATTTGGCAGTTCACCAGGTATATATTTTTTACCATTTCTTGTTTTTGCAGTTATTTAAATTTTTATATTAATTTCATTTACTATGCATTATTTTATTAAAGTTTATGGCTAAACTTTTAATATACTAGTGTTCAATATTTATTTTGTTTTGTCAAGAGTTTTTTGGTATAAACTCAAGGAGAGCTACTATCTCAAGTTGTATTGCATTGATTTGGCATATGCCTTCATCTTTAAATGCCAAAATTAAACCAAAAAAATGAAAACTCCTTGGTTAATTAATGAGCTGTCTGGATCCTAATTTTTATTTCCACTTTACAAAGTAGAGGCTGTTATTTCTGAAATTTTTCTCTTTTGTTATTGTCTGCATAATCAGTATTTAGTCTATCAAATGGTATCTGTAAAAACTTGTAATGCATGTCTTTCTCTCATAACTTTGCTATTTTTTTGCTATAAATCTAAAAATATGTTACAAATAGTATAGAAAAGTGAAATCATTCAAGTAATGTTTTTGTATGGTTTATACTAATGTTTAATTTCTGTTCTGACTCATAGGTCAGGGTTTTGCATTTGGCCGTGCACCAGGTATTTTTTTTTTTTTACTATTTCTTGTTTTTGCAGTGTTTTAAATTTTTATATTGATTTAATTTTTATGCATTATTCTATTAAAATTTATGGCTAAACTTTTAGTATATTAGGGTTCAATATTTATTTTGTTTTGTCAGGAGTTTTTTGGTATAAACTCAAGGAGAGCTACTATCTCGAGATGTATAAAATTTATTGCATTGACTTGGCATATGCCTTCATCCTTAAATTCCAAAATTAAATGAACAAAATGAAAACTCCTTGGTTAATCAATCAGCTGCCTAGATCCTATTTTTTATTTCCACTTAACAAAGTTGAGACTGTTGTATCTGAATTTTTTTTCTTTTGTTATTGCCTGTGTAAGCAATATTTAGTCCATCAAGATGACCTCAGTAAAAATTTGTAATGCATGTCCTTATCTCTTAACTTTGCTATTTTTTTTTTTTTTTTTTTGGCCATAAACCTAAAAATATGTTAAAAATAAGATAAAAAATTAAATTATTTAATTAATGATTTTGTATAGTTTAAAATTGCTATACTTTGTTGTTGAATTAGATCATTGTGTAAGACTGTTAGTTTTGAATGTGGTGCTGATTATTGGTTCCCATTTTGCTTCTTATTTTCATATGCTGCTCTGATGGTCAATAATACTGTTACAAACTCCTTTATTAACTTCAACGATATGTAATCTCAGTCTTGTTCAAGGGAATAACTCCAGTGCTAGAAAATGATCAAAAGGATTAAATAGTTCATTAATGTGCTAGAGGCAAACAAAATAATTATTATCTAGTCTTGTACAAGGGTAAAGATCTGTTTTGTGTATGATTATTTGGTTGTATATATACTGATTTCTCTTCATCAGTGACTTTTGTAATTTTTTGTTGATCAGGGACCACGAAAAGAAAAAATTCATTGGGGACCATCTCCCAGCCAATCCTTTTAAAGACAAAAGGAGCATTTTTTTCTGAATAAGCAAACTATTTGTAATAAACAATTTTAATAAAAAGTTACAAATAAATTTCATAACTATAAGAAATTGAATATAAAAACAACTTAATAGCAAAAACAAAAGCCTACAAAAACTTAAAAAAGAATATTTTTCAGCTTGCATTTGCTTTACAAGCTATAAAATTGCTGTGAAATGGCTGTGACGCTGCAAGTCTATCTCAGAAAATTTATTAGCAATTTTTAAGTAGAACGATGATAATTTTGTACCCAAATGTCTGAAAGCAGGAAAATATAGGAATTTTTAGAATTTGAACAAATAATTGGGAACTAAAAATCTTTTTGCTCCCAGTTTTAAGCAATTGTTTGAATTCGTGGATGTTTTGAAATGATGAAACTAATTTTTTTTTTTTATCTCTCTTGACCTTGCAGTCCTCCTCTTGGGTTCTCTCGTACCATTGCTCTACATGAAGACTTTATGAGATTTTTTTTTGTGCTACATTTAAAACATGTACTTCACTGATAATTGTTATCTATTCATCTAGAAAAACTAACACTTACATTCATGTAATTTTTAATTTATTATGATTTATAGGAATATTTTAGCTGTATAAGAGATCAATCAAGTACTTGGAGTAAAATCTTACAAATGAAGTTGTAACTCATATTAATGTGTTATTTATTAAAATGTAGTTGTTTTCTCTTGCAAATATATTATTACAGTATTTAGTTGTAATTTTTGCACCAAGTATTTGCTATATCTTTATCTAAATAGTAGCATTTATTTATGTCGGATGAAGAAACTTCCTGGTCTAGTCTGTTTTACCTTTTTGATTTATTAATAATTTGTGAAATTTAAACAAATATTGAACTGTATATTTAGGGTTCTAAAAGCTGATAATTTTTTGTAAAAAAAAGCTAAGAGTCAAATAATTGTTAACATTCTTTGCAGATTCTGTCAATATTCCTGAGACATTCATTTCAAAAATGCCTACTTATAAGTTAGAGTCTCTGGAACTCTCTGAGGAAATGAAGTGTGAATTTTTCTCATTAGAAATAAATGCTAAATATCAGTCTCAAAACTACATTTCTAACTTTAAAGAGAAAAAGGTAAAACTCTTATGTCAGATTTTACTTTATTTTGAATAGAATACCACCTTATTTAATTTTTGTATAACTGTTTGAATATATATGCAACTGAGTTTGTAAATAATATTCTTTGCCCATCTAGCTTTGTTTCATTATGTCTTTTTGAAAACTTGAATACAGAATTTAATTTTCAAAGTCATCAAGTGAAACAGAGGGGAATAGAGTTTTTATATAATACTTTCTCTGTTGATTATTAATGAAATCAGTTAAAGAATGTAATGATATATTATCACACTGAAGTTCATTTGTAGTAGTGAGGAAAGAATAGAAATCTGGGAATTATGATATTATGATACATGTGTTTATATCCTGATCTTAAAAGTTTTTCCTTCATCTTACTGCATTGTGAGACTTCCTCTATAATACTTGGTAATTTTTAATACTTATATTCTTCAGTTTGATATTTTTTAGAGCTTTTTTGTTATGAAATACGTTTTCAGAAGTAGAAAGTTTGTGCATACATCATATCCTCTGTATATACAGGGTGTCTCATAAATGCCGCTCAAACTCTGCACAGCCAGATTCCTCTTTGGGAGTACAGTGGCTCCCAAAACTGTTCGTACACCTATGATTTTCAATGAAATAGGGGTCTATCCATTAATTAAAATGAATATTTCAGAATGGGTATTTAATAATAATATCTGTAATAAATTCTTAACAAAACTACATGAAATATTTTAAAAACATAGTAAAAATTTATTTTTAAGAAACCAATAATCAAAAAGTAACAAAATCTTTATCTCACAAAAGGTGTCGTACACTTGTAAAAAATCTCTACATTTTAGTAAATATTCTAAGTTTTTGTTAAATTAATATTTAGTAGGATATCGTTTAGCATCCACAACAGCTTATAAACGCCTGGGAATAGATTACACTAGTTCTTTTGTAATTTCTGCATCAATGTTCATCCATTCTTCCATCATAAATGTATTTAGTTCGCTTTTCGTGTGAATGTCGTGTTTTTGTACTCGAACCTCCAGTTTTATCCAGATATGTTCTATTGGGTTTAAATCTGGCGATTGAGGTGGTGTTTTCAAAACTTATGGACAATTATAGAGACACCAGATGCGAACGTTGAGAGCCGTGTGCTTAGTATCGTTATCTTGATAAAAAAACACAAAGTTGTTTCCAATACACAAATTTTGGGCTGATAATTTTAAATTGTCACTTAAAATGTTTATATAAATAGCATGATTCATTATGCCATCAATAAATACCAAATTACCTAGTCCTGATGCTGACATGCACACCCACACAAGGACACCTCCACCACCACGCTTAACTATTCCTACTAAGTTCCTGGGATTAAGTTCCTCATTTTTTTTCTCCATACAATTATACGCCCATCGGAACCAAAAATGTTAAACTTGCTTTCACCGGCAAATAAGACATTATTCCAATAGATTTGGGGCTTATTTATCATTGATAGTGCGAAGGAAAGCCTAAGCTTTCTGTTTTTCTCACTCACAAAAAATTTTCTACATGCAGAACGCCCATGTAATCCAGCTGCTCTGAGAACTCGTCGAACAGCGTCAGGTGAAATTGAAGTAGAAAATGTTTCATTAAATTCTGCAAAAACTTTTACAGCACTCAAACGTGGATTTTTCACGAATTTTCTAATTATAAATCTGATCACGTTTTGTTAACTTTTCCGGACGACATTATCTTACCTTGTTTTCGATCCGATTTTCTTCTTTAAAGCGTTTTATCGCATACTGCACAGTAGAATGAGATAAATTAAGTAATTTAGCAATATTCCGAACTGATTTACCTCTACTATGATGAAAAATAATCAGATTTCGAATGCTGTTGTTTCTTTACGACTACGAGCCATTTTTAAATAATAAATAGAATATTTCGGAGTAGGCAAGTAAAAATTAAAGCCAAACGATATTTTAAATGCTACCACAATTCAAAAATAAAAATAAAGCGCCAGACGATAATTTTAATTATGAATTTATCCGAAAATATTTCTAATAGGGTCTCGATATAGATGATCGAAAAAGCCAATCAAGCAGAATTATTTGCGCACTGGAAGCGTGCTGGGCCCATAACCTTCTAATAGGGTCTCGATATAGATGATCGAAAAAACCCAATCAAGCAGAATTATTTGCGCAGTGGTGCTGAGCACGCTAATGGATGAGAAATTACAGCTTAAGTTTTAAGAAGAAAAAATAAAATAAAGTTGAGCCAAACCAAATTTAAGATAAAAATTAAAGTCATTTATTTAACTTTAAAGAATTAAAAACTTTAAAAAGAAATACATTAACCGGCTACATTTCCGGTAAAAAGAAACAAGTAAAAAATACGATACAAGACTATAATATGTCAAGTATCACAAAATAAATTAATGCAACAGCGATACACCACCGCCGAACTACAGTTTCATTCGTTATATATAGTCCTTAAACAAGGTTAACAAGCTGCAGTTACCCTTTAAGCAGCCAATCACAAAACAACGAAAAATTTGAATATTGACAGAAAAATTTGCATTTAGCGAATAAAAATACAATGAGAGTTTAACTTTCACTGGAAAATAACTGTGACGTCATTTTCCAACATGGCGATGTTTACAAAAAAAAGTTCCAATCTTTCGTACGGCGTACCTACCTCACGGTAAAGCTAACATACGAGGATACATAAATTAAAAGGGAATAATAGGCGTTTTATATTTTTAGATGCTTTTTATTTGTGTATAGTTGCGGGGATATAATTAAAGTTAGGGATAGCGACCTTTATAAGTAAAATATGCCGATAAATGGCGCTTACTTCTAACAAGGTCCTCCCATCGCGGCAACTCTACGCAAAGAGCATCTAAACCCTTTTTTTTTAAACTATGCTTCATAGCTAAACTTACAAAAAAAAACAAAAAAAAAAAAAACCTTATTTAAACTCTCATTGTATGATATTCAAAAAAACATTTTACATAGAAAAGCATGACACTGTACATACTTAGGCACTTTAGCAATGTATATAAAAAAACGACGTGATTTCACACATTATAAGCACACAAGTGAAGATACATTTAAATATTTTATCAAACAGTATAACCTTACATTTTTTTCTCCGATAATTTTTAATACGTAAAAAAATACTGTGTATAATTACTAATATACGTGATACATTTGAAAAAAATTACACATTCTAAAAACTTGAACGTGTATAAAAGTCCTTTATAAGTATAATAAACAATTCTATTCTAAATTGGCACTTATATCGTCATTCTTCCACAAATACATGTTCGTTAAACCTTTTCAAATTATTTTTCGTTTGTGGTTTAGTAAAAATATCTGCCAAATTTGCTTTAGTGGGTGTATACTGAATTTAAAAAAATTTCTTATATATAAAATCGCGCACAAAAAATAATTTCACATCGATGTGTTTAGAGCGATGATTTTCATGTGGATTTTTGACAAATTCTATACTTGCTTGGTTATCCACTAACAAAATTGGATTAGCAGAACCTGACTAAGGCAGGGGCATACGGGGCAGTTGCCCCTGGCCCCCACATCAGAGGGGGCCCCGAAATCGAATAGAAAGTTTAGTATTAAGTATTAAGTTCTTCATTACTGAAGTAGTGAAGTAGAGGGGGGCCCCAAAGAAGTTTTTGCCCCGGACCCCAATTAGGCTAAGTCGGGCCCTGTGGATTAGTGTCTGTGTCTTTTAAAAATTTTTAGTTTCTGACACTCCAATACGATTCTTTGTAACCAAATCAACTCCTTTGCCGTTTCTGTTAGGGCGACGAATTCACTTTCCATGTTACTTAAACAAACAAATTTTTGTTTAAAACTTCGCCATACTATGGGGGATTTGTCAACAAATATTAATACTCTCATTGAAACGCGATCATCGCGATTATTATCGAAATCGGCATCAGAATATGCATTTAAGTTTAACGAACCTGTATTTGTCAAATTTATTTTCAAATTCATTGTATATTTTAAATAACCCAAAATTTTTAACAATCCTTCCCAGTGTGCAATTCCTGGGTTTTCTTGGAATTGGGAAAAAATATTAAGCGCATAGGAAATATCTGGACGAGTTCTATTAGCAATGAACGCTAAACTTCCTATTAAATTCCTATAAGGAATTTTCGACATTTCTATCGCTTCGTCATCAGTTTTAGGACATTGTTCTTTCGAATAAATTTTTCCCACTGGTATAGGTAATGAGGCAATAAGATAATTGTATTCCTCGTAGTCTAAACAAACTTTTGATATATAATCACTTTGGTGGATAAATAGTTCCCGTTTTTGACCTCAAAATTCACCCCTAAGAGTTTTGTAGTTTTTCCCAAAACTTTATTCTCAAATTTCTGGCTAATTAAATTTAACGCTTGTTCTAAATGTTTAGGTTCTTTTGCCAAATATAACGATATCATCCACATAAAGTAACAAAACTACTTTTCTTCCATTGTAAGGCATTCGCCGAATGGTAGCGTATAGGAAACGACGTACAATCCAGTAATATTAAATGAAATGATTTATTAAAATGATATGAAGTCGATGAAATTATTTACAAAATAGTAGAGGATACTCTCTAAATAACGTGCAGGGATCAATTTTCTGCCGAAGAACATCGGTCGATATTATCGGTACTTGGTCTAAACACTAGAGCCTATTTCTTCTCTTCAGGAAACTCAGCAGGACACGCGGCAATTACTCCAGCTCGGAGTCTCTATACCGCTGATAATTTAGCGAACAGATCCGTCTGGGATCTAAAAACATAAGCTATTTCCAATAGCTATAACGGTGCCTTCTGGGAACTAGTCGAGAAAATCTTGGCCTCTCACAAGGACTTAATTGCGATCGACAGGGTGTCGAAAAAGCTTTTGTCTCGCACGAGGACTTAAATTCGATCGACAAGGTGTCGAAAAACTTCGCCTCGCCTGAGGACTTAAAAAGAATCGTAAGCTACGACTTCAATGCCGGAGTAGCGACCTCTCGATGCAGGTCTGGATGCTGACTGATCTTTTTAGTTCGTAGCGACACAACTCGTAGCTCTAGCGCTGCGATCGCTCGATATTTAAAAGCGTTTTTATTGGCGCCTTTAAAGTGACATCACTTTTCAGAAGTTCGATTGGTGCTTAAGAGTCCTTCGTCAGTACATCAGCTGGTTGCTTTAGGTCACTTAATCTTCCCCGATCATCATCGATCAAGGGGTTGACCGAAACTAATGTCTTTTGAACTTTATGTCCAAAATCTCAGACCTACTGTCGCCTCGCCTCCAAGCGTGTATTGTCTGGGACGATTGCTTCTGGCGTTCGGGCCTCTGGATTCTACTGTTGTCTCCTGTTGAGACGTGAATTGATTGAGAGGGTTTTACTATAAATTGTGAGAATCAATGATTCCTCACACCATAAATATAACAGCAGTTACACCAGTCGAGTTTTATGAAACCTAATTCATTTAAAACTTTGTGGATTTCAAAATACCACTCGCATGCACTTTGGTGTAAACCGTAAATTGCCCTTTTAAGTAGGCATACCTTGTTTGAATTTTCAAACCCGGGAGGCTGTTTCATATAAATAGTTTGTTCTAGTGGGGCGTAAAGGTAAGCACATGTGATATCTAATTGAACATGGGACCATTTGTAAAAACAGACTAAAATAGAGAAAAAGAATAGAATAGGGCTGAAATTCACTACGGGTGAAAACGTTTCTTCGTAAGTTTCCCCTTTCCTCTGTAGATGACCTTGTGTTATGTATTAACTACTGCTACTTCCACTACTATTATTTTCTACTTCCGCTTCTACCCACTTTTTGTTCTTCTGTTCCTGTTGTTGATGTCGTTCAATAAAACGTATAGTTGATAATGTCAGTCATTCGTCTACTCAATGATTCAACAAAATAATTACACCAATATCAAACAAATATTTAACAAAGTGGCGACGAGGTAAAACGAAATGGCTGAACTTACCCAGTTGATAGCAACTCTTCAAAAATTCGTAACAAAACTTAACGTTACTTTAGAATCGAAACGTGGTGCTAAGGATGTTCTCGCCATACAAAATCTAACTTTCGACCAATATGATGAGACATCAGAATCTTTTGACTGTTATACCCAGAGACTGGAAAATTATTTTAAGTTAAAAGGACAATCGACCGATGACAAGGAAACCGAAGAATTAAAAGTCCTTGTTCTAATAAATTGTCTTGGATCACAGCAATACCAGCTTCTTTCAAGTCTTACTGCTCCTGATTTACCCTCAACAAAGACATTCAAAGAACTTTTGTCATTACTTAAACAACATTTATCGCCAAAACCCAACGATTTAACGGAGCAACATAAATTTTTCTCTAGACTTCAAAATCAAGGTGAGTCGATATCTACTTTCATTTCTTCATTGAAAGATCTTACAAAAAATGCTGGATTTATATCTGAATGTAATTCAAGTGATTGTTCTAAATCTATGTTAAACTTATTACGTTCTCAGTTTATTTGAGGTTTGTCTGATTCTGATATATGTGAAAAATTATTACAACAAGGTGATATAACATTTGAAAAAACTATCGAAATTGCTTTAGCTATTGAATCTGCAAAAATTGAAAACAAAGAAATTTATAAGAGTCAATTTTCAACTTCTGTTAACAAAATAGTGCGCAATAGTGACAAGAATAGGCGTCATTTTCAAACCAGAAATGAAAATTCCAAAACCAGAAGTAGATCAAAATCACCCATGAAATCGAAACGTGCTAATTTAAAAGAGCTTGGATTAGAAGAATTGTTTACGTTGTGGAAAATCCAATCATAGAACTCAAAATTGCTTTCTAACGAATAAATTACGCTGTAAATCGTGTAAAAAACAAGGTCATGTAGTTTCAGTTTGCATTTCCAGCTTAATAAAAAAAAAAACGAACAATCGAAACGTTAACCACATAATGAATAACTCAGATGACTTAGCTGTGAATCAGATTTATGATGTACACTCATGGACAAAAAAATTAGCGTACCAAGAAGGAGTCGTCAAAATGAAACGAAATTTTACATACGTAATGACTACTTTGATATAAGTAAATGATAAGAAAATCAAAGAAAAAGGATAATTTATTTCAGAGAAAAAGGCAAAAGAACGGAGGAGTTAATACTCCGTTGGACCCCCTCTAGCGCGAATGCACGATTCGATACGATCGGGCATTGAGTCATACAAGTTCTGTATGATGTCTTGAGACATTTCGTTCCATATTTGCTGTAACCTTGCCTCTAGTTCGTTCAAACTCGTGGGATGCCCAACTCGTCGTCCCAAATGATCCCAGATTTGCTCGATTGGAGACAAATCTGGGGATCGGGCAGGCCAAGGAAGGGTAGTAACAGTGCGGAGACAGTCTTGTGACACCCTTGCCGTATGAGGCCGAGCATTGTCTTGTTAAAAAATGGCTCCTGGGAGCCGTTGCATGAGTGGCAACACATGTGGTTGCAGGATTTCATGAACATACCGCTGGGCTGTCATGGTGCCACGGAACAATACTAGGGGTGACCGTGTATTGTAGGCAATGGCACCCCATACCATCACACCAGCTGTGGGAGCGATGTGTCGCTGTACAGCAAAGGCAGGATTGAAGCGTTCACCACGGGCTCTCCACACACGAACACGATTGTCATCACTGCCGAGATTGAATCTGGATTCGTCGCTAAAGACGACCTGGTTCCATTCGGCTGCAGTCCAGTTTCCTCGTGCGCGGCAAAACTCCAAACGGAGGCGTCGATGGGTGGGCGTCAAGGGTAGCACACGTAATGGGCGCCGCAATACCAACTGTCCTTCAGCCAGGCGCCTTCGTATGGTTCGAGAAGACACAGAGGCCCCTAGTGAAGGTGCTACCTGTGCCTGGATGGCGGCCGATGAAGCAGTTGGCTGTACGCGTGCATTTCTTACGATGTGGCGGTCTTCTCGACGACTGGTCTGTCGAGGGCGTCCTGAGCCTGGTCTTCGTGTACATGACATCTCTCGGGTCCACTGGTCCCAACACAATCAGAGCAGCCTAATTGACGAGCTACTCGCCTAGCTGACCACCCAGCTTCCATCATCCCGACGATTCTCCCCCTCTCAAACTGCGACAACTGTTTATATTGTCTTCGAACACGGCGTAATGGCATGTCTATCTCAGTTCTTCCTTTGTAATTGATTCAGCACACTCAAACAAGCTTTGGTTACCTATTTTATACTCCACAGAGTACGATGTTCAACGCCCTCTACCGGCTATAAGTAATGCGCAATCACGCTGCATTTCTAATCATTTGCATATCTCCCCGACATGTACCTTCATTGCAAGTTTCGTTACGATCCCGCAATTATTTCTTGGTGCGCTAATTTTTTTGTCCATGAGTGTATTTTCTAATGATTATTCAACTGATAAGATGTACGCTACTGTTAAATTGAATGGTTTTGAACATCGATTCGAATGCGATTCAGGAAGCAAAGTAAGCATACTGATGAATTCAAAAAATTAAAGCTTAACGTTCCAATTCAGAGAACAAATGTGCGTTTTCGAAGTTACACAGGCCAGCTTTTCAAACCACTTGGTGTTGTAAAGTTAAACGTTTCGTATCAAAATAATTTGAGTTATGAAGATTTATTTGTTGTGTCAAGTCAAAAAAGCTCTATTTTAGGACGCGATTGGATTCGAAAATTGAACATAAATTTACATGATCTTAACAAAATTTCAAGTGTTCCTTGTGTTGATATTTCTATTTCCAAAATTATTGATTTATATTCTGATGTATTTGAACCTAAGATTGGTTGTATTCCTGATTACACATGTTCTCTAAAACTAATCCCAGATGCTAAACCAGTTTTTATTAAAGCCCGTACGGTTCCATATGCTTTAAAACAAAAAGTTGACCAAGAACTTGATAAATTAGAGGCAATTGAAAAAACTGATTTTTCTGAATGGGGAACACCCCTCATGGTTGTTTCAAAATCCGATGGCTTCGTACGCATTTGTGCAGATTTTAAAGTCACAGTTAATAATCAGCTCCAAAATGCACGACACCCAATTCCTAGAATTGGGGACATTTTTAATAAATTGCGCGATGGAAAATTTTTCTGTACCCTAGACATTTACAAAGCATACTTACACCTGAAGGTCGACGACGAAAGTGCTAAATTTCAAACTCTTCCAACCCATCGTGGTACATATTTAGCCAAAAGGCTATTCTTTGGCATAAAAACCGCTCCTAATGAGTTCCACAAATTTATTGACCAGTTCGTACAAGATTTGGATGGTACAATTGCATATTTTGACGACATAATTATTCAAGGTAAAGTCAAACAAGAATGTCAACAACGTTTAATCAAAGTACTTGAAAAGTTACATGAATTTAACTTGCATCTAAATCTGACCAAATGTAAATTTTTTGAAGAAAAAAGTTCAGTACTTAGGACACATTATTAGCTCTGCTGGACTCCACAAATCACCAGACAAAATCAAAGCCATCTCTGAAACACCTCGACCTAGAAATGTTGATGATGTCCGTAAATTCATTGGTCTGGTAATGTATTATTACAAATTTATTCCAGATGCCTCCAGTCTTCTTCATCCATTAAATAACCTCCTATGTAAAAACTTTCGTTTCAAATGGACTGCACCGTGTGAAGCTGCTTTCTTAAACGCAAAATCAGCTATTACTAGCAATCAAGTCCTTGTACCTTACAATCCAGATCTCCCAGTCCATTTGGACTCTCAGGGGTTCTGTCGCATACAATGCCTGATGGAACTGGACGCCCGATCGCTTTCACATCTAGAAGTCTGACTGCTGCTGAGAAAAATTATAGTCAACTTGATCGCGAGGCAACTGCAGTGGTGTGGGCTTGTAAAAAATTCTATGACTTCATTTTTGGAAGGAAATTTACCTTAATTCTCGATAATAAAGCCATTTGCACCATCTTCCATCCTAAGAAAAGTTTCTCAGCCATGTCTGCATCAAGAATGTTTCGATATGCCCATTTTCTTTCTAGCTTTGATTACACAATTATACATCGAAAATCTGAGAAACATTTAAATGCAGATTACCTTTCCAGATATCCATTACCGATATCAATTAATCAAATTAATTGTATTGACGAATCACAAACATACCAACAATTTATTATCAACTACATTTCAACAGAAACCTTAACGGCACAGAAAATTAAAGAAGAAACAGAGCTTGATCCAGAATTGAGAAAGAGGAAATATGACATTGTTCTTGGAAACGTATTCGATCCTACCATAACTCTTCAAGATGGAATCTTGTTTAGAGGAAATCGAGTGATCATCCCAAAATCTCTTCAACAAGACATGCTCAATCAACTACATTCCACACACATAGGCATTGTTAAGATGAAGGCTCTTTCTCGAAACTACTGCTATTGGAAGAACATCGATTCCGATCAGTGGCGCACCCAGGGGGGGGGGCTCTGGTCCCCCAAAGAAGTAGAAATATTGATTTTGCATTATAAATATTTTTATTCGTTCATCTCGCTCCCCCCCCCCATGCATCATAAATATTTTTATCCATTCATCTCGGGCCCCCCCCCCCCCCCCCCAAGAAAAAATCCTGGGTGCGCCACTGATTCCGATATTGAGAATACCGTAAAGAGTTGTCGAGAATGTTGCAATATCAAAAATAATCCAGCTAAGGCACCACTCCACATTTGGGAATCACCAGAAAAAAACTGGCAAAGAATACATATTGACTATGCCGGCCCATTCATGGAACACTATATTTTAGTTGTCGTGGATGCACTTTCAAAATGGCCAGAAATATTTGCAACAAAGATATCTCCAACTACTTCAAGCACTATTTTCTTCCTTGAAGAAATTTTCAGCCGACATGGACTACCCGAAATCCTAGTGTCCGACAATACTTCAATTTTCAAATCCAAAGAGTTCAAGGATTATTGTAAAACTAATGGTATCCAACAACGTCTCATTGCACCAGGCTACCCAGCAACTAATGACAGGCAGAAAGATAGTCTAAATTCTTAAAACAAAATTGAAATGTATGAAATTTTACCCAGGCACGCTTCATAGTAAGTTGTGTAAATTCCTTTTTCGATTCAGAATAACTCGCTCAACAAACTCCATCGGAACTGTTATTGGGGATAAATTTACGATCAGAACTTGATCTAATTAAACCAACATCAAGGTTGAAGAATAATGCCTCACAGCCAGATTTTTAACAAAAGTTACAGGCTCGGAGAAAGGGTTCAATCTGGAAATTATTTTATCTAACAAATGGAGATATGGCACCATCTTTTAGAAACTTGGACGACTTCATTACCACATAGAGTTGGATGACGGATATGTGCTTAAACGGCACTTCGACCAGCTAAGATCCTGTCAAGTTGAAAAGGCATTAACCCCTTCTTTAGATTTTTCTTGGCCCAAGAGAGTTCACTTCTCGCTGCCAGCATCCAGTCCTTCAATCTCCAGTCATCACAATGGTATTTCCTCGCAACAGCACGGCCAAGTTCCTGCACATCAACCTCCAATGAATGTTACTTCCCGAAGTGTAAAACTCAATGATCCGAATTCTTTGCTCCAGTTACCCTTCAAGCTCCACAGTACCACAAAAGAACAGTGTTAAAACAACATCTGACTCCAGCATTACAGATCATCCAGTCCCATTGAGAAGATCAACTCGTCAACGAAAACCAGTCGTGAAGCTAAATTTCTAACAACAACAACAACAAAAAAAGACAATTCGATGTAATTAAATCTTTATTTCAATTTCCTTCACTAATTTACAATTTGTATATAGGTAAATATTTAATGTTTTAAATAAGCATCGGAGAATTGTTATGTATTAACTACTGCTACTTCTACTACTACTATTTTCTACTTCCGCTTCTACCCACTTTTTGTTCTTCTGTCCCTGTTGTTGATGTCGTTCAATAAAACGTATAGTTGATAATGTCGGTCATTCGTCTCCTCAATGATTCAACAAAATAATTACACCAATATCAAACAAATATTTAACACCTTGGGCAACTAAACGAGCCTTGTAACGGGAAATATCCCCTTTGTCATCGAGTTTAAGGGTATACACCCAACGGCAACCGAGTACTTTCGTATTTTCCGGCAAATCAACTAATTTCCACACTTTACGTTTTTCCATTACTTCGAGTTCGGTTTTCATATCTTTTACCCAATGTTCAGATTCTTTAGTATTGAGTGCTTGTTTCAAGCTATTTGGGACAAAATGGGGAAAATCTAGTCATTCAACATGACTGCTACTACTTGCGGTTTGATCCGCGGAAACTATACCTTCGAAAGGATTTTTAGATGAAAAATCAAATAGGTTTTCATCGTAAACTAGATTTTTATAATTACAATATCCTTTTATTTCTTTAAGGGTTGTTAACCTTTTCGATGTACCTCCAGGATAGTAATAAATATCAATTCTAGAGCTATTTGAACGGGGTATACACTTTCGCGTCCAGCTAATATTTTTGGGAGGCTTTCCTTCAGGGGTGTCTTCTGAATCCGTTTGATTTCTGATGAGTTATGCCGAGGTTTTCACAAAATTCACGGAAATCATTATTAATAAACTCTGTACCATTATCGGTACGAATGGTCTTTACTTGTTTTTCGGTAAATCTTTCTGCGTTATTTAAGAACATTTTAAATGTTTTAAAAGTATCTGCTTTAGTTTTTAAAGGATAGCTCCAGACTTTACGCGAAAAATCGTCAACTATCGCTAAAAAATATTTATGACCTTCTATAGACGTTGTTGGAAATGGACCATAGAGGTCAAGGTAAAGAAGTTGTAAAGGTTTAGTTGACCTAGTTTCGCCTTTCCCTTTAAAACTTACGCGTCCCGATTTGGCCTCTCGGCATGCGTCGCAAGGTTTTAGTTCACCTTTTAATTTAGGAAGACCTTTAACGGCTTCGTTTCTAGCTGTGTTTTTAATATATTCCGCGTTAATGTGGGCAAATCTTTTGTGCCACATATCTAAACTATCCGTTAAAAAGGATACTCTTTTAGAACTTAAACTTTCTTTAGTTTTAACATTATAAGTGTCAATTATATTATTCTTAAAATTCTTAGCTTTAGATTTACTATTAACAGGTTGAGATTTCACAATATATAAACCATTTTCCCCGTGAGCAGTAAATACAGTTTCCTCATTATCTTTAACTTTAACTGTTCCATTTTTAAATGTTAAAATAGCTCCTCCTTTGTCAAGTTTAAAACATGATATTAAATTCTTAGATTTATTAGGAACATACAAGACATTTTTAAGAGTAATTTCAGAATTATCAAATTTTACAATAACTTCGCCCTTACCTTCAACATCAGTGTGTGTGTCCTTGATACAACTCCCTAACCTTTCGGTTTCCGAGGGAATAAATTTGGTAAAAAGTTCCTTCGACCCACAAACATGGTCGGTTGAGGCAGAGTCCAGGACCCATTCACAGGAAGGTTTAATGGTGGAATACGATACAGACAGATAAGATTTCTTAGTGTGAAAGTTCTCAGAATCGGTACTTGAGTCATGCTTCGGTAGGGATCGTCTCGTCATCTGTCTCCGGTGGGGTGTTGGAGATCTAGCTCTATCCCTGCGTAGTTTAGGACATCGGTTTCGTAGGTGATTCTTGCTCTTGCATTCATAACATCTCCGCGTTCTTGAGGGTGCAAAGGATGAGGAAGTATCACGGGCTGGTTGTTCTCGAGTAGAAGTGGGCGTCCATGCTTGATGATTGCAGTCATTCTCCCGTTGCGACAGTCTTGCTTGTTCAGCGAGAACTTCATTAAGGATTCTTGAAAAAATCAGGTCATCCTTTTTCTTTTTGTAGATCGTCTGTACTAGTCCCTCGTAAGGATCCGGAAGGTAACGAAGTAATTGAAAGACTTGGTCGAGTTCTGACACAGATTCCTTTGCATCCTTCAACTTCTCAGCTATGGATGATAACCGGGCAGCATATTGCGAGATGTCGTCATCCTTCAACCTCGTTGACCAAAATTGGTGTTTCAGGTGCATAAAACCTGCTAGTGAATCCGGTTCAAAATGCGTCTTCATTGTCGACGGTCGTGAAGCGTCCAGCCCCACGCTTCACGATCGTCGACGGCTTTCTTGATGTTTCTGTATTTAGTTGGCAGATTTAAAAAATATGCAGGCCAATGCCTTCTGCCCCTTTTCGTGATGATCTGCTAGGGCTGTATCCTCATCCTTGACGGTAACGGCAGGTTCCAGGACCAATTTACTAAGTCCTCGCTCTATTAACACCATTCTCATGGCCGAAGTCCATGACGAGTAACTATTTTCTGTGAGCGGTGGGACTTTACTGTAAAGGTCAAGTTGCGCCATCTTACTCAAGAACTCTTGCAGGAAACAAGATGATAAGTTAATTTAACGAGCTTTAATATTTCAGTGTACGATGACTTTTGTGAGATAAAGTTTTTGTTACTTTTTGATTACTGGTTTCTTAAAAATAAAGTTTTACTATGTTTTCAAAATATTTCATGTAGTTTTGTTAAGAATAGATTATAGATCTTATTATTAAATACCCATTCTGAAATATTCATTTTAATTAATGGATAGACCCCTATTCAATAATGAAACCCCCCCTCTTCAATCCCTATTTGATAATGTTCAAAATGTTCGCCGCACATGCATCGCGTCATGCATGTGTGCACCGTGGAATGAGGTTAAGCCGTTTTTTAACTCGTATTTAAAAGGCTGCATCTTGCAGCTACTGGTATTCTTCGCATGGTGATCATGTATTCCGTTCGTGAATATTGCGACATGTATTTGATCTACGGCCAATGTAATGGAAATTCCTTACGAACTACTAGAGAGTATGCCCGTTGATATCCGTCATGCCGTCCTCCCGATGCCAAAGTCATCCGCAGGCTGGACGACAGACTGCAAAATACGAGAAGTGTCTGCCCGACACACAGTCGTCACGATGTTGGAAGACCTCATAGCGCCCTGACGGCAACACAGGAGGATGCAATACTGCAGCGGGTATATGCGCGGCGAACAGTTTGAACATTATCGTCGGAAAAGATATGCAAATACTGCTGTTGATGTGTCAAATAAAGTGTTTTTTTCCTTGTATCAGATGTGATGTCATACTTTGTTTTTCATATTTTTCTCGAAAACTATGGGTCGTACAGGTACAGTTCTTTGGGCATTTTTTATGTATTTCCAAAGAGGAATCTGGCTGTGCAGAGTTTGGGCGGTATTTATGGGACACCCTGTGTGTATATATATATATATATATATATATATATGTAATAGCACGGGCGCGGGCCGACGAAGGAAGGCCTGAGTGGTATTTCTTTTGGGGTTAAAGATGGATGACTTGCGCCCGGCCGTGCATCACATATGTTTAATTTTCTTTCCCGCTTTTCATCTCACCCTCGGACACATAAAACACCACAACGTTAATTTAATTACATCTTTATTAAGTTTTCCAAGTCGTCCGCCCGGGATTATATGACAGACCGATTCTTACAGAGTGTGTCTAATTTTAGACACCAGATAGTTTTATAAAGTCATTCCATCACGTGACACAGAGGTGTGACTTACATTTTGATTGGATAAAAGTTATTTGTTGATGCTCTGATCTGATCTAATTCGGTAGCCACGCCGCGTCGAGCTTAATTTCGGTAAAAAGTCAGCCATCTTTAATAATATTGCCTGGGGTTACAAAGGCTATTACTATGGGATTTCTATATAAGTTTTACTGGGATGACACTGCTAAAATTTAGAATATCTCTTGGATTTTAACACGAATGCCCAAGGGAAATTACCTATTTCAAGGAATTAAAAAAGGGTTTGTAATTTGGAATAGTAAAGTGAGGAATTAATAGTTTTTAAATGTTAAGATTGTTGAATTAAGAAATTACTAGTTTTTAATATTATAGAATATCCCCCCCGTCCGAGAAGAGGCTGACCTACAATGCCTGCATTGGAGGGCAGACTCACTCAGATGAGTGAGAAGAATGGGCATTAAAAAGTTTGGAATAAGTTAACATTTCAAATTCAATTAAAGTTAAATTGCAAAAGTTTTCTTTTTTTTTTTAAAGATCACGTGATGAGCTGACATAGCACATTTCAAATTTGAATACATAAAAATACACTAATGATTTACTAATTTATGAACACAATAAAAAAAAAATTATAGAAATTAATGATCAATTATAGAAAATTGTAAATTATATAAATTTCTTATATTGTTGCTGTGAAAAACAATTAAATTTAAATATGCACTTATCATCAAATGAAGACAATGCTGAGCAGGGCGGCCGTCCCCACACAACAAAATCTCAAAAAAAAATCAATTAACATAACCAAAAATTTGTAAACTACCAAAAATTTTCACTATAAACATACATTTAATACAATATCTACCATCATCTCGATTTGAATAATACAAAATAACAAAACATAGTAATAAAAATATCAAAAACAAACAAAAATTAAGTAAATGAAGTTGACTTTGATAACAGGATGAAAAATTCAAAAATTCTTCCTCAACGTTCACTACTATGGAGTGAGTCCAAAAAAAAATCTTGTAATGATTTATCTGTGCAACACTTTTAGTCCTTTCACAGTCATTCGTATGTTGAGGAAAAAACACCAGTTTAAAAAAAAAATCACAGTCTTTTTAGTGCTGTGTCATTTCTGCTTCACAAACGTAGAATGCATAAATATCACATTATCTCGACTTGTTTACATATAAAGAAAATTAGTCCTTTAGTTACATAACAAAAATCACAGTTTATAATAAAATCACACTTTCAATAAAAATCACAAGATTTAATAAAATCACACTTCAAATATATCAATTGTATATAAAAATTACAAAACATATCACTCATTATCTAGTTTTCGTATCTTTATTTATCTCATTATTTTTTCTTAATATCCATTATCTCCTTTATATCAATATTACTTATTATCAACAAAAATCTCTTTTTAATATCTTTTATATTTCTTATTATTCTCATTTCATCATTTCTTATATTCATTTTATTTCGACAATATTTATTCATTCCAAAATTCTATTCAATATTCTTTAATTATACTTATTCATATTTATTCTAACTTTATTTATTCTCAATACTTTTCACTTTATTTTCAAATTATTTATCTACTATTCATTTTTGTATATTTATTATAAGTTTATGTGGATCCATTTCCTTGTTTTGAAGGTACCTTGTTGTATGTGTGTTCCCCAACTCTTAGTCTCAAATTCTTTAATTCTACCTCTAAGCAGTGAGGGTTGTGTTTATGTTTGTGTAACAAGTGGGTTTTCTTTCTCCATATTGTTCTCTGACTAATAAGGAGGAAGAGTCTTTTTTTTAAAAAAAAATATAATGATGTTAAGCATCACATAGAAAAGAAAGAAAAATGGATCTAATGTTTGTCATTATTCGTGGTGTAGTTTTAAGTTCTCTGGTGCATTATAATATCTCAATCTGCAAGCATGAACAATTTCAGAATCTCGTTTAGTGTGAAAGTTTGGTCTATCAATTTTATATTCAATAGAATCAAAAATACACAACATATGAAAGTATTAAACACACAATAATAAAATGCTCCTAATACCAATAATAATAATAATAATAATAATACCTTAATATTCTCTATCAATTGCCATAATTTAATGTTAATGTTCAAATTTCAAACTATTATTCTATTAATTGACACAAATAATCAAAATTCTTTTACCAATAGCCATCTCAGTTTTATTAAGTTAATCATGAAATCGATAAACCAAAATTAATTTTACTTTTCTTATATCACATTTTGGTATGAATCCTCGCTGTAAAGTTCCCAAATATTCATCATTTGTATTTAATATCTTAAAACATATTTCTCATTATAATATTATCTTTCCTATTTATTTATTATTCTTCATTATTTCTATTTCGAGAATTTTCTGGGGCGGATGAACCAAATATAACATACAATGGTTTTTTCAATTCTCCAATTGTGGTTTTTTGGCACCCTAAGTCATGTTATAAAGACGTTCCGTTTATATGAAATCCATAGAACGCCTTTTGATTGTCGACTCAAACCACCGGAAATCTCCTTTACTTCAATTCGTAGAACAATTCGAGGGCTCAAAATCAAATGTAATATGTCAAAGTACTTAAATTATAAAATTTTCTTGATGTCTGAAAATTACTATGTTATCCCTGCAGATATTTTCCAAAATCAAAACCACAAGCATCTGATGTTAGATTTAAAACCGCAAAAATCTCAAGTTAAATGAATCAAAACAAGTTTGGCTCTTTTCGTGATCGTGTTTACAAAACTAATGCTGAGCATTTAAATTTATTGCGGAGGCGACCTTCGAAATGTACTACAACGGCGCTCGAAAACGGAAATGATTTACGTTATTTTTTTTTTTCTCCGCGACGATTCAGAACTGCGTGCAAAATTAGATACTCATAACATTACTTTACTCATTTAATATTTCAGTTTAACGTAACCAAGGATCATTAATTATCTTAAAACACTAAAATATTCATTATCAGAAAAAGAACATGGAAATATTATAAAATTACACTAAAAACACACACTTATAATAAATTTATCACATATAAGTCTCAAAAATTTCTTTAAATTCAAATATCTTATAATAGGAAAAAATATACTCTTAAAATTCTATCAAAATGCAAATCAACATGAAACATTTTAAAATCAAAAACAAAATACACGTTTTAAACCAATGATTCCTACTTTCGTTTTACTTTTTATCGATTTATTTTTTATCATCAGTACTTAATTAAATCAATAATTTGAAAATACTTTCACCGAAACACATTTATAATAAATTTTTATCAATATCTATTAATATTAAAATTTTCACCCTTAACAATAATTCGTAAATTTTAGCTTACCAATTGAAGTGGTTATTCACACTCTTTACCATTATCCTTATTAATTTTCACCATTAGTATTTCCAAATTAATTATACACATTTTTCATATATTTAACATCTGCAGCTCGGTTCTGAATTTATCTTGGTGAAGTTCTTAGCTTAGCTAGTCCCAAGGTGACAGTTTTTATTTCGAAATAGTCCTAGAACTCAGTATCCCAATTGGAGATGACACTAGATGACAGTCTCTCATAAAAGTGAATTTCCAGTCAATTAAATTCAAAACTTCGCACGTTGTATTCAACAGACTATTCCACTGCACACAGCATGTTTTCGCAGAATTTCTCGGGATATTTTTATCCCCAGGTCAACGATTAGTGAAAATCGACGTTTCACATAATCTGAAAATATTTTTTCACGAAATCTCTGCCACGAAACTTCGGAAGTTCACACATGATTCGACGACTGAAAAATATTCAAAACTAACACTGGTGGTCACTCCGAAGTAAGCGACATCATCTTGACTTAATGTAATCCGGAAATGAAACTCCTTTTTGACACAAAAATTTAAATTTCAGATTCAATCAAAGTTCACTTCGTGGAAATCCATTGGGATTTTCCCGCGTAGGTTCGAATCCTACCGACTTTTGTAATAGCACGGGCGCGGGCCGACGAAGGAAGGCCTGAGTGGTATTTCTTTTGGGGTTAAAGATGGATGACTTGCGCCCGGCCGTGCATCACATATGTTTAATTTTCTTTCCCGCTTTTCATCTCACCCTCGGACACATAAAACACCACAACGTTAATTTAATTACATCTTTATTAAGTTTTCCAAGTCGTCCGCCCGGGATTATATGACAGACCGATTCTTACAGAGTGTGTCTAATTTTAGACACCAGATAGTTTTATAAAGTCATTCCATCACGTGACACAGAGGTGTGACTTACATTTTGATTGGATAAAAGTTATTTGTTGATGCTCTGATCTGATCTAATTCGGTAGCCACGCCGCGTCGAGCTTAATTTCGGTAAAAAGTCAGCCATCTTTAATAATATTGCCTGGGGTTACAAAGGCTATTACTATGGGATTTCTATATAAGTTTTACTGGGATGACACTGCTAAAATTTAGAATATCTCTTGGATTTTAACACGAATGCCCAAGGGAAATTACCTATTTCAAGGAATTAAAAAAGGGTTTGTAATTTGGAATAGTAAAGTGAGGAATTAATAGTTTTTAAATGTTAAGATTGTTGAATTAAGAAATTACTAGTTTTTAATATTATATATATATATATATATATATATATATATATATATATATATATATATATATATATATATTTAATCAAATAAGCATACAGTACTCATTAAATTTGTTTGCTTAGTTATCTGTATATACTTTATGAGATATGTAAAGAATATTTATTAAAAAAGCTCTTCATATCACTATTAAAACACTGCAGGAAAATCCTAGTTATAAGTCTGCATGGATACCTGTATTTGATTTGTTGTAAATAGTTCATAATGATAGTATTACATGCATCTATGTTTGTAACATTTGGATTAAAATACTAAGCAGAGTTCAAATACTGATAAGCTAAGTAGCATGATTCCTTAAACCATACTGTTGTATGCATTTGTAGAAAATCTACTTGGAGGCAAATCCATCTAAGATATCCATCTATCTTTTGTAAAGGATTCTCTGAAATGATGTGTTTTGTATTTTTTAATGTTTGACATTTTCTGAAATGAGGGACCTAAGCTGGTTAATGATTTAGATTGTGCTGACAAATTACTTGCATTTCCTCCTGGAAGCATTTCAAAATGTATGTGGAATTACCCATAGGTCTAGAAGTTCTACAGAGAAAGGAAAGAAAAGTTTACTGGTTTCTAGGTGTGTGTGAAAGCAAACACTATTACAGATTTAACAATTATTGAAAAATTATAGCATAGCATGTATTTTGGAATGGGAGGTTTCAAATACACACACACACACACACACACACACATATATATATATATATATATATATGGTGCTTGGTATAAAGGGCTTAAGCCAAAAAAGGTGATTTTTAGATATTTGTTAGTATTGATTAAAAAAAAACTTGATATGTATATGGTGCCCAGTATAAAGGGCTTGAGTAAAAAAAGGGGATTTATAGATATTTGTTTGTATTGATTAAAAAGAAAACTTGACATGTATAAAAGGCTTAAGTTTATCAATTTTGTATACAAAAGTACATTTCTTTGTACAAAAGACTCAAGTCAAAATTATATTTCTGCGATTGGTATAAAAGCCAATAACTTGGTATATTTAAATCACTGTTTTTGACTTAAGCCCTTTATACCAGGTATCATAGATATATGTGTGTACAAGAAATAATGAAACTTCATGATTATAACATATATGCTTATTAATAGTTTAGAGGGTTTTAACTCTTTTTGGTTTCTCCCTGTTAAGAATGCTAATTAATAGACGATGGTATAAAAAGCTTTAGAAATTAATAGGAACAAAAGTTAACTTTAAAATGTATTTAGAACTGAGGAATCAGACATAAATCACAAGCAATACCTCACCTGTTCATTATTTTCATGTTTTAAAAATATTACTGTTTAGGGCAAAAGAACTGTGTACCATAGTTGTAAATATTCCAGTAAATGTTATACAAAGAATTTCATTCTTAATTAATCAAAGTAATTAAAATTAAAACCAAATTCGGATATTTCTCATGTGCCCAAAATGTTTTCTACTTATCGAAGCTACTGAATCTAGTTTTTTCTTAATCTGTTTCAAAGAAGATCATTAAAAGTTGAAGTTATCATTGTCACTTCATTAAAACTTGTGTAATGTACTGTGTATATTTATTATTTTCTGTCAGGTGAAAGAAATATTTGTTTGTCTAGAAGTTAAATTTAAAACCTCCTGTGCGTGAAACAGATACTCAAACCATTTTTGTACCTCAGAAATTTAATCATTATCTAAAATTATGCTAATATTTTTTGTGGTTTTAATATTTCAGATGGAGCTTTTAAATGTTGTCAGCATGGCGCTGATGTATTCTTCAAATCTGAAAAATGAAAATGATGAGTACAGAAAAATACTCTCCAAATCTGCAAATGATGTAAAGTTGTTTGATCCTGAATTTATTTTGAAGGTACTTGTAAAACATATTCTAGAATTTTTTTAAAAACTTTCGTAGACCAACATTTTGTGCCATTTCAGAATTTTTGTTGTGATAATTTGTATAGTATGATTTTTGTCTAATATCACTCAAGATTAATAGATTTTAGGATTTGTAAAATTTGGCTGCCTGACACTAATTACTTTGATTCTGTATGACTGTTGTTTATGTTGGATTTAATTTATTCACTACTATATTTTACAAGCTTTTATATTTATAATCATATATTCATAGTTTATGTATCTCTCTCTTGTTTTATCTGATTTATCAATGTTACTGTTACATAACTTATTTTTTATGCACTGTAAGTAAACATACAGGGAATTTTTTCATTCAAAAACATAATTTATGTGAAAAATATTGTTGTGAATTATATTATCACTTGCTGTTTATTGTGATGATTCAATATTTACCTTAGTAAACTTATAAAATTATAAAAAATACTATAGATTGTCTAAAACATTTTCTACTGCCAAAAATCATTTTTATACTCTTGCCATTTGCAGGTTGCTTTATACGCTCGACAGGAATTGCATATCAGAACTGTAACAAATTTTCTACTGTCCTATGCTGCATTACATGAAAATACTCGTCTTTATCTTGAAAAGTACTTTGAAGCGTCTATAGTTTTACCATCAGATTGGATTCAAGTTGCAGAATATTATCAGGTTATTATTTTTAGTTTATCATAATTTTCTTTAAATTGATTTTAGTTTTATATTTAAGCCTCTTTATCTAAGGGTTTTTCTATGGTTGGATGTATATCAGATTTTTAACATTATTGCTGATCTTTTTTAACTTCATAGTAAAATAGTTGAAATGCTTTTGAAATCCTTTCTATGAGATTACAGCATTCTCACTGGTAAATGCTTCCTAAAATAACTTCAAAACCTTTCATTATAGAAGAGGATATATTTAGTTCACAAAATATTTTCATCTAAACATTAACTATATTTATTGTATTTTATCTTAGTTGTGTATGTGTTTGGTTTACTTAATTGTCAAACCTATTAATATAGCATTTGAATTGTTATTCAGATTTTGAAAAGTAGCAATAAAAATAAATGTGATTTTGACTAAGAATTATGAATCTGAAGCCTTGAAAAATTTAATTTAATTCTGTCAAATCACTGAAGAAACATGAAATGTGATGAAAAATAATGAAATAATTCTGCACATATAGCTTTTTAATTTCAGAACATTTCATATTATCATATGTATATAATTGCATATAATTGTATTTACATATATTTGCCAGTGATATTCTTATTGCTAGATTTTTTGATAAAGTTATTAGATACTAAGATTAAAATGATATTCAGTGGTAATTACTTTGAGTTCTTTATGCCCATTATACCTGTACTCTCTCTAGTTAAAAGAATAAAAATCTGGTCATATATGAGAATAAATTTGAAATCAGTTATGGTAATCCATATTTTGGTTTAACATTAATTGTCTTAGCTTTTGTAATGGATTTTTGGATTGCTTCTAATTAAAACATTATCTTATAATTGCCTCTATTATACTTTTATTATATTTACAACTTATTCTTTTGTCTGGTCTTTAGTTTCTCATCTGTCTTGAGAGTTTCCTTTATGCCACCTTTTCCAGGAATAATAACATGCTTATTAAACTAATATGCTTTGTATTAAGAATATTCTAAATTAGGTATTCTCTTTTAATATAATATCCTTCATTTGTAGGTATTAAATGATGGATCTTCAAAACAATCTTTACCTGCAACATTACGACGAGCCATGAAGAAAACTTTCACAAAGTTTGATGAGTATCAATTAGGTACTTTTAAGTGCTTTTTATTTATATTTATTTTCTCCCTGCAATAAGATTTTCATTATAAAACAACATAAATTATATGAAATTAACTACTTAATTATTTTGTAGTTTTTCTCTATTATTTTGCTGAAAAAAAATAGAGGGAGCTTCTAGAGATATGATATTAATGTAACATGTTTAGATAAAAATCTGCTTTACTTTAAATCCAATGATTTTTTTTATTTAATTCATCTATCTTCCTGAAGGACCAAACCCTAGGCAGCATTTCTTGATTGTTAACTGATAATTAACCCTAGGCGTTTTGACATTCCTTTGTAAGTTTTACAAATATCTGAAATATGTATGTTTGTAAAATCTCTATTTCTAGAAATTTACTGACAAATAGTCAATTGGTTAATACTTCTGGTAAACAATCTATGGTTAAGTCATATTCTAGTGTTTGCCTCTGAAATACTGATGATTGGAGGATGGTTTGTAATGTTATGTTTTGAGGAAAGAAGCCATCCTGTTGTACTATTCCATGCTCATAAGTAGACATTGTTATGAAAAGCCATAATTATCTATAACTGAGATTTAAGCTTTTGATATGAATGCATAGCATTGTTATATGCAGTTGGTCTCTGTTCCCAGTAAGTCTGATTTCCTTAGAAAAAGAAATGCAGTTCATTAAGTTGGCAATTAGTTATAATCTGCTGTAGTTTTATGATGTAGTCTTTAAAAGTATTGTCATATCTGGAAGGATTTAAAGTTCAGAAGATGTCTAATTTCTGATCCACATGTACATCATTAATAGATTAAAATGTGGGGAGCAGTATGAACCATTTTGATTTTCTTATAAATCAGTCTTTTTTTTATTTTTCAAAATTAGGTAAATTCTAAGGATGATTTCTGATCCAATGAAGTGTTGAATTTTGTTCAGTATGCTAAACTGTTTTTTTTATGTGATAGGTGTGTTTTCTATTTGTTAGTGTAAAATAATAAAACCATTAAAAAAAACTGTTCTGTTATGAAATCTGCATAAAACTTTTTTTGTATGTTTTTTATCAAAATTTTTGTTGTTTGAGCTGTAAATTAAGTTTTTAAAAAAAATATATTTTTTTCTCAGCTAAATACAACAGAGATAAATCCAAAAAGAAGAAGTCGGAGAAGAAAGAGGTAATCTTTTTTGTTTGAATTACTATTATTTTTTGTTGTTGTCTTTCTTTAAACTAAATATGGATGCATTCTCTCGTTATTTTTTACATTTGAGTAGAGTGTCATCCTTCATACTATATCTAGGCTTGGTACAAGAAGTATGTAAGTCAGTTTTCTTCAAGATGACTGTTTGCTTATGTCTCTTTAAAAAAATATTATTTTCAATGTAAGAAGCGCCTAAATCTGTCCGATGCTTTAAAAGTGTTTTCTAAACCATTGTACAGACTTGGGTACTTCTTACATTGAAAAAATTTTTTTTATAAGAGACATAAGCAAACAAAGTCATCTTGGAGAAAACTGACCTAGGCACTTCTTGTACCAAGCCACAGATATATGTATATGAGTCTTACACTGTATATCTATCACTATGTACTTTCTACTTCAAGTGAGCATTAATTTATTGTTTATAATTTTGCTTTGATTAATAATGATCTGTAGATGTTTCTTTTTTTTTGTGAGAAGGGCTGCTGCATAGTTCCGAAGGGATACAGATATTGATCACTATATTATTATTTATGTTTGATCTATATTAAGCAATATCTGGAAGATTTTTTAAGTGTAATTTTTTTAAGTCAGACTTCTTAGATTTCTATTATATAAATTTGAGAACTATGTAAAAATAGAAAATAAAGTTTGGATTTTATAGCTTATTCATATGAAACTAAGGGCATAAAACTGCTGACTTAATAATAAGAGTTTATAAAATGTATCCCAAATTAGTAAAACACCAGTGTCATCTGTCTCTTCTGTGTCATAGTAAGAGTTTTGTAGAATTCTGTAGCTTTCTATCCACATTTCCTATGTTTTATTTTTATTAGCTGTGGTCATTCAGTTCTGCCTAATTATGTTAGTAAAATTTTGTACCTAGGCAATTAATTTGGTATTTGACATTGTTCTAAATCTGTTCACTTTCATTAATAATTCTAATAAATTTTTCACAGAAATGACAACTTTTGGCTAAACATATATGAATTTTAAAACTTTGCTGGTGATTTTTGAGTTAAAATTGGAGAAATATTGTGAGCCATTTTAGATATATTTAACTCTCGGCGCAACAGTCTGATGTGGACTAGAGCCGGCGGTACCCATCTCTGCTTTCTTGCCCGTGGACTTGGGGTGCCATACAGCATATGTCTCAGTCAGGTGGTCAACCTGACGTGGGACCCCCAGAGTTTAGTTCCCAAGCATGCTTGGTCCTCATTTTATGACCCACTCAAGGGATGAAAGGCGGAGTCGATCTTGCCTAGTCACAGGGTCAAACCCTGGACATGTGGGATGACAGCTTGACGCTTTTAACCTCTACGCCACTGGGCTTCTTTTAGATATATTGGCTATTCAAATATATAGGCTGCAACATATTCTTTAACACACATTTGTCTTATTCTTGTAATTTATTTTTAATAAGATTTGAAATATCAATAATAAAAAGTATAACACATGATAAAAGGTTCAGTTTTTGACAGTTTTTTTTATCTTAATGATGCCAATGTAGTGTTCCAGTAAATTCTATGATCAGAATTGCAGATTAGGGGAGTAAAAAAAGTTTTTTAACTGGATAATGAAATGAAAGATGAAGAAGATTTTCTTGTAAGTTTTAAAAGTATGATCATTAAAAGAAGTTACATAATAAAAGGTTCTACATGAAAAAGCTTTCAGTTTTTAAAAAAAAATTAATTATGGCTGCATAATATTGTAGTAAATTTTATTATTAGAATTCTGTTAAGAAAGTGCATCATCCGAAGCATTCTTCTCACTTTTACATGGCCATGACGTTGCGTCTGCAAGAGGGCGTGGCTGGGTTGGCAGTTCACTCTTTGCAAACCGTGTTTGGCAGCAGGAAATATGCAGAGTGGATTGCCTATAAAAAGCCAACTGTGCTATCACTGAAGCGGACTGCGGCAGACATCGGGCAGTAAATCGCTTGAGCAGCGATGTCGTTTTGAAGTTAGGGCAATGTAAAGTTTTATATGCCAATGTTTTTCATTTTACTTTTTTTTCTGGTGCAGAGTTTATTCCAATAGTATATTTAGAAACTTTTAAGGTAGAAGTTTATCTTTTAAGCCCACATTTAAAATTCGTTCGAAAAAACCTTTGGAGCTAGTTCATATGAACTTGTGTGGACCTATGCCCCATACCACTAAAGAAGGTTTCAGGTATTTTCTGACTATTATTGATGATTACTCGCGTAAAATTATAGTTTTCCCTCTTAAAAATAAAAACGATGTTTTTGAAGCATTCGAAAAATTTCAGAAACAAGCAGAACAATTCTTGAATATGAAAATTGTTAGTGTTCGCACTGACAACAGACTTGAATTTGTAGACACCCAATTTGGAAAGCTTTTTGATAGCCAGGATATTTGGCATGAGCAATCAAATGCGTACACCCCAGAACACAATGGCCTAGCTGAGAAATTTAATTATACGCTTGTAGATGGAATAAAAGTTTTGCTTCAGGGCAGTCATTTGAGTAAGGGTTTTTGGGCAGAAGCCCTAATGTGTTTTGTATATACCTGGAACCGGATTTGCCACAAGGGGAAAAATAAAACCCCTTTTGAATTGTATGGTGGTCAAAAACCACCCGTTAAACACCTGAGACCTTTTGGTAGCACAGTTTTTGTCGGTATTCCTAAACAGTTGAGAAGGAAATTGGATAAGCATGCTAAAAAGGGTATACTAGTCGGGTATGGTCAGAAAACCCAAGTATACAGAGTATGGTTACCTCAGGAAAAGTTGGATAGTGGAAACCATTAATGCCAAGTTTAGAACAGAAGAAAAACATAGTCATGATAGGGAAAATAATCCGGAAAAGGTGAATGCAGAGGAAAGCGTCCTGGACCAATTTAAAATAATAGATAAAAATGTAAGTGATTTTGATAGTTCTGACTCTAGTATAGATTCCGACGATGATGACACTAGCGTAGATTCTGAACAGACTCATGTGAGGTCTCAGGAATCCCCTAAAGAAGTAACCTGGATTAGGAAAGCAGTACCTAGGAAAGATGGCAAATGAACAGATATATATTTTTATGAGCAAGGAAAAACTAAAAGATTAAGGTCAAATTATGATGTAAGAAAATATTGCTTAAAGAAAAACCTGAAATTTGATCCAAATATGTTCTGTTTTAGCGGGGCAAACAACTTCGCAGGAATAGTTAACCCAAAACCAGGATCAAGTGCAAGTCTTGCGAGTGCATGACTAGATAAGGACATTTTATACCTAAAAATTATTTTCAAGCTATAAAATCTCCCCAGAAAAAGCAGTGGGTTGAGGCAATGAAAGACGAGTTAAGAATTATGAACGAACGCAAAATTTGGGACCTAGTAGATACACCCGATAAGGAGAAAATCTTAGGATGTCACTGGGTGTATACGTTGAAATGCAACGAATCGGGGGAAATCGAAATGTTTAAAGCTCGACTCGTGGCTCAAGGTTTTCACCAGATTCACGGGGAAAGTTTCGACGAGGTATACAGCCCCGTAGTTAATTTTAGCGTTATAAGATTTTTCTTCTCGGTTTTAGTATGTTTAAATAATTGGGTTCACGTACAATGTGAGATAAAGTGTACTTATTTATATGCAACTTTAATGCAACAAATTTTTATGAAAAAGCCGCAAGGTTTTGAAACAGGGAAAGACCAGGTTTGTTTATTGAATAAAGCAATTTACGGTCTTCACCAAAGTGGCAGAGAATGGTTTCTTGAAATTCATAAAGTTTTGAAAGTCTGTGATTTCAAAAATTTAAATGGTGCAATTGTGTTTATGCATACCACGGAAATGTAATTTTGTTACTATATGTCGATGATATAGTTGTGTTTTGTAGCTGTGTAAGTTGGGTAGAAGAAGTGTTAGAACTGTTAAAACAAAAGTTCGATTTAAAGGTATTAGGAAGAACTAAGAAGCTGTTAGGTGTGGAATTCGAAGAGACCAATGGTTCTCTGTTGATTCACCAATGTAGCTATATCGATGAACTTTGTAAAAGCTATGAAGAATTTGGTTTTTCAATGTCTTCATTTCCAATTGCCAAAGGCGTATTTTACACAAACACACAATCACCACAGACTGAACAGGAAAATCAAACCATGCGTGATATTCCGTATAGAAGCTTAATAGGTAGTTTATCATTTTTAGCCGGTAGAACCCTCCCTGATATAGCATATGCAGTTAATATTTTTTCTCAATATCAGGAGAACCCAGGCATAGCCCACTGGAATGGACTATTGAAAGTTCTAGGTTATGTTTTTGCTACTAGGCACTTAAAGTTGAATATTTCAAATGTTACAAACTTGGATTTAACTGCATATTCTGATGCTGATTTTGGCAATAATAGGGATAATAGGACATCCATGGGAGGCCAAATAATATTTTTAGACCAAGCCCCCATTGCCTGGAGAACAAATAAGCAAAAATCAGTTAGCTTAAGCTTTATGGAATCTGAATTTTTGGCACTAACAGATGCAGCTAAAGAACTGATTTGGTTTAATAGAATTTTACATGAATGCAGTGAAAAAGTAGTAATCCCTCAAACTATTGGTACGTGTCGTTTAAAAATTCTATGGATGCCTGATTATCACCCATTAAAGTCACCAATAGAAAATTACAGAACTAAGCATATAGATATTAAGTTGTTTTTTATCAGGGATTTAATAAATCAAGATGCATTTAAAGTTCATTATGTTCATAGTAAAAATAATCTTGCAGATTTTTTTATGAAACCTATAAGCAAGCTTCAAACTGTACTATTAAGAGACCTTATATTTAAGGAATGACGACTTTAACGTAAATATAATAAACTTGAATTTTTGTATAACATTTTTTCTTTAAATTCAAGCTTTTATCTTTGAATGCTATTTAAAAATTTTTTTTGAAGGGAGTGATTAAATTTTAAAAGAACTTTCTCTCAAATTTTTGAGTTTGTATCGACATTTTTTTAAACTTGTTATACTTTATTCAATTTTTGCAACTAAGGTCAGTTGCTGATGTAAAATGAATTGTATGTTTTTTGTTGTGAACTCATATGATTATATATATACTGTTTAAGCATATTGTTTCATTTGCAAGAACATATAGTATAGTACTGTGTAAGCATGTTTATTTTATTGTCAATGTATATACATAATTGTGCAGATATTTTGTTTATGCTTGTAGTACTTGTTGTTTATACTGTTGAACTTGCAAAATAATGTAAAATATTTTCTGCACCATGTGTTAGGCGAATTTTTTTAAGTTAAGTAAAAGTGTGAAGAGGAGGTCCATTGTTAGGAAAGTGCGTCATCCGAAGCATTCTTCCCACTTTTACATGGACGTTGCGTCTGCAGGAGGGTGTGGCTGGGTTGGCAGTCCACTCTTTGCAAACCGTGTTTGGCAACAGGAAACATGCAGAGTGGATTGCCTATAAAAAGCCAACTGTGCTATCACTGAAGCGGACTGCGGCAGATATCGGGCAGTAAATCGCTTGAGCAGCGATATGGTTTTGAAGTTAGGGCAACGTAAAGTTTTATATGCCGATGTTTTTCATTTTACTTTTTTTTCTGGTGCAGAGCTTATTTCAATAGTATGTTTAGAAACTTTCATTCTGAATAAAGGGTTTTTATTCCTTTTTTTAATAAGTCTCTTACTGCTGAAAGTCCACTGATGACAACAGATTCAGATGTTGAAGAGGAAACAAAAGATGACAATGATAGTGTAGAAAAAAATGTTATGAAACCTGTCTGTACTTTTACTTTGAAAAAACTAATACGCAGTCTCCATATTGATTCTCCTGCTGGACATGTTATGTGTTTATTAGGAAAGAAGTATGTATATGTTTAATTTTCCTTGTATTCTGCCCTTTAAATTTAAATAATTAGTAATTGTAACATGCATTAATTTGCACAAATATAAAATGTATTAATATTCTTTTATTTACAAAAATATTGTAATTTGGTTGGGGTAGTTTTAGAGATTCATCAATAATTATATAACAGTTTTGCTAGGCAAATGTTAGTTTTTGCAGTTTAGTGTTACTCAGTGTTTAAATTAAGAAAAATATGTGGGCTGATTAAGTATTTACTCTTACTTACTTCAAAATAATAAATCCATTTACCAATGATAAGTTTACAAAGATATTTGTCCTTTCAAAAATTTCATAAATTTTTAGGAATCCTTAATGATACTCTTTCATTGCAAGGGTAATAGCATCTTAATATATGTGAAAGTTTTAGATGCGTATTTAAATGTGAAATAACTTTAGTTTAAAGTTAATGATAAGAAACGATGTTTTGAAGAAAGATCAAATGTATAGCCTTTATCTTTGTTGTATAAGTATCATAATATTTCTGAATATGCACAAAAAAATTGAAAAACTTGTAAGAGAAATTTCTTTAATTTTTAGATATCCAGACAACCATGAAGCTTTTAAACTATCTGGTTTACCAGGTACATGGGATTCTTCAAAAGCAGGACAAAGGATGAAGTTACCCATACCTGAAACATGGGAAACAAAACTTCCTTTGCACGGAAATGTTCCTTATGCATGGGAGTCACTAATTGGTGTGTGTATATATATATATGTATATATATGTAATAAGAAAACACGTCTTTCTAAATTACTTTTAAAGCACAACCCCTTTTCCAAATTGTAACCTAAAAATAATGTAAGTTATAATTTATATTGGCCCTGCAGATCATTAAGCAGGCATGTGAAATATCTCTGGTCAGAGCCCAAAGGCCTCATTAAATTTGTATACAATAAATAACACATATTTTCAAATTCTTCTTTCCGGTAAAATGCACAGCAAGTGCATGATTCAACCCCACTTGCCTATTTCGTCATAGCAGTTAATTAATCCCTTGGAAAACAACAATATTGGACACCACATATCTAAATCTGACCAATTAAGTAACTTCCAGCCCTGGTGTGCCCAGATCAGAAACAGTCATTTGAATAGATTGAACAGAAGACTTTGCATGTACATGCAAAAGTTAGGAGTGAAGAGAAGAGCCATGGCCTTACATAATGTCAGTGAAGATGGGACGTCCGAAACAGGACAGGGCGTGCAGAGCTGTTTACATGACAAAGTTAAGAGAGAAAAAAGACTAATAGTTTGAGTCTTCTGTTCAAACTATTTTCAAATGTCTGATTCTGATCTGGGCACCAGGACTAAAAGTTACTTAATTGGTCAGATTTAGTCGTGTGGTGTCCTATGTCGTGGTTTTCCCATGGATTACTATGACAAAATAGGCACGTGGGGTTGAATTATCTTCTTGCATGGTGTCCAGATTACACACTTGCTCCCTGTTTTATCAAACGGAAGGATTTGAAAATGTGTTATGTGTTGTATATAATTTAATGAGGTCTTCGGGCTCCGACCAGAGATATTTCACATGCCTGCTTAATGATCTGCAGAGCCAATATAAATTATAACTTACATTATTTTTAGGTTACAATTTGGAAAAGGGGTTGTGTTTTAAAAGTAATTTAGAAAGACGTGCTTTCTTGTTACAGTTTTTTATATATATATATATATATATATATATATATATAGTGTCATTTTATTATGAATACATTATGAATTGTTTGTGTCTCATTCAAAATATTTCATTGATATTTCCCTTATTTCTTTTTCATATTTCAATATAGTAAGAACTGTTCTGTTGCTTCACTGCTTTGGAAAAATTTGCAGTGAATGATCTTTGATTTTTAGGCTTGGTTTATTTACTGTATCAAAGCTAACAGAGGTCTTAGAAATGTACAGGTTTACCTGCTAGGCTGTTATCAGCTGTTGCTAAGTGCACTAATCAATTTTTTTTTGTTTCTAAAAACCTGTTGTTAAATTTGCAGGCCACTTTTAAAGGCTGTTTGTAAACCTGATTAACTATTTACACAGACTCTTAATTCTGAAATTTGAAACAATAGTGCTGTTTTTACACAAATACATGTTATTTTCTTTCTTTATTTATTTTTATATTGTTATCTGCTTTCAAACTTTTTTTGTTTGTTTGTTGTAGTTTGAGATTTATATTTGATATTATTATTTGTGAAGTTTTATGTCCTTATTTATAACTTTTTTCTTCAGTTGTCCTCTTTTCTTTCTATTTATTCTTATCCCTTCTTTTTTAGATAATAAAAAACTACCTTATATGGCAACACTTCGAAATCTAAAAAATATAATTTTGTCTGGAATTTCACCACTGCATCACAAGAAAGTAATTAAACATTTAGAAAACAAGGCAAGTAGTTAAACTGCATTATGTATTAAATTACAATTTATTATTTTTTCTTTTACCTTGTGACTTATTTTATTTTATTTTGCTATAAAAGTCAATAAAACAAATTTATAAAAATAAAATATTTATATCAGGTCATATTTCAATTGATCCTCATGTTTCAGTTGGTATCTCATGGCTATAATATAAGATTTCCATCTTTAGTTCCAGCCTTAAATAAATGTAGAATACATATATATATATATATATATATATATTTCTTGTGGTTATATTAATTAAAATTTTTTCCTCCTTAATTTCAGACTGCTGTGATAAATAGTCGCCAGTTGCCTATGCAATTTTTTGAGGCATATAAAGTAATTTCAAATCTTGAGAATATGGTAGAAGGTAAAACCACAGACTCATTAGATTCAACACAGTGGCCCCAAATGCTTCCCAAGACAAACAAGAAAATTTCAGTTTGTATTTGGGGGGGGGAACGGAAAAAGTGTCCCCCGGGCGCCAGCTATGCTCGCTACGCCACTCATTCAACAGCAGTGAGAGTGCCTGCCTGGAAGATGCAACGGTTGCAGAAAATGAAAGAAAGGTATAAGCTGAAAAACTCATCTTAATTTTTTTTTACTAGTTTATGCCTGAAATGAATGCATTTCTTCTAGGCCAGGACATAAGATTATATCTAGTTAAATTAATGTTACTGTTATTTTTTAGTATAGCAATTTAAATCTAGGCAAATCTTGAAGAAAGAGAATATGTTTGATAAGATTTCAAATTATTAAAATTAAAATAATCTTTGTGAATTCAAATTTCTTTTTTAATATGCTCAGATCCTATTGGATAAAGGGAAATTAATTTTACTTCTTTTGTTTTTCTCTTCTAAATATGTAAGAAATTAATTATCATAGAGATTTATAAGTTTAAATGAGTACTGTTAAAAAAAATTGAGTGTTTGTTATTCATTCCTTGTTGCTTAAAGATGTTTGGGACTTGAGGTTTCTGTTAATTTCTGAAGAAAAAAAGCTTTTTCCCACATTGCGTTCTTAATTATTTTTTCTTATTGAATCTTACTATTGATAAATTGTTTAGTAGTAGAATAATAATTACATTATATTTTGCATCTCAAATCAGGGATTCATTCTTTTGAAATTTATAGATAAGACTTTTTTGCAACTGTACTCAATTGTATCACATATATATTTTGAAAATGAACATTTAAGACCATTTATTTCTATATTTAATTTTTGCACGTATGATTTTTATGTAGATTTTCCAGAATTTTTCTTGTTATTCATTCTTTGTTTTCAAAACCTAGAAAATTAATGTATACATAAGATTAGATTTTTAGGCAATTATATTTTAAACTAATTGACTTTTACACAGCTAGATATATTTTTGCAATTACTGTTAATGTTTTTATATTTTATTAGTTATTAATAAATTATTTTTTTGTTTCATCTAGATTGCCTAATGCATCTATTTCTGTTATCAAGCAGTATAAAAACGCTATCACCAAAGCTCTGGAAATATCTTCATTAAACAATTTACATCCTGTTCCCGGTAAAACTTTAATTATTTGTTTAATTGATCCTATAGATGAGGGCACTGATTTAAATAAACTGAAGGTAATATGATTATTTTTTTAACTTTTTATTTCTACCCCTTTTTAATGTTAATTTGTATGCCAGCTTAATATTGACTCTACATCTGATTAATATAGTATACTTCTACATAAATGCTTACACAAATTACTGTTTGCTTTTTATTATTTTGAAAATAAAGGAATATAATTGATTTATAGAATAAACAAGTGAAATAAAATCTTTAATGTTCTCCAATGAATAAAAGGTCTCTTTTAGTACATATAAATTTACCTTCTAATCTGTATATTTGTCCTTTGTGGTCGCGTTTCAATAAATAGCAATTACTTCTAACAATAATTGAATCTAATCTCTTTGTAATCCTTGTAATATCAGGGGAATAAAGTGAAATTGTCTAGTATTACTTTTACAATTTAAGCACACTCTTGTCTCTCTTGAGAAAAGTAGGCTTTAAAACCAGTAATATCACCAAATCTCTATACTATCATCTTTGGACCCATCTGCATCTCATGTAACACCAAACTGATTAAATAAGTATTGTTTTGCCAATACTTGCCTCTCTGTTTATTTTCCAGTAAATCTTTCCTATACAGCCCCTAGTACAGGTCTCCATGATATTCTGGGGCACTTAATAGTATTTTTGGAAGTAATGCATCATAGAGATTTTGGATAATATACATAATCGAAACATTTTAATTTTATTCTTTTATATTTTAGTTGGAAGAGGAGCTTAAAGTTTTCTTTTGCTGAAAATAACATGTTTAAATTAATTCAATAATATGTTATGTCTGCTAAACCAAAAATTTTCTTGAAATGAATGTGTTTAAATGCTTAATTTTCTTGTAATATAATCATTATTATTGATTTTCAGGTAAATGAAACTTGCATAATGATGGGTTTAATGTGTTTAAAAGCATGTGAAGATTGCAAAATGAATATTCTTGGCTTCTCAGATCCACCAGATGTTATATCATTGAATGAAAATGATAATTTTTTGGATGTATTGATGGAAACATGTGAAAGATACAAAAAGGTATGATAACAAGAAAAAAATAAGAAATGCTGGTATTTGATCATGCTAAATTTGTTTAAAAAGGTTAGTGTGAAGCTACTCAAGTTACCCCAACAGGTGTTGAAAACTTGAAAGTAGATATTAGCTCTCCATTGAAATCAAACACAGAATCACATTTGAAAATCACAGTATGAACTGGGTATTCGGGATACCCTTTTCCCTTTAATATATGACATGAATTAAAATAATTATTGAATAATAACTGGAAATATTCAAGCATTCATAAACTATCTGTTCTGTAACATATCATCCTTCTTTTGAGTCATATTATTTTGTGAGAAATTCTTGCTTTCTCCTGTGTAGTTTTTATTTAATATGCAAATTTGATGACTATTTAATATTTAGTTAAAGTGAGGTTATTTTTCTATTCATCTTTTTTCAAAATAAATCTGTTCATTTAAGATTTCAGCATTAAACAGCATCCAGTATTGTATTATTAATGAAAAATAGTTTTATAATCCATGATTTTGCTCAAAATTTATAAATCATTGCTTCAAAGTATCAAAAAGTAATTGTCTGCTATATTATTTGCAGCTGCTGTCATCAGCCGTGTTTGAGAGAAATGTATGGAGTCCTCTTGAAAATGTACTAAATTATTATCTAAGACCTCAGACGTTATTATCATTGAAGGTGAGTTTATTGGGAAATATTAATTTTCATGTTTTATGTTAAATTGTTACCAAGTTTTCTTTTTAATTTTCTTTTCTCTGTGTTTTCTGTTTTTGACATCCATTGCACTGAATAAATAATTTAAAAGGAGAAGTTTTTGAAATATTTTGATAATGTTAATTATAACATTTTCATTTATTCATGTAGATATAAATTTTTCTGTTACTTTATTAAATTTATTTCGAAAGTGAAACATATTTTTTTTACTTCTAACAATGAATCTGAATAAATTGTATTGTTTTACATATTATAAAATATTATAATTTATCGGTTTTAGTAATAAGTTAATGTTAAGCATATCCTTTCTGTATGGAACTGAGATATGTAATGTCAAACTAGATTCTTTTTGATTTACTTATAAATTACTCGTAAAATATTGTAATTTTTAGTTTAATTTGGGAAATCCAATATAGAGGTTATTTTTTAAAGAACTGCATATTTCATCATGAGAACTGCATATTTCATCATGTTATCACCAGGGGTCTTAACAACTTTATGTGTAAACACTCAGGAAAGCATTCAGATCCTGGTTATCCTTAGACCATAATCTTCATAGATATTATACTAATTAATAGCTATTGTGCATTGATGTTGAAGCCAGAATCTCTCTGGCTACATTTCTGTTTTCTATTTAAGTCCTCATAATTAACTAGACATACATGACAGGATTTATATTGCTCATTTAGAGTTCTAGAATATGTTAGTAAAGTTATGATTATGTCATTTTTAAGTATGGGAGGTAAACTATCACAGTATACAAATTAAACTTTGAAAAATGTCTATCTATAAATGCTAAAACTCTCTTTGGCTAATAATAAAATTGTTTATTATTACCACTGTTTGGAAAATGTTAATCCTGCTATTCTATCATTTTATGTATGCAACCATAAATATTATAATATTTTTTCTTTAAAACATGTGTTTCTAGCTCTTAAGAGAATTTAAAGCATATTTTGATTGTTTTGATTGTTATAAATTTTCATGGACAGATAACTCTTTCAGCTTAAGTATTTTAAAGTTAAAGAATTTATAGTATGTTAGTAAAAAAACAAAGCAAAACACAAGGAAAGTGGTATTTTTATTATAATTTTGATTATTATTGATCCTGAAAATTAAAGTTAAAATTCTAATTATTATAATTTAAGTATTAAAAAGTGTTACATGCCAGGATACTTGATTTTTGGATAAATTAAAATTAGATAGCAAATCTGCCACTTAGGACATATTTGAATGAAAAAGTACTCTCACCTGCTAGTAGCATGCTTGTTACATTCACTTGATTTTTCTGCTGAGAGATTTGCTTCAAAGGACAAAGAAAGGTATAATGTGATATTACCATTTAATTACCTTTATTGTTTACATGGATGATGAATTTTTTTGTTTAAAACATTCCTCAACTGAGTTTTTCTGGGGATAGTAAAATTTGCATTGTACTTTTTAAAATTAACTTTAATAAACTTACCTTTATTTACTTTATGTGTGATTTTATTGTATTATAAAATAAATTTAAATTTATTGAATTTTCAATGAACAGTTTACTATAAATTTCTCTTATAATATATGTGTATATACGAGGGTAAGTCATTAAGTCACTCACAGAAGATAATTCACAAAAATAACTCACAAAAATAACTTACAGTGATAAACACTTCAAAACTATTTTTATTTCTTAACATAATGTCCACCAATATTTATGCAATTATCCCATCATTTTATCAGTGCCCCAATACCAGCTGCTTAAAATTCTTTAGGTTACTGTCTCAGCCACATTAGGACTCTTCGTCATCTGCAAAGTGTTTGACTCCAAGATGGTTTTTTAGCCTAACACAGGAGACTATTAATAAATTTGGTAGGCAACTTCTTCAGAATTCACCTTACAACCCTTAGACCCAAGAAATTTTCATCTGTTTAGTCCACTAAATAACCATCTTGGAAGCAAACATTTTATAGATGTTGGAAGAGTCGAATGTAGCTGAGATAGCAATTCAAAGAATTTAATGCAGCTGGTATTGGGGCACTGGTAAAACGATGGCATGAGTGCATAAATATTGGTGGAGATTACTTTGAGAAATAAAAATAGTTTTGAAGTGATAATCACTGTAAGCTATTTTTTAATTATCTTTTATGACTTACTTAATGACTAACCCTCATATACTTTATTTTATATACTTTACTTTGATAAATTTAAATTAATTTTTTAATTTTAGTTTTCCTACTTTTATTTTTCTTCTTAGAGCCACAGTTGCTAGTTCTTGATTAATTATGTTTAGCAAGTTACATATTTTGCATCTTTGCCTGTTTCAGGATAATTTCTATTAATGTTTGTTTCCTAGCCATAAGATTATTAAGCAAGTATTTCATTTATATAAATGAGTAAGCATTATTGAATGTGTGTCAAGAAACTTTGGTAATTCAGCATTTTCTGTTATTCTGAATAATGAAGGAATTAATACTAATGGTAAATTTAAATATATTTAAATTTTTTGAAAAGAGACAAAGGATTTTTTTTCCTGAATGTGCTTTAACTGAAAAAAATATCTGCTACATTTCTTTTGATCCCAAATTGTCAAGTCTGTTTTGATTTTGTACCAGAGTTGGTAAAAAAGCAACAAAAAATTTGGGTTTTTATCAAAAGAAGAAGCAATTGAAAATGCTGTTAGAATACCCCCCCCCCCAAAAAAAAAAATAAAATAAAATAAAATAAAAAAAAAACTACTAGTATCAGTAAGGTGTTCCTTTATTAAAGCTCAGATCTCATCATGACCTCAAGTATCAGATCTCAAGTCATGAAAATTTTGAGCAGGGCTTGTAACCCTCTAATGACCCCATGTCCAACTGCATGTTCATTTGTATTTTTCTTCTCCCTAAAGACAACTATGTTTGAGGGGGAGAGAGAGGGGAAGGGGCATTGAATCTGCCATTTTTTGGAAATTCTAGGTGGTCATTTTAATTTCTGAACTACTATGCGGTGTTGTGTTGATTATATTTTATTTCATTATGGGGTGATGACATTTATATGTGCAAGCATATAATATTCCCCTTGGGCTTTTATGGGATTTTTTTTAAAACTGTTTTCCCTAAACTGAGGGAAATTTTATGGTCTCATGATTTTAATGTATTGAACAGTTGGATTCTTTTGTCTAAAAGTATTTGTAACTTTTGGTTTGGAGTTTGTCTTCTTTATGAAAATACTTTGATATATTGAAATAAACTAAATTGTTCAAGTTTTTCCTTCATATCAGATGTTTTATTTGGTAAGAGAAACAAAAACAAAGTTTTCTTGTTGTCATGTTTAAAAACCACTAAAATTTTAAAAAATAATAGCCTGCTCTTACGTTTTCTCTATTAATTTATTTCTCATGTTGTGTATGGTCAAAGAAATTTTTAAAGTTCTTTGTAATGGAGATGCATATATTATTATGGTATAGTGTTAGCATGGCTATTTTAAGTAATGGTAATGCTTTTATAAAAAAAAATGGGATTTGTAGGTGGAGATATAAATTTAGGAGAAGGCTCTCAAACTATAAAATCATAGTTTAATTAATTTATTATCATAAATTTATGATAAAAGAATAGTGACCACATTTTTTTAAAGAAACCTGTTTTATGGGATGGCATTTCTTATGTGAAAGTGCATCCTTTGAAAATTATTTTACACTGGTGAAATAAATTAAGAGAATTTGCATATTTTATCGAATTTTATGAAAAGAACTGAACTGAATGTAAAACCACTGTTTCTAGACAAAAATGCAAATCTTGTACGTCAAATATGTAAGCGTACATGTGTTGTGTAGGCGGAGCCAGTAGAGAAACAGGCTTTATAAGCGCACGTAAGTTAAGACGCATTTCGTTCGCTAGCACACCTCGGCGAATTTCTTGGTGTTATTTTGCAGCAATCGGTTAATTTCAAATTGTAACAGTAAAAATGAGTAACCACCAACGTTTAGATCATGGAATGAGGTGGCGAATTGTGGGGAGGCTAGAAGCAGGCCAATCTCAATCCAAATTTGTAGAGAGTTCAATTTAACGCCCAGCGTCGTGTGTAACTTCTGGAAACAGTTCTAGGATACCGGATCGAGAGAAAGCTTGGGCAAGGTCGTTCAAGAGCCACGACGGCCAGAGAAGATCACCATTTGTGGATTATAGAGAGGTGTAACAGGAGTGCTACAGCTTCTCAGCTCTCTCGTGACTTGTATGCAGCCACAGGAACCCGTGTATCGAGGGTGACTGTTTCCAAAAGACTTCATGAGAGAGGGTTGCTTGCAAGAAGACCTGCTGTTTGCGTCCTGCTCACTTCTACGAACAGGAGAATCTGTTTATCATGGTGCAGAGAGCATAGAGATTGGAATATGGATCAATGGACAACTGTTCTGTTCACTGATATGTCCCGGTTCAGCCTAAACACCAATTCTTGCCGTACGTTCATATGGAGAGAACCAGGGACCCGCTACCTACCCTCCAATGTCCGCGAAATCAGACATTATGGCTGAGGATGTTTAATGGTCTGGGCAGGCATCATGTTGGATAGCCGCACACCTCTCCATGTCTTTGAAAGAGGGACTGTGACTGGTGTGAGGTATAGGGATGAGGTCTTGGAGCCCTATGTTTGCCTTTTCATGTATGCAGTTGGCCCTGAGCTCATTTTAATGGGCAATAATGAGAGGCCACATAGAGCTCTTCTGGTCGACGAATTTCTAGAGAGGATATTTGCCGGATGGATTGGCCAGCTAGATCTCCAGACCTTAACCGTATAGAGCATGTCTGGGATGCTCTGGGGAGGGCAATTGCAACTCGCAACCCCCCTCCGAGAACCATCCAGGGAATGAAAACAACGTAGCTGAACGAGTGGGACCAATTGCCACAGGAAATGATAAACTGCCATATTTCAAGTATGAAATCACGCTGCGAGGCCTGTATATCTGTAAGAGGGGACCATACCCCCTATTAACCCATCTATTAACCCATTTTTTTGTTTATTCTGCAACCGCTGTTTCATACCTTCCGACTCCAACGAGTGTTACGCACGATCATGCGTGTGTATTACAATTATTGAATGGTTATTTGTTTTGTATTGTATCAATGTATGTACATGTGAAATTTCATTAAAATTGGTACAGTGGTTCAAGAGATAATCGACCAAGTCTGCAAATTCTCTTAATTTCTTTCACCAGTGTATACCCTCTTCTTTTCTGCATTATACAAATGATTCTGTCAAAAATAAATAAAGGATTTTCATGTTTATTTTTAAGCAACACACAAGCGTAGACTATAAAACACATTATATGAGAACATTTTAATGTATGAAAGTAATTACTAAAAAGTAGTTTATTATAATTTATTAGGCATTGCATGAAATGAGGTTTTTTTTAAGGGGCTATTTGAGGGGTTTTTGTTTTCATTAATTATCCATAATGAAGATACTAATTCTTAGATCATTTTAAAAACATGGAAATTTTGCTTATATGTAATGATTTATGTTGTAATATAAAAAAAATATGAGTTATTATTTTTTAACTTAGAAAAAATACATGTTTTCCATTTTAATTTAATGTCTTGTCTGTTGTGATTAAAAATGTTAATTATATTCCCATGGTATTCGAGCCATCACATTCAACTTGAGTAAAAGACTTGAGCACCTTGTATAATAGTGTTGATAATAGAGTATAAAATTGAAATTGAGAGTCAGACTTAAAGCAGATAAAAAATATATCCATATTTTTCTCTCTCTTAAAATCATAAGGCATTGAATTTATACTTGTAGTTAAATTTTTTTGTACTCTGCTTAAAATTAATTTGAATAATGAGACTTTTTATGTGAAAGTTTAATTTTGGCAACTTTAATAAAAAACAGATTTTTTTCCCCCTATTTTTAAGCACTATTTCAGTAGTAAGTTTGATTCTCTAACTATTTGATCATTTTTTCTTAAGCACTTCAAGCTGTAACAGAGAAGGGGATACAAATGAGAAATTAGTATTTTTTCAGTAATATTGAGACTGCTACAGCTTTTATTGAATATGATTTTGGGAACTTTTATTTCTTTAATCTTCAAGTTATTTTCAATTTTTTTTTGCATCTTTTATAATTTTTATTAATTTTCTTTATCATGCATTTGCCAATGCTCTGTTTCAGTAAAATTCTGTTTACTTTTATTAATATTGCCTGATTTTCAATATTACATATTAACCTCTTAACAAGCACATTTAAAGTAACTTGAGTGGCCAATGCTGAAATAATGGGCATATTAGAGTAAACTCAGGCAGTATTGCATTTTATGTTACTATATTCTCCATTTTCAAATGAATGTGGGCAACAGGAAAAAATCTCTAAAAATAATGGTACAGATAATGATGGTAATCCTTATTGTGAAGCCAAAACTTGACTATAATGACACAGAGAAATCTTGATCATTGAAATTGGCATATCCATGACTGTCCCATAACACTATAAAAGGAAAAGAAAAAGTTATAAAAAATATTTTTCAATTTATTGGAATTTGCGTATGGAATTCTTATGTGTTGTATCCCCCCCCCCCAAAAAAAAAAAAAAAAAAAAAAAAAAGTTAGAAAAAAATTTAGATTTTTGGGAAACTTTCATTGAAAGGTTGATACAAAATCACTATGAAGATACACATGTAAAAAAATTCAGGTTGGTCAAAAAGTATTGGGCATTCTGACTAGCTGAAAGACATTTTCCCAATTTTGTCTGCCAGCTGTCTGAAGAAGAAAGAAAGGCATTTAAGAGATACTCTACTGCAGGGTTTCTCAAAGTTTTCCTGCATTGGAACACTTTGTAAATCCTGAAATTTTAACAGAACACTTTTATTTTGTAGGGTATGTAATAACACACAATTAATGAAATTTAAAAAGTGAGAAAAGAAACATTAATTATTCATTTTATTAGTAATTTTGTATGAATCCTTAATTTTTTAGACATCATAGAGCGTTAATCCCCTTTCCATCCCCTGAGTGGGTCGATAAATGTGGACCAAGCATGCTTGGGAACTAAACTCTGCGGGTACCATGTCATGTTGACCACCTGACTGAGACATATACTGTATGGCACCCCAAGTCCACGGTCAAGAAAGTGGAGATGGGTACCTCCAGCCTTGGTCCACTGCGGACTGTTGTGCCATGAGTTTAGTTTTAGAGCATTAATCCGTCAAACATGTTAAAATTTTTTGTAGCCCTTGATAGATATAAAACAACTCCAGGTTTTCACAGAATACCTATTAACTTTCTGTGGAACACCAATGTTAATAGAGCATAGTTTGGGAAACCCTTCTCTACAGTATCATGCACTCAATGAGCCAGTGTAGGGAAAAGAAGAAAAGAGTGTCATTACTTTTGTATATCTTGTAATGTTAGGTTATGTGTTGCACCTTGCTTAAAAATTTACCATTAAAATAAAAAATAAAATTTTTTTGGTGTTAGAACCATTGTAATTTTTGTGCCAGCATTTTGCATATATAACATGAATGAATAAAATTAATATTTATAAATAAATATTTTATTATTTTGTATCCATTTATGTTAGTATTGTACAAAGATATGTTAAAATAAAGATTTTCTTAAGGAAAAAAATCTCAACTTTTTTTGAAAAGTTTTTTTGTGGAAAAAAGCAAATATTAAAAGATTAATATTATTGATACTCTATGCCAGGCTTGCTTGACTTGAAATATGATGAGGGCAATATTACTTTATGGGAAGCTGTTGTGGGTTACAAGAAAATAGGATTTATTCGGAAAACGAAAAATATCTCTAACAAATTAAATTACTGATTATTTGAAAAATTAAGTAAATGTTAATATAAATTGCTTATAAATTCCTTTAATGATATTATAAATCTAAAAATAATATACCCCAATTTTTAGATTTATAATGTTTTGCAACTTTACAAAGTGCTTCACAGGTTACAGAGTGAGTGTTGGTGGGTTGCATTTGGCACCGCGGGCTGTATGTTGCATAGACCTGCTTTATACTATTTATAACTTTTGTTGATAATCTTTGTAAGCAATTTACATTTGAAGAAATAAAGGTTTTTTTACTTAGTAAAAATATTAAGCTAATATAAAGTTGAACTGAGTTAAAAATTTGTATAAAACTTGTTAACTTTTTCCTTTACAACTGAAATTATGTTGCCTAAATATATATTACTCTTTACTTAATTCTCACAAAAATGTTCAACATTAAAATAATTAATTTAATTTAGATTTTTAAATTTTTTTAACTTGAATTCAGTATTTGTATATTACTGTATTCTCAGTATATGTATATTACCATATTCTCATCAGTATTAGTGTTTCATCTGAGCTATAGTTGTGAAGGATTTTTTGATATCAGTTCGAAACATTGCATTTCATAAAAACTACAGTGATAATTGTATTAACTGTGATTTTAATTATCTTATTGCTTAAATGAAAAGTTAGCATTTACTCAGTATCTATTTATTATTCATCACATGGTACATATATATATTTATGGGTTTTTTTCAGTATTTAAATCAGTTTCATGTAATTTCCTTTATTACTTTGTATGAAGTTATCTTTTATTTTTATTTTTTAATAGAAAATATCAGCTAACATTGAATTGCTATTTGTATGCGATCACATGAATATTTTTGAGCACAAACTTGTCAGTACTAGAACAAACATTACTTCTAGTGATATTTTAAAGCCATTTGAAGCAGCACTTGAAAAGCAGTCCAAATCTGTCTTGAATGCACTAATTATTGATTTGTTATTCAAATTGGTGCACTTAACTTCACGTAAATCTTGCAAGTATGAATCATCACAGGGCATCTCGCTGCAGTCATTTTGATATTCATATTCACTTATCCATTCCCAAATCCATGCTAGATCACAGCTGCAGTGGAGTTCATTGCCGGAGAGTTCGAGCTGCTTGAGATTTTTATTTGATCCCTGTAATAAAAAAAGGATTCATTGTTTTAACATTTTTTTATAATTTTATGTAACTACAACTTAATACATATTAAGGACTCATCTGTTTATAATTTAAGTGAGCATTTTTTTATATTTAAAATTTTTTTATAAATTAAAAAAAAAGTTTAGATATATTTAAAAATGTATGGGAAGTTTACTTTTTACTGCATCTTCATCTCCCATTTCCTCTCCTCTGATTTAATTCATTATTTCTGTTTCTGAGAGAATCATTAGATGCTCAGTAATAATCTATATAACCTATTTTTTGATTGATGCCTATCATTGTTTTGGATTATTCTTTCATGTAACCTTAAAGAAATTAACTAGAAAGATTTTGTATATATGCATGTGGTTGAGCATTTTCTAAACATAACATATTCTAATAAAAAAGCTATCTTTATTTCATTATTTAATATTTATTTAGAAAAAAATAATCATTTGTCAGTTAAGATATCTCATTCATTAATGACTATAAATTTATGAGAGGGAAGTACAAAATGTTAATAGTAAGGTATTTAAATTATTCATAAATTTTATCCTGGAGTATCTACGAAAATCATGTTAATTACCATACACATTTAAATTTATTTGATAATCATATTTGTAAATTGAATGCTATTAAGTAAAAAAGAAATACCTTATTAATTCTTTTATGACTGTTACTTATAATTATGCACCAACTTTATTTCTTGAGATTTTGCTGGGTACAAAATTATTAATTTGAAAATTAGCAGAATGTATATGCATTCCTTTACAGAATAACTGTTTTGTGTTAGAACAGATTTTAGCATTGCTTATTTTATATTCTTTAATGAAAGAAAAAAAAATGTTGTACTTGTTTCAAATAATTAAGGTATTCTACTATTTTTGTGGTGATTAAACTATCTTTTCATTAATTATTATAAATAGACTATGGTGAAAATTTATAACTCAATATTTTAAATCTATATCATTTTTAAATCTCAAATTTGAAAGTAATTACATGAATTAAATCTATTTTATTTTGCTTTTGATCAAACTATTTGGTGTCACCAGGTCTTATATGTCTGGAACATCGGTGTTGGAGGGTATGTAAAAATCATACACAAGCATAAAAGTTTATCAAGAGTAGTATGCATTTTAAAAATTTATACTGTGTGACAGACTGCTTGGTTTGAGTCTTGACAAGTGTCCCTGAATGCTCTTGTGCCTATGCTAAGTATGGACATGTTAAATCTGTAGGCCAGAAAGTCTTAATGAAGGTGGTCTATCATGCTTGGTCTTCATAAAGGTGGAACCAGGGGGTGATGTTGGTTTACCTGTAAGATGCTCCTGTTACAAACCATTGACAATTTCGTGGTGTAGAATAGGTGCATGTCAAAAGACAAAAGTGCCTGCTGCATTGGGACAAAAATGTGTATCTCTTTATTCTGCTGTACTAAGTACATACATATATTATTGGAACATGGAGGGTTTGTTCTTTTAGTGTTTTGTAAAACACAATGATTTTCATCTTCACTCCCATGACAAAAATATATAAATGCTGGGCTATAGCATCTCTAGATCAAGAAACATTTAATTTACCCTCAGAATCCAAGCCATCTGATGGCTAAAGGTAGATATTTGTACTTAGGCAATGACTAAAAGGTAGTGATCAAAAAGTAACTTGAAGTCAAAATAAGGATTTAAAATAATGATTAAAAAATATGAAAGGAATAGGAGTGAAGTGTCTATATTTTATGATAGCCTTTTAGCTGCGAAGAGTAATTTTGGGAATTTTGATCAAGATTGATTGAAGAATTTAGGATCTGTAAGCAATAAATAGACTGGCAGAATTTAAATTATACATATATAAAGATTACTTAAGAATTTGAAATTTTGAAGCATATGAAATATTTTCCTAATAATATTTATAAATAGTAAAAAACAGCAAGAAAATAAAGATGCCCACTTTTTTGTCTTAAAGTTTCCAAAGTGTGGAAAGTATATCAAATTTAAAATAACGACCAGTTACCTCCTTCTCAAATGGAGTAATTACTCTTTCAACTTTCTGTAGTTTGTTGTTTTTAAATGATGCTGTGAAATTCTTTACCTCTTTCATGTTTTGGAACAATTTTTGTGATAGGTATGTTATGTTGGTATTTCTTATATCTAGAGTGATATCTTCACTTCGTATATCAGCCAAAGCAGATTCTGCTACACTTCTCAAATTTCCACCCTCCAATATGATTGCTTTTAAGGATTTGGGTATATGCTCATTTAGTATTCCATCCAGTTCACTCTCTTGGACATGAAGATGGACTTCTTTCAGAACATAATTTTTACTTAATAATTGGGATAAGTTTATATTTTTTATTTTTGGGTATGTATCCATTTCAATTTTTTTCAGTGCTGTCAACTGGTGGAATGCTTCTTTTTGAATATCTTGTAGTTTTAAATTTTTGATGAATAATTCTTGCAACTGTGCCATATTGCTAAAACTTCTGTTTGAAATACTCTGAATCGGATTCATTTGTAAATAGAGTGACCTTAATTGTTGTAAATTTGACCATAGATTATTGTAAATGGATGGCAATTGATTATTTGAGAAATCTAAAATCTGTACTTTTTTGAGTTGCTCTAATGCTTCAGTTTGTATTGTGTGGATGAGGTTACTACTCAGATTCAGTTGTAAGATATTACAAGCATCTAAAATCGGAATTGTCTTTAAGCTTGTATTAGCCAAATTGAGAGATTCCAAACTTTTTGGAAGGTTTTCCCGCATCCATTGGGGAAGTTCTTGAATGTCATTGTGGGACAGATCCAATGATATCTAGAAAAAATAAAGAATTAATTACCAAAATTATTGTCTTAAAACATATATAAATGTATGTAAGTATGATAAAGTTTTGTGATGCTTGTAGATAAAATGATAAATATTTATTATGTTCATCAACTTGATCATAAAATTTGATTCAGTAGATGTACTACCATTTTAGTACATAGGGGAAAATGGTAGCTAATTGGTATGATACCATAAATATATTGTTGAAATCCCTGTAACTTCTTTATAAAATACCTCACCCTCTGACTGTATACTTTCTTCATATTTTTCTTATATTATAAATATTTTAAAATTCATTATGATATTCTCACTTGGTGTTTAATGGTATGCTCATTCAATGAAATATTCTCCTATGCTTTTTATCTTATGCTTTGAATGAAATAAATTACTGAAGATTATTTATCTGTGTCTGGATAAGTGTATAAAAAAAGTTTTCTCCTATGATGGATAATTTTTTTAATGTCATCTAGAAATATAGATGATCACACTAAGGTAGCCAATCAATGACTATTGCTGTAGAAAATTTGTTTTTTTTCTTTGATTTTTATGTTGTTTTTTCAAACAAAATATGATGCATTAGGTTTTTAGTTCAGATAGAGAAAAGAGAGATAGCAAATCAGAGGAATAAAAGGAATAACAATTTAAAAAAAAAAATTCTTATTACTTTGAACTGAATGTCCCATAATAGAGAAAAATAAAGGATTTTGATATTTTTCTACTTTTTTGAGCTCTAATGTACTTATTTTTAGTAGTGGGATATATTTCATAGATTTATATTACTGAGTAGATTTTATTGGTTTAAAGAAAGTATATAATATATCTAAAATTAGGCTCCTGAATTTTCATCTTACTGATAAAATTATCATAAATTTTCTGGTAAGCAATTTTTTTTTTTTGCATTTTAATATGAATAGCAAGAAAATAATGTAAAATATTTTCTTTATATTTATTTATGTCTGCAATTTTAAAATAAGTCAAAAATGTAACTTCTTATTTACCTTACACTTTCAATATAATTTGTTTATTTTTTCCTTCAGCATTATAAATGACAGTTTTCAAGGGACTTTTTTAGGAACATAGAAGTATTGATTAAAAGCATAATGAGAAATATCACCTATATTATGAGACTTCATATTATTTTTTAAATGAATGGAAATCATCTCGGTGTATGCCATTCTAAATGTGCAGTTGATTGACGATTTGATCAAATAGTAGTTAATACATTAAAAAACTTAAACTCACAGCGCAACAGTCCGATGTAGACCAGGGCCGGCGGTACCCATCTCCGCTTTCATAACCGTGGGCTTGGGGTGCCATACAGCATATGTCTCAGTCAGGTGGTCAACCTGATGTGGGACCCCCAGAGTTTAGTTCCCAAGCATGCTTGGTCCTCATTTTATGACCCACTCAAGGGATGAAAGGCTGAGTTGACCTTGCCTAGTCACAGGATCAAACCCTGGACCTGTGGGATGACAGCTTGACGCTTTTAACCACTATGCCACTGGGCTTATTTTAGATATATTGGCTATTCAAATTTATAGGCTGCAACATATTCTTTAACACACATTTGTCTTATTCTTGTAATTTATTTTTAATAAGATTTGAAATATCAATAATAAAATGTATAACACATGACAAAAGGTTCAGTTTTTGACAGTTTTTTTTATCTTAATGATGCCAATGTAGTATTCCAGTAAATTCTATCATCAGAATTGCAGATTAGGGGAGTAAAAAAAGTTTTTAAATATGATTTCTATTTTTTTGCAATTAATGATAATTGATTGTTTTATTTCTTGTTTTCATACTGAATAATATAATTTCTTATAAATAGACTACACCAGTGACATATGTACCACTGGTGTTACATGAGGGATGGTTAGTGTTATTTGAATTGTAACACTAACCATCCCTCATGTAACAGCCCTCATGTCTTAAGTATAATACCTATTTATACTTAAGATTTATTTCTGCCTGGGGTGCTGAAATTTTTTTAATTTCTAGTTAGGTTGGATTCTTTTATGCAAAGGTTCAACACATTAGAATAGATTGATTAAAAAATGCATTAATGCATAAGGCAATGAAGAAACTTTAGTTTGCATAATATGTTTGTAACACGTATTATGAGTTTAGTGTGTGAATGGGAAGTACTGTATGCATACACCATTTTTAAATAGACATTTAAAGATATGCAAAATTAATTTACCAGTTGTGGTAGTTGTGGATCCCAAACAGATGTTGGCAAATGAAGATCATTTTGAGATATGCTGAAATGTCTTAGATTTTCTAAATGCCTTATACTACTGAAATTGAGAAACTTAATCCGATTTCCAGCTAAATCCAGAAACTGTATGGTATCTTTAACCTCTAGTAAAGCGTCCTCTGGAAATTCACCAAATCTATTAAAAGACAAATCTAGTTGTTCAAGTACTGTAGCTGAAAATAGTTCTTTTGGTAGCATCTTTAACTTGTTTTTGGAGATTGAAAATATCCGTAATTTGCTGTGTTCATTAAATAAGTTGTCTGGTAGTTCTTCTACATTATTATGAGCCATATCAAATATTTGTAAATCTTTTAAACCTTTAAGTTCATCTTCTTCTATTAAAGATATTTCATTATGAGACATAATCAAAGTCTGTAAATGTGACATATCCTCAAATGCAAGGGTTGTTAAATTTGAAATAATGTTGTGACTTAAGTCTAGTGTATTAACTGAAACTCTAACTGGATCAAAATAGTCACTTTCGATGTATGAAATATTGTTATAGCGTAAATTAATGCTCTTTATATTACTTGATGCATAACTTGATGTATAATTAGAAGTTAAATTTTGAATTTCATTGTGATCCACATCAATTTTAAGGGTGGAGAGTCGGCCTACTTGATCAAATGCTTCCAGATTGAGAGTAGTTAATTTATTATAGCCTAGGTTAATAAATTGAATATTTGGCAAATTTTGAAAAGCTTCATTCTCAATTTCTTCAATTACGTTTCCTTCAAGCTCAATACTTATCAAAGAATCCAAATTGAAGAATGTTGATTTTTCTATTTTTTTAATAAGATTATCATTCAGCTGTAAGTAAATAAGCTTTTGCAAATCTCTAAAAGTATGAAATTTCAGGGATGTAAGTTTGTTGAATGCTAGTTTTACTTGCATTAAATTTGGATTATTTATTCCACTGACAAAATTTATATTTAAGTTCTTTATGTTGTTATGGTTAAGATTCAAGTATTTCAAATTTTGAAATGTTGAAATTGAATTCTGATGAATAACATCTATCTCATTTCCACTGGCATCCAGATATTGTAGCTTATATAATTGATTCAACACCTTAGTTGGAAATACAGGCATCTTTAAAGCATTATGCAAAATGAGTTTCTCTAAGGAGTGACCTATTTCTTTGAATGTTGTGTTTGCTATTCTTGATATTGAATTGTGGGACAGATCTAAATGCTTGAGCCCTGCAAGTTGTTGAAATGCACCACTTTCTACAGCTTTTATTGAACTTTTAGCCATGGTCAACGTCTCCATTGAGGGACTAACGTTCAATAAAGAATGTACATTTATATTTGACTGATGCTTGGTAAGAATTAGTTCTCGCAAGTTAGGTAAATTTTTCCAGATATCTTGAGAAATCTTCATCTTTGATCCTCTGATATCGAGATATTTCAGTGTACTTTCAAATGACTCAAAATCGTCTGGTTCGATGGTGTGTATTTCATTTCCTGCTACAGATAGTTTAATTAGTTTATTCAAAGGAAGACTGGGGAATTCTGTTAGATGGTTATAACTGAGGTCTAGTGCTTTTAAAGTCTGTGTCACACTATGGAAAGCACCTTTACTGATGACTGATATTTGACAGTGCTGTAGATAAATTTCAGAGATATTTATGGCTAAGAATGTATCATTTATGACTGTGAGGGGATTCCCTTTTAAGTAAAGACGATCCACTTCATTGAAAAGGCGGAAGCTTTCTGGAGTTAGTTCTTCAATAAGATTATTCTCAAGGTGTAGTTCCTCCAAATTAATTCGATTTCGAACTTCTCTTCCTTCAGATATATGTGATATCAAATTTTCATTTAAATTTACAATTTTCAAGTTTCTCAAATTAGCTAATGCCTTTAATGGTATTTGATGAAGTTGATTTCCCATTAAGTTGATGAACCTTAAATTATTCATCGGACTTTGAAATGTAATATCGTCAATAGAAACTATCGCATTAAAAGCAAGATTTAAAACTTCTAATGATACCATATTTCGAAATGCATCATTATTTATATGTATAATAGTGTTTGCTGATAGATCTAGAACCTTCAAGGATTTACTGACACTACGGAAGTCGTCATTTTGAAAAAAACTTATGTGATTTCCTGCTAAGTTCAAATTGTAAAGCTTCTCAAGATTTTGAATTGCTTCTTTCGGTATTCGAACCAATTCATTTTCACCGAGATCTAGAATCGATAATGTTTTCTCCAATCCAGCTAGTGCATTTGGGGGTAGATCTGTTAGAAGGTTATTATTTATTTGTAGTTTCCATAATCCTGTCCCATTTAAGCTGTTATCAGTTAAAAATCGCAGTTTGTTATTTTTTAGACTCATTATATATATGGCAGAGTTATTTATTTGTGATGGAATAGTCATAAATGGTATATTATGACAAGAGACTGATCCTAAATCTGGACCCCCATTAGAACAAGTGCATAGGGGATTAAAAGAGCATGGCCTGTGTTGTTCTTTGTAACGAGCGTCAACTGTTGCTAGAAATAAAAGTACACAGATCTTTTCCAGAAATTTCATCTGAAAAGAGATAAAATACACACATGCAATTAACGCTCCTTTATTACATTTTATCTAATTAATTTTTAGAAAAAAATATGCTGTCATGACTTGTTTGATACTAAGATTTTTTTTAAACACGTCCGAATTTTAACTTTTAGTGTATTTAGTCTTATTTGAGTTGCCTGTGTAAATTACTTTCCATCTTTGAGATATATATATATATATATATATATATATATATATATATATACACACACACACACATACACACACACACACATACACACACACACACTGTGAAACTTCTCTACGGTGGCCAGTCATAGTTCCGAAAATAAGTAGACTTTTTGCGGGGTGTCCGTCGAATAGGGGTGGCCGGCTGGAGAAGTTTCACTATATATATATATAAGAGATGCCCTTGACTGTCATTGGTTTTACTTTTATGGATTTGATGTTCATGAGTTCGTCTCTGACAACTGAACAGGAAATTTTCTTGAATGTTGGAGCTCTGCTCTATAGTAATGCTTATTTTCTGTCTAATCACCAATCATACCGTAGAGCTCACGAGGATGAAGATTCGTAACCTGCTAGATATGAAAGAGATGCTTTGTAGCTTTGCATTTGTTTAAAAAAATTAATCCTCTAAATATTTCGTATTTCTTTTCCACTCATATGCAAAAGTAAGCGTTAATTCTAGGGACTTTAATAAAACTCTCTTATTAAAAACGTTTTGGATTTTCAATAGTGAAAAATTCCTCCTCAAAAGTGATAGAAATGAAAGCTTAATGAATCTAATTCCTGTATATTAAATTTTCTTCATACACATTAACGTATGCGGATCAAAATGTGAATGCTGTGAACCCTCAATTTTCACGAGTTTGTCTTCTTTGAATTTAATTATTCTGAAGTCTGTATACAATCGTAAAATAGGAAATATTTTGGAATTATGCAGCAAACTAAGTCTATAATCATATTCATTGTTCAAATTAAATCATAGTCCCGTACTCTATTGTATTGTGTATAACTGTATTTTGTAAACTTAATTACTTTGCTGCTATTTAAGAACGATTCATATATTGCATCGTGTACTATAAGTCCATTTACACTGCTTTGCCATCTCTCTCTGTTTGTGTGTATGTATGTTAACTTACATTTTTGATGTAATTTTGGGTACTGTGTACTCTGTGTATGATGTGTACTGTAACAGTACACTGTACCATTTCTCTTTTCTGTTGTACCTAAAAAGAGGTCACCAGATTTAAAGTTACTATTAAAGGAGGAGGGGGGGGGGGGAGAGTTAAGGGGCGCGGTTTTTTCTGCGGGTGTGGATGACGCTGCTTGTTGTTAAAAGCAAAACTTGCAATAAACAAAAGCGTTTAATTTTGAAATATTTGCTTCAAATCTATTCGTAAAGTCAGTATACTAGATGCTGCTGTACTTATGAAGGTGATAGCGGCTATGTTTGGGCTAAAAGACGAAATGAGGAGCCAAGGAAAGAAAATTCCAACTGTGATTGTTTATACACGTGCCTGTGTCAAAATTTCCAAAATATATAATATTGCCAAATATATAATAGCAAGGCCGTAACCCGAGTAAACTCGCGTCTAAATTCTTGTCTAAATTTTCTCTTTGGTAATGTGTGTCTGTAAAATTTGAGTATTAATGTCTGTAGTCGAGTGTAATTTTAAAAATTGCATTCCTCCTGTAAAATTCACGAAAAAGAAATTCTTAATTCAAAACATTTGGGGAAATATGAATGTTTTAGATATCGCCTTTTTAAAGTTTTATTTTAGTGTTTCAATTTCCTAGTTATGTTTTTCTAATTTTAGCTACGATATCATTCCATAAGCTTGAAATGCATATTGAGGGAAATGATTTTTATTTTATTTTCCATTAAAGTGCTTTTTTGAAATTTTTTTTTTTTTTAACCAATGCGGAGGCACTTGTAATCAAACATTGGCCGCAATTTTACTGCCCATTTTATTATGGGGGCACCATATAGGCGCGGACAGCATTACCCCCTATGAATGGACGACACGGACATTTTTCGTGGCGCAACGCCGGGATTTGATCTGAGCACCCTCAGCACCGAAAACCAGCGCGCTGTACCACAGGGCCGCCACAAGCCCGCTTTTTTGAAAGTGAAAGCTTAATTATCGTATTATGATGCTCTGTGGCAAATGCGAAGTACTAGTAATTAAAGAATATTTGAATAAAGTCTACAGAAAGTGAATCGAGCTTTTCAAACACAATACAAGATCCGTCTGAGGCTTAAAATCCCCATAAAACCGAATTTCATTTTATTTAATTTAAATGACGGGGGAAAATATTGCGGAACAAAATTGTAGTTGTAATATACGAAAAGAAAAGCATGTGATTAAAGGTAATATAGTTTCATCATTTTTATTACGATTTTGAATCTCGTGTATTCATAACCATACATTTAATTACATAAAGGATTTTGTTATTAAACATTTGAAATCCCGTAGAGTAATTCGGTAACACTTAAATATAGTGTATAACATATTGTTACGAATTACAATAATGGAAAAACAATCATAGAAATGATTTGTAAACGTGTTATCCATTGGATCCTACAAAATTTGTCAATTTGTAATTTGAAGCTCCATAACTTTACTTTTCGAAAAAGAGTTTGAACAATTATATGACCATCATTGTCATCATTCATAAATTATAATTATAAATACTTGTAGATACAACTTGAGGTTTATAAAATATATCCCACAAATAAAATATACCACACAAATGTGTGCCAATACTTTTTTCTTTCATTCGCAGGTGGGCCGAACCTCATTTTACAAAAATGTCAACAATGTTTAGAAAAAATAAATGGATATATAATTCATCCTAAGCGGCTTACCGTTTTATATACACTTAAAATGTACAATATTGCTCATGAGTTGTAGGATTTTAGTGTTTGTGAAACATACTCTAGTATATTTTATCAAAATAAAATATGTAGAGTTTATTTAATAAAATGATGCTCATGTATGTACGTAAAATACAGCTCAAAACATTTAGTATGTACACTTGAGCCTGATCTTGTAAGATAGCTATTGGCCAAACTTGACAATAATATTTCTAGTACCAAAAATATTAATAAAAAGACATTCATGTTGAATCTTTGAATTTTGCTGTAATATATATTTAGTTTATATTTGAATTCGCGTGTGTTTGTGTGAGAGTGATAGCCAGTGTTTTTATATAACGGAAATCTGTGTGTAGCGTAGAAATCTCTTAACTTTTTAAAAATAGAAATTTCAAATTGTTGGAGGGTCTCCGGAAATTAATTGTACCTTCTATTTTGTTATGGTTCACAACCAGCTTATCTATGAATAATTATAAAAAAAATAATAAAAATGTTATTGGACATTTTACAAATATTTCCTAGCAGTTAACTAATATAAGCTGTTGAGTTATTGTGTCACAGCCACAACCTCTGTGGAATGCCAAAAACCTCATAGTTAAATACAGACTCACCCCGAGATGTATTTTCGACCAATTCGAAAAATGTTGATTTGAATGTAAATTTTACGTTTGCAATATTTTTAAATCTACATTTTCATCTCTAAAGCTATGGCGCAATGAAAATATCAAAGTACTGACTGAGCCTATATTTTTAGAAATGTTTTGGGACCCGTTAAAATGGGCCTCAATTTTGTTTCAAACCGTTAACAAGGTCCTAATTTGGTACTAAAGCCTTAAAAAGTTTCATTTTTGTTGAGCTTTATCGTCAGCTGTATAGCCTTAAAAACGTTAGAAGTAGACCTGAAAGTTCTTTAAAATGCCTTGGTTCAAGGTATGAGTTTAGAAGGATTTTCATATCTTGGAAAGGGAGATTATTTAACAAAGAATTAACCTATTCTGCACCGTCTCTTGGGCTGTTTTGGCCCTAAAATACCCCATGGTTTCGCCCCATCACTAAAATGTATAAAATAAATATATGCGTACTTATTTCCATAAGGTAAATACAGACTTCATTGAGTGCTAAAACGTCTCTAAAAACCTTTAGTTATCTAGAAAAATTAGAGTGAACTTTTTCAAACAAATATTAATTTCCCAGGTTGAGAAAAGCTTCTCTCTTATCGCTTAAATAGGGCATCATTACCGTTTAATTAATGTTCTGATACATAAATCAAAGTATGAAATACATTAGCTTGGGAGCATGAAGTTAAAATAAACTTACCTTTGCGATTGCGTTATTCCCTTTCTTTCCTTACGCTTGTTTTATTAAGTCCGATAAAAAATCTCTCTCTTTTCTGCCGTTCTCCACCCACGTCTTAGCTAAGTTGCGAACATGACGAAATGAAGTATTCTTAATGGGCTTAACTGTCCCCCTCGTTGCAGTTCTTGCTGATCTCAGCTTTTATATAAGCTTTTAAAATTGTGGTGCTTCTGGTAGCAAAAGGAATACTTACAAGTTCTACTGATATATTCCCCTTCTTCTTTCTTTCAAAACACTTCCTGCTGTTTGCTTCCATTTCGGAAATCTTTGATGAGCAGTTAACATTTTTGTAGCAACGTCATATTGATTTATTACCCAAAACAGGCATATCGTAGCGAATTCTTGAAGGTTTAAACAAATTTTAAGGACAGACATTAGAAAGTTCACAATGCACGACTCTTTCATTTTCTTGGAGATTAAAATTGTGATAATCATTGCAGTCAAAAGATATTTTCATCAAAATTTAATGCATATATGTATTATGTTATTTTTGATAGTCTCTGTCCCTTAATAAGACGAAGACTTTAGCAGAGTTTCAGTGAAAAAGTAAGTACACAGGTTTAAAAGCAAAAGTTAAGTTTATTAATATACTAAATTAAATATTCTCATATACAACTCGAATACTATCGAGTTGCAAGAATAACTAGTCAGCCTAGACTTTTCTAATTCCCCAATCGAAAATTCCCGCACTAAATATATTCATGTAAAATATCTTTTTTTGAGAAGCTTAATTTATGACAAATTATTTAAACTAAAATATGTCAACAGCAAAAGCAATTTTGCTGATATATTTACGAAAGCATTACCCAAGGCTGGACTGAAAAGCTTTGTGGATAAAGTCTTTACGTAATATAACATTGGGTACAAGTTTTAAACTATATTTTTACATGTTACATTGTGTTATTACAATATATTGTATATGGTTTTTTTGGGGTTATATATGTTGCAACATATGATAACATCTGATAACAAGCATAATTTTTAAGCACTGTCAGATGGTAAATGAACAGTGAAGTATAATATGTAAAGAATTTATTATTAACTTGTAAATGTATTCTAAATATGTATAGAATTTGCTACAAACTGTGAAATGTTATGCCTATAAGTGTATATATATATGGCTGTCACTGTTTTTCGTTTAAAATAAATCAAATTTCTGAGAATGTCAAGTATTTTTTTTTTGTACTGAAACAAATTTAATGTTATTTCTGTAAAGGGCTTTGTTTAACCCGAAATTTGTATTTTTGGTACATTATTAAATGATTATGTAACTTTGCCATGATCAAGTACAAGGAATGTATATATTTTTAAGTTTCATGTTTTCCAGTTAGTTTAATTCATAATGCAAGTAGATTCAAAGACTTGTTTTACGCGAAACTGTAATATACTTGTAAAGTTGGTATAAGTTTTGTAAGATGTGAGAGGCGGGCCTATTGTTAAGCTTTAATTCTTATCTCACATCTTATCTTATGACGTCATAGTTTTTGCATGACGTATGAATGTTATTTTCTTTTATGTTACTTTCTCTTCTATCAGAGGCAACTCTGACTCTAACTTGTATTTAAGGAATGCAACATGCAGTCGAGAGTGAGTCTGGTCTAGGCTGACTAGTTCTTCTTGCAACTCGATAGTATTCGAGTTGTATATGAGATTATTTAATTTAGTATGTTAATAAACTTAACTTTTGCTTTTTAAACCTGTGTTCTTACTTTTTCACTGAAACTCTGCTAAAGTCTTCGTCTTATTAAGAGACGGAGACTATCAATTTTATTTTAGGTAATGTTATTTTACTTAATTTTAGCATAATGTGTTTTTATGCTAATAAAATAGGAAAAAATAGCCGATGGTTGCTCTATCAAATTAGTTGTTTTCAATCGTGACAATGCTTTATGCAAGAGTTGTATGTTTTAAGGAGAATACCATGTGTGCTTCAAGAAGAGAGATCTTTAAAAGGTTTTATGGTGGTTATTTCAGTCCATCTATCCGGACAGCAGAAGGTCCTGGGTTAGAGTACCGAGCCAGCCAAATTGTTTTTCAAGTGAGGGAAAAATTGATAATGGCGAGAATGTGCAAGTGAAAGAGTGTCATAATAGTGGCTTCCTACGAAAAATTGAATGATATCGTCTCGGGTGGCATTTACATTAGATTCGTTCAGGATCTTATTGTGGTTTAACGGTATAGTAGTTCGCATGTCTTTGTCGAAAGCAGAAAGTCGTATTTCCGATTATCGGGTTAGCCAAGTTGTTTTAATGTGGAACAGAAATTGCTAAATATGAGAAAGCATTGCTAAGGTGTTAAACATTCCGTATAAGACTTTCTTACAGAAAGTGAGTTGTATTGGCGCCATGGTGCGATAACGGAGCCCTTGTATCAGTGTATTACTTACTGAAGAAGATATCGCCCACTCCTTTCAACAGCGTCATATCTCAAAAATCGGCGATGTTTAGTAATGCCTGTTTTCAGAATGCCCTGAAAGAGGAGTATATCCCTGCAAGTTCGTCATATCTCACTACTCAATATTTAGCCGCTAGAGAGCAGAATTAAAATTTTATTTTCAATACATTTCAATGTACTTTAAAACTTTCAAATCACTCTCCTTAAAAATCTTTTTTTTTTTATATGACGTTGTTGAAAGGAGTGGGCGATATATTTCCTCTAAATTCGTTCAGACCTTTGGTTTTAGAGTTGACGGGCTCGAATCCCGTCATTGACATTTGAGTATGTAGCCGTTCAGTATTTTATAAATAATAGGTTCCTGTTAGGTTTGGCCTTTGTTGCAAAAGTAGTGCGCCAAAATCTAATCTGCCAACTTCTCACATTTTTAGCAGCCTTTTATCTGTTATGGAATATTAATACACTATCTACCAGTAAGTATTTGGACACCTGTGATAAGAAAGAAAAATAAAATTTATTCATATTCAACAGTTGGTAAAGCCTCTGCGAGAGGCAATTACAGCCTCAACCCCCTGGGGCATGCTTTCCAAATCCTTGTATGACGGCAAGTCATACAAGTATAGTGTTATTTTCTTCCACTCGGCTTGGAGATGACATGTAATTTCCTTCACTGATTTTGGACGGTTGTTGCACCCCTTAATTCGGCAATCCATCTCGTCACAGAGGTTCTCCATAGGGTCCAGGTCTGAGCTCTGGGCAGGCCAGTCTATTCGGTTAACTCCATTGCCACCATACCAATTCATGGTGGACGTCGCAACATGACAGCTGGCGTAGGAAGTACACTGTCACCCAAAATAGTGCAGTAGGCGTCGGCGTTGAACTTACCATGAATTGGAACCAAAGGCCCCAGTCCATACCAGGAGAAACACTCCCAGAGCATAATTCCACCTCCCCCGAACTTTACTGTGGGCACAGTGCATTCTGGCAGGATGCGTTCTCCAGGAAGACCCCAGACCGTGCCATCCAAACGGTAGGTGAACCTTGATTCGTAGCTCCAGAAAACCCGTTTCCACTGATCTACGGTCCACTTTCGATATGCTTTGCACCACATTAACCGAGCAGCGCATTTGGATTTTGTGATCAAAGGCTTATGGGCGGCATCACGACCATGAAAACCAAACAGATGTGCTTCCTTACGAATGGTATTCTTTGAAACAACACTCCCGGATGCCATTTGAAACTCCTGGAGTATGTGGGCCATCGGTTGGTTGCGGTTCATCCGCATTTCTCTGGACTGCACCCGTCGGTCTCTTATGTCCCAGTTTCGTGGGTCTACCGACTCGGGGCACATTCCGACAATCACCGCTCACCTTCCACTTCTAAATTACACAGGCCACTGTCGATTTTGGATAATTCAGCTCGCTAGGTATGTCCCTTAAGGATTGCCCATTTCTGTGATACCCGATGATTACACCTTTCTCGAAATCAAATAACTCTGCACTTCGTGGCATCTTGCATGCGACTAATGTCAATGTTGTTTCCTACACGATAGATAACGGGGGAAGGCGTGACGTATATCAGGACCGCAGATATCGTCATTCACATGGGTGTCCAAATACTTATTGTTAGATTGTGTAGTAGTTTACTATTGATGCATCGCAAATTATAAGTTTCTTAACTTCGTAGCTGTTTCAATATTCTTAAATGTTGCATGACAGATTCCCCTAGGAAAAGCCAGTAATGCAAATATGTGCATCTTCAGCATACCAAGCAATTATAGATCTAGAACTGATTTTCAGTGTTACATTCTCAGCATTACAGATTATGAATACACTTATTGCCGGGGATTGAATTTATGATAGTTAATCCAGCACACAACTTCCGCCATCTGCGGCGCAAATTTTCAGCAAGAAAGATGGTTGAAAATTCTCCTTTAGCTTACATACACCGGAGTAAGAAATTAAGAGAATTTGCAGACTTGGTCGATTATCTCTAGAACTACTGTACCGATTTTAATGAAATTTGATATGTACATACATTGATACAATACAAAACAAATAACTATTCAATAATTGTAATACACACGCATGATCGTGCGTAACACTCGTTGGAGTCGGAAGGTATGAAACAGCGGTTGCAGAATAAACAAAAAAAAATGGGTTAATAGGGGGTATGGTCCCCTCTTACAGATATACAGGTCTCGCAGCGTGATTTCATACTTTAAATAAGGCAGTTTATCATTTCCTGTGGCAATTGGTCCCACTCGTTCGGCAACGCTGTTTTCATTCCCTGGATGGTTCTTGGAGGGGGATTGCGAGTTGCAATTGCCCTCCCCAGAGCGTCCCAGACATGCTCTATAGGGTTAAGGTCTGGAGATCTAGCAGGCCGAACCATCCGGCGAATATCCTCACTCTAGAAATTCATCGACTAGACGAGCTCTATGTGGCCTCGCGTTATCGTCCATTAAAATGAACTCAGGGCCAACTGCACCCCTGAAAAAGGCGAACATAGGGCTCCATGACCTCATCCCTATACCTCACACCAGTCACAGTACCTCTTTCAAAGACATGGAGAGGTGTGCGGCCATCCAACATGATGCCTTCCCAGTCCATTGAACAACCTCCGCCATAATGGTCGATTTCGCGGACATTGGAGGGTAGGTAGCGAGGCCCCCTCACAGCCTAATATTAAGTTGTAAAAAAAATAGCTCATTTCAGTTTTAATTTTCATCCCTCTCCAGTTATGATATACTTATTCTATAAAGATATTATGGTTGCACCAGCGGGAAGGTGTTGTTAGCTTCATGCTTCATGTATTGCTTCCCTTGCAAATGATTATGTCGTGTTCCTTGTTATAAATATGTGATCTCTCTTTCGCTACGAGATGACCGAATGGCTAGGGCGCTGGCATTCCTTTCGGATCCTGTGGGTTCGAGTTCCACTGTTGGCATGGGTGTTTGTAGCTGTTCGGAATCGGCTTTAAACTTGTAGGTCCCGGTCTAATTAACCCTTGTGTAGCAAAAAAGTGGACCGTAGCGCTCCAAACCAAACCAAACCTTGTTATAAATTTTCATTGTTGGCTTAACTCTCCAGCTCCGAACAGAGCCGGATTAAGGAATGGGCTGCAGTCTGGGGTCCTCGAGAAGATGAAGGAAAAACCGAAATTGAATTTAGACAAAAACATGAATCTTTAAATGCTTCTGATATCTACACTGTTGTAGCAAACAATGGATTAACTTGTTCATTCCCTAATGTTGAAACAGCTCTTCAGATTTACACGTGCTTGATGATAACTAATGCGATTAGAGAAATGAGTTTCTCCGAGATTATTCCCTATATCCTTACTAATTATGCTTCTAGGAAATATTGCTTCAAAGAAAAGCGTATCACTGTGAATATTATTACTTCTAGTAATTTTATTTTCTAAATTGTTTTATGAATTTTTGTCAAACGTGATATTCGCGGTTCCCTCAAGTTGTAAGTTATTAAATAAAAATGTTTACAGATTTTTAAAAAAGTTTAGTTAAAAGCTTTGTTTTTTTAAAACGATAAATCTAGACCAGATGTAAATTTCAACCATGATTTTTTACAGAAAAATATGAAAACTGCTCGCGGCTGGAGGATTACCTCATTATTATCAGCTGTCTTATTTAAAATAAATAGCTTTATTCAATGTGAATCATATGCATTTTGATTCCTCATTCTCATGTTGTCAGAGTGATGCATTATTCCCACTTCCTCATTCTTTCAATATTATTGTATTTCTTTAAGGACTTGATATATCATTTCTCATTACATGCCTTTGTGTAAGAACATTATCAACATTGCTTCATCATCTTAGAATGAAGGATTCAAATTTGTTGTTGTGGGATTCAAGTTAAATTTCTTAATAAGCATTTGTCTTTGGAAAACTTACTAAAATAATAATTTTAAGATTAAGTATGGGTATTATTATTCCTGGACACTCTATGTTCTAGATGCTGTGATTTCAGTTGCTTGAGAGTTAGAATCACTGCTTTTTAGATATATATATATATATATATATATATATATATATATATATATATATATATATATATATATATATATATATATATATATATATATATATATATATATATATATATATATATATATATATATATATATATATATATATATATATATATATATATATATATATATATATATATATATATATATATATATATATATATATATATATATATATATATATATATATATATATATATATATATATATATATATATATATATATCTATATATATATATATATATAATATATATATATATATATATATATATATATATATATATATATATATATATATATATATATATATATATATATATATATATATATATATATATATATATATATATATATATATATATATATATATATATATATATATATAATATATATATATATATATATATATATATATATATATATATATATATATATATATATAATATATATATATATATATATATATATATATATATATATATATATATATATATATATATATATATATATATATATAATATATATATATATATATATATATATATATATATATATATATATATATATATATATATCTATATATATATATATATATATATATATATATATATATATATATATATATATAAATAAATAAATAAATAAATAAAGGTTTATAGTAAAGGAAATATTCAGGTTTTGTTTTCTTGCTTTACCATCTGAAAAAGGTTTATTTATTTTGACTCTGTACCACCATTGAATTCAGATATGTTTTATCAAGTTTGTGGGGAACCTGCAGGTCTTTAGATATCATGGTGTTCAATGAAGGGTATGTTTCTATTTAACTGTAAATAACAGTAAAATTTATGATGACTTTAAGAAAACTAAATTTCATTACATCTCTTTCTTTCAATTCTCTAATCTGACTTGAGTGTCACTAGTTTTAGTATATACATATGAACTTTATTTTAGTTGGATCATATTGTTCTCCTACAACAATCAACAGTGTCTGTTCAAGATACCATTTCACCTTTTCTTCACAAGTATCGCCAAATCGTCAATTCTAATTTGTTATATACAAATGTGAACTTATCTATCAAAAGTTCAAGGTAATTTGTTCAGTTATTTTGTTTTATATTTGACACATCTTCCTTTTATCCCTGATATTCAAAAATAGGATTTATTTTAATGTTTCAAAAGTTTTTATAATTTCAAAGATTTTTTTATTAATATGTCTAATTGTTTTATTATATGAATTACTTCATAATTCATGTTAAATTTTAAAATACATCAGAGTTCATTCCTTTGTTAACTCGACTGCTCAGTTATCTACATATCACCATTATTACCTCTTCTCATTAAATTATTAAATCAATTACATTTGTTCTTATTGTTACAATTATTTTAAAGTTGAATTGATATTCTGAAAATATTTGTGCTTTTTTTTAGCTTTACAGAAACATGCTTTTCTGAAAAAGATGTACATATTGTTGGCTGTAGTAATTCACTAATAAAGTATGTATTTTAGCTGTAGAACCTTATTCTTGATTTATTTTCTTCTTAAAATTTAGTTCTGACTTTCATTCACAGCTGTTATTAAGATTTTTTGTAGAGAAAAAACACTTCCCTATAATAGTTTAATTCTTATACTATAGAATTAAAAGAATACTTTTCATCAATTTTATTTAGTTTGTGTGAATTAAAAGAAATAACTGTGGTAAAAGGAAGTTGAAAACTGAAATGAGTATTTTTAATTTTTTTATCTTTTGAGTACATTGCTAAAATTAGTATCAAAGACTTTAAATGTTAAGGACATTTTTTTATTCACATAAAGATAACACTGTTTTTAGGATCAAACACCTCCCGCATCCTATAGTGGTTAACGTCATGAGCTTTCACAATTAGGGCTTGAGTGAAAGACCTTTTGTCAATCCTTTTGTCCATTAATTGGTAAATTATTACAAAATTAAGGCTTTTTTATTCCTGGGTTTTTACACAGTTTGAATGTTATTAATGGGATTCTATAATGTTATCAATAGGATTTGGCTATCATATTAAATACATTATGTGATTAAGAAATTTGTTAATGATATTCTTTGGACATACTAAAGTATTCTATGTGGTTGAAAAAATCATAGAAATAAGATACATTCAACACAGAAATATATTTTACTATATCTGTGTGCTGGAGGTAAAAGACACCAAATCCATTTTTTTAAAAGTAGACTCTTTAACTTTATTTTTTGTATTTTTTGCACTCATTTCAGTAGCGCAAAGCTTTAACTCAAATATTTATATAGAAAAGAACTTGTCAGTTGAAAAGGGCACCATGTCTTATCATTATATCTAGGTAAAGAGCAGTAAATGGATTTCATTGAGCTCTCCTGTAAAATTTTAATCATTGAGACTTAGTGTCTTTTACCTCCGGTACACAGATATATATACTAAGTGAGTTAATGGAAATTAATGATATCTCATAATTTAATTTATTTGTTGTTTCTTTTACAAAATAATATTTTCTTTGCTTAACATCTCACTTTCCTATTTAGATTCATTGCAGAAAGGTCTAAAGGAGGACAGCTTACATATGTTGACAATATTGATATGAAATATAATCTTCCTAAAATTCCTGAGTCCAAAAAAAATGTGCATGTTATAGATCCTAGTTTACCTAGCACACTATCTGACAAAGCCACAGTCGCACCTTTGACTTATGGATTACCAAAGTAAGAATTGATTTCCCTTGTATCCTGGGATAATGTCTAGCAATTGTGTACCAAAACTTTATATTTATGTGCCTAGTTTTTAAACAAATTATTATGCAGCTCTGGAAGTTTACTCGAAAGGTATCAGTACAATTGATAAAAAGAGGCTTATTGATTAAATAATTTCTATTCAATATTGATATTAAAATGTTTTATAACTTTAAAATATTTAAATCATTCTTTTTTTTTTAAATCTAAGATACATTAACCCTTTGAATTTCGAATTTTTTTTCATTTATTTTCCCTAAAAATTCCATATTATTTGTTGTGTTTTAGTTTAAAAAAATATAACTGAAAAGACGGATTTAATTAAATTTTTTTAAAGCTAGAGAAAAATAGCAGGAGATAATTCATTTTCAAAAATTGGTATTGTATGATCAGCTTAGAGCAATTGGGTTTTGTCAATTTTGTAATGTAAATAACCATAAAAAATTTATTTAAAATATATATAGTTGGGAATTTAAAAATGTCGAGTGTGACTCAACATAGAAGTTGCTGTGAATAAAATTGTTATTGAGTCACACTTGACATAGGAGTCCAAAGGGTTAAAATGTGGTGTTAGTTTTGGAATATATAATATTTGTACAGTAGTTATAAAACAACATTAGTCTGCTGAATAAATGTTTTTTTGATGAGTTTATATTTTGTTGTATTATGTTTACATGTAACTCTTTTAGGTGGCATACTGTTAGAATATTTATCTCCTCCACGTTTAAGGATATGATGTCTGAAAGAGATCTTTTAGTTAGGTATGTGTTTCCAGAGCTGAGAAGAAGAGCTGCATCAGTATTTGTGAGAATCGTTGAGATAGACCTAAGATGGGGTATTACTGAAGCAGATTCCTCTTCACAAAGGTAGATTTTATTTACTTAGATGATAAATTAGTAAATAGTTCGTATGAGTTTTATTTTTAGTATTTTTAGTGTCAGAAATGCATGATTAATTTGACTGTTAAAATGTTTTATAAACATTTTAACAGAAAAATTGATCATTTAAAAAACATTTTAAGTTATTGCTGCTTATGATATAGTTGTAACATTTAAAATATAGGGTTTTAGCTTTGCTGTTAAACCACTTAAATTTTAATTATTTGAAATGTATTTAATATGATCTCAGAAGTAAGCTTTTGCTTGAAAATTACTGAAAAATTCTTGTATCTGGGAAGAATATGAATAGAATTAACCATTTGTTCCAAAACCCTTTAGAGAGCATGATGTAGGAGAATTGAGGGCAACATAGAATTTGAGGATTTTACTCTCTTGTATAATACTGAAGTCTGTGTTTATGAATCCATAACTCAGAATGCATTTGTATGAACTTTTGCTCTGTGTAACTGTAAAACTTTAGTATTAAAGTTTTCCTAGACACTGTGTAAGTACACAAGGAATTATTATTTATATATGTATTAGTTGTTTTCTAACTTCTCACTGAACTCTTTCAGTTACTTAATTATAAAAAAAAATTGTACTATCTAAATTTTGTTATCAGCAGTGTATTGAGAAGCACTAACTGAAATTCTATCAATTTTTTCCCTCTAGGGCTATACTTATTTAAAAGTTTATAATGTTAGAAATATATGAAAAGAAACTTTAAATACTGTTTAAGTTTGCATTTGCTTTTTTCTCTAAATTAATTTTTCTACTTTGGAAATAGTTATTTCATAGTGCATAGAATGTTATTTTATATACTTATTGTTTGTGTGAATATTTCAATGCAGCTTTTCATCAGAATATATTCTTATGATTATTGCATTTAATTATTTTAATTTCAGAGCAGCTGAATTATGTTTGCTGGAAGCTCAAAGGGCTGACCTTTTTGTTGGACTGATTGGCGATAGATATGGTACAATATACAGTTTTGATCCACCTAATATTGAAGAATTGCAATGGGTAAAAAAATGCCCTGCTGGATTATCAATTACTGACCTTGAAATGCATGCAGCGGCTTTGAGACGTCCTAAAACCTCAAAGGATAAAGCCTTTTTTTACTTTAGAGACAACTCATTTATAAGGTATTGAAATTCATTCCAAGTATTTTGAGTTTCTCTAATCATTTTTTTGTTTTTGAAATTTTTAAGATCTGTACTTTGATTTTCCAACATATTACTTTTTGAAAGGGCAGTGATTCCCAACTGGTGTGCCGTGGCACTCCAGGGTGCATGAGATTTTTTGGGGTATGAACAAAAAATTAATCATACGACTTAAAATAAATATTAAGTTGATATCAAACATTTGTGCTTTAAGAATCAGTTGCAAACTAAACTATGCTTAATGATGTACATTGTAATCCTCTAGTGTAATACTAGACTGAATCCCATGGCTATTTTTGAAAATGTATTAATATATTCCATTTTGGTGTGTGTTACTTATAATTTTCAATAAATAAATAAAATCAGCAATGGAGTCGGTATTTATTTTAACTTAGATTTGACATGTCCGTGATATAAATTTAGCTTTGATTCAATATTTAAAAAAATTGAAAAAACTAAAATTCCAACTAGGGTACTCCAAGTTTCTGATCTCATTCCCAGGGGTGCTGCAGATGTAAAAAGGTTGGGAACTTCTGGTTTAAAGTCTTGTAATATCTATAACTGAGAGCACTTATTTTTAGTATTGAGAATTAGCTTTCAGCATTTGATGTGTGAAGTTTCATTAAATAAAGAATGTTGGATGCATTATTTTAAATTAAATCTGAATTCCAAAGTTCATTTTATTTTTGTTTGTTAGTGGTGACTCTGTTATAAAAAATTTCTTTTTAAAATTTAAACTTTGTTTTATACTTTGTTATAAAGAGCAAGATTCCGTGTACAAAACTCATATATCATATGGCAAAATTGACTGGATGTGGTTCTGTAGGAAGTTGTGGTTTGGTTTCAGTTTAGTGTATAATTTTAATGAAGCTCATTTCTTTTAAAAGAACTTGAAATTCTGTGTATGTCACTTTTATGAGAGGAAGAGGATTAAATTGAAAGAAATGGTAAAAAGAGTGATAGGTTTGAAAAATGCATATGGTATTTAATTTAAATGGATGTTACTATTGACAGCAAAATGGTTTTGCAATAAATTTCATAAATATGTGCAATATTTATTAATTTGATGAAATTGATAAATTACATAAAACAAAGATAAATGTATGACTTACATCTTAGATAACCTGGGTAAAAGCCCTCTTTCTCATTATTGACTTTCTTTAAATTGATTATGATAAATTTTATTACTCTGGTTGTGTTTAAATCCTTACATTAACTCTTTGTTTCTTTTTTCCTCTAGGCATGTTCCCCAGAAATGGGCCACCCATTTTAATTCTGAAGATTCTGATTCAAAGACTAAGGTTGAGGAACTGAAAAATAAAATTAGAGCAAAAACATTTAAAATATTAGATGGGTTAGTATATTTCTTGTTTTGAGTTGGCAAATAAACAGTTTACTTAAATTCTCACTATTTCAATATTTTGATTTTGATATCTATCTGTCTATATTTACAGAAAAGTGTTTTTATTTATTCATTGTTGGAAACTATTTTGAATTTCAGAAACTTTTAATTTGTTCTTTTTATTCATAAAATTATTATTAATTTTATTAATAAAATTAATAATATATAAATATAAATAAATAATATATAAATTATATTTTATTATTTATATATAATATATAAATTATAAATAAATAATAATATTAATATTTATAATAATTAATTTTATTAATAAACTATAATAACCTATATTATTATTTTGTATTCAGTTATACATATTTAAATCATCAGTATTTATAAACTCTTTAATAAAATGTGCTTATGAAAAGGGATGTTGATACTGAGGTGTTTGAATTTGTAATTTTATTTATTTATTTATTTATTTTTTTTTTGGGGGGGGGAGAAAACTTAAAAATAAAATATTAGCAATTATATTAAATAATGTTTGACCTTATGATCTAAAAACCTTTGGCTCTGAGCTATACATTTTTATGATTTTTCTGTTTTCACGAAATTGGAAATGTTTTCTGCTTTCCAAACATTTGATAAAGATGGTGTAAAAACATTATTTTAAATTTATACCTTTGATGCTGAAATTTGTATTTGGAAGAGTATTAGATATCTGTGTATGTGTACTGTGACACAGCATTTTTTTTTCTTTAAATAAAATAAATAATTCACTATGCTAAGATGTCATGAGTATATTTTTATTTTCTTATATATGATATTAATGCAAATTCACAAGAGTTTAAATAAATAAATAAATAAAAACTACTGTTTTCAAAGTTGTGTTTCATTATGTCCATGAGATTGCACATTTTTTTGGCTTTTAAAAATCTGTCTTTATGGACTTTTTTTTTTAGCTTTTCTGTTAAGAAATTTTTTTGCATTTTTATTTTAAATTGCAAAAATACTCTCCTCTTACCTGTACATTTTTATTAAGTTTTACTGAGTGATTTTTTCCCCTTGTTATAAAATAGGCAAAAAATAATTGATTGCAGCATATTGTTATGCCTGTTCTTATTCAGACATTAGAAAAAGTTTAACTTAATTTATCATGATATATATTAATTCAATTACTTAAGTTTAATTAGAGTTTAAGTATTAGGGAGTAAATTTAATAGTATTTAAGATGAGGCGCGTTGTGATTACCTCAAAAGTTAAGAGTTTAAAATATTACCGCAATAACCTACAACAGATTCAATAAGGGAAAAACGACAGCTGAAAGAGAAACTTAGCTTTACTCTGAAAAGGAAAATTTAAACAAAATAAAAGTCATTAAGCTTACGCTTTTAAAGAAAGGACGAGACACAAATTTTAGGGGTAATAATTACAAAAGTTTATTTATATTTTAACATAAATTAAGTTTTCTACATATCTAACCAGCTGTCATACAAGGCACAATTCCATAAAAAAAATTAATCACATAAAACAAATTCAAGTATTACACATCACAATAAAAATAGACTGAAATTATATTTGATTTAGGTGGCTAATGAACCCATTAAGATCTTATAAAAAAAAATTCTTTAGTTAATTCAAAATTAAAAGGAAAACGAAAATCATAATTAAAATTGTACTTTACCGAAATGACTGCAGTCTAAAATAAAAGAAGTAGAAATCTAGAAACAAAGGCATGATAGGAAAGTCGAAAGATTTAGAATTCGGGAATAGGACATGTCCAAAGAAGGGGGGAAATTTATAGGCGAATGTTGCTCTCCATAGCTGTTGGTGAATGGAACAGGATTCTCTCTCCTCAGACCGTCGTTGGGACTCTCAAGATGGAATCTTCATCCTCTGTCTCTACCTTTCGAATCTCCTATCGAAACTTTTTTGTTCGTTCGGATCTTCTCCGCCACTTTGCCTCTTTTGTTGTTCCGCGTGAAAAATAGACCTTCTCTTCCTGGCTTCTCATTGGTTGATTTCGCGATATCTTTCCGCCGCGAGACATCAACAAACTCACGGGGAAAAATTCTCGGAAAAGGTCTGGGTGGTATTACGATGTGTGGGGTAGACTTTCTGTCAGAGAGTGGGGTGCCGGGGTGCTATGAATGATCAATGGTTCAGTCACATCGACTAAAGTCTACGACCAAAAGAACTCTCTCACATGATATCGAACACTACTGATCACAGTGTTCTTGTGCCAATGATTCTTCTGCGAAAGACTTTGAGACTATTCAGTGATAGCAAAGAGTGTCCTCTATAATAGAAGTTTATTTACATTTTTTATTGCGGTTAGGTAATGTGCTTATGGCTTGGTCCATCATAGGATCATGAAAATTTTGTTATCAAGGTACTACAGTGTGTCAAGCGTCTTCCGTATATCTATGTAATTGATGATAGTTTTGTGATTTTATGATTCTTCATGTTTATAAGTTTTTTTTGTAGTGATTTTATGTTTCGGCTCAGCGTACAATCACGAATCATTTTGTAGCCAAACCAATTTCCTTTTGTTGTTTTTGTTTTTTGTGTACTCAAGTGGTACTGTGTAACACCTGTTGGTTCCTCGACAAGTTTTCTTTCGTATTCATGTATACAAGGGTTATTCTTATTTATAATAAGATCATATGGGGTTCTGTATAAATCCATAAAATTTTTTGTGACAAAAAATTTTTTCCATCAGGGGGAAGTATAATGTTGTGCTGATATTTAGATTCCTGAACAGATTCCAATCCAACATGACACTCCAGCAAATTTAAATATATGTGTGAGATGTTTAATTGTATATTATTTATAATTATTAATAATATACAATTAAACATCTCACACATATATTTAAATTTGCTGGAGTGTCATGTTGGATTGGAATCTGTTCAGGAATCTAAATATCAGCACAACAATATTAATCATGAAATAATTTTAGATATTTTTCTGTTTTTTTTTTTAATGTTTATCATAATTTTTTAACTGTAGTTCAGTATAATTTCTTAAACCACAAATGAATATTTGATATATATCTTAAGACATCAGTATGTAACAATTTAAAAAAGTGTTCAGGTGCAACAACTGCTGAAATTAAAATAAATGATATCAAATTAAATTGATCCTGTACTATTGTTTTATTACATACTGATCAATTAATTATAATTGTTATGTGATCATTTAATTTTTTTCAATATTCAAAACTGTGCTTTTTAACTGTTGTATTAATATATTTGAGTTTGCTAAGTCTCATTGAAGTGTAAGCTATGTGTTTGAAGTTAATGTAATTTTACATTACCTTTAGGAGGGAATTTTTGGTGGGTGTTCAAAGTAGTAATAATTATAAGTGGCAAAATGACTTTTTCTCATTTATCTTTTAGATATATACACATATTTATATGTATGTTTATGTTTTATTTTTAATCTTTAAAATTTTTATCTTGTTAGAATAGCATAATTTGTACATGACTTATATACAGGTAATTGATTGTGAGTAATTGTTAATTGTGTAAATGAAAAGTAATTTCCTGTAAGTTGTTTAATTTTTATGTTTTTGCTTTTTTGATTTCTTTCAAAGGAATTATACATGTAGAAATATAATAAAGGAAAAATAATTCATCATATTCTTAATATTTACTTTAATACATCATTATCGCTTTATTGGAGTAATTTAATTACAAATAAACTTTAATAATTTCATCTTGTGTATGTCATTATTAATTTACAATTTTTAAAATTTTTTTTTGTAAATCTATGAAATTTTACTTTCAAATGAGACTTTTTTTTTTTTAGTGTGCAAGATAAAAGAAATTTCATTTTCCAAATTTTTTTTTTCAGACTTCACAGTATGAGAAAGTGGATTTGTGTATTTGAATAAGTTTTCATTTTATTTTGACCCATCTTCAGTTTTGCATACTGTAGTTTTGTTGCATAATTGGTAACATTTTTATTGTTTAGTTTCTGAAATTATTTATTTGAAGAAAACTTTGTCTCAAAGTTGTTCTTTTTGTTTCAATCTGTCTGCTGTATAATGTTGAAATAGGGTTTGGAAGATATGAATATGGCAACAAAACTAAGAGAAATTCAGCTGAAGCATAGAAAATTTTCTGATTGTCTTTTCAATAGAAAAGGGAGTTTTTTTTGTTTGTTGTATGTGTGTGTGCATGCACACATACACTATACAAACTTCGCAGATACACTGCTATTCAGAAGTATGAAAAGATATATTAAATAATTTATAATAGGTTTAGGGAAGGCATTTTCCTGACAAGTTTAGTTTATGTACAAATCGGTGGACCATGAGGTTTTATTAATGGTTAATATGTGATGCATAAAGTCTTCATGTTTGACATATCTAATTGCCTAGTCTATTGTTGTTTGATGCATATGTATATATTCATTCAGATATCCATGCCACTGGGCTGGAATTTATGAAAACAAACCAATTTTGGCTGGCTTAGATGTTTTGGGAAGCAGAATTCTAGAAGATTTATGGGAAGCTGTACAAAGAGTGCACAAAAGAGTAAGTATGAAAGTTATCAAATATCAAGTTTTGACAGATAATTTAATGGGGGCATTCTTTTAGTAAATAAGATGCAAGACCAGTGTCTAATTTTCAAAATGTCTAAGAATCCTGGAGAAAAGGAAAGTTTTAAAAAGTATTTTAGATCTTGAAATTAGTTTAAAAAAAAACACAGGAATTTCAAGTCACATTGAAGTGATACAGTTAATTTAACTTGTAAAACTTACAGAAAGGATTGAAATTGAAAAACTTGAGTCCATGCTAGGAAGTGAGTAGCAAAGTAGCAATAACACAACCACATGCATCACAAGCACATGTGGATTATTAATTGAGTGAGGACGTTCTTAGATATTTTCAGTGTTTTTCAATTGAATTCCTTATGTCACTAAGGGTCCATGCAGCATTCAGTGCTTCAATCAAATGTTATTTTGACCTTGCAGGGGCAAGAAGTTCAAGTGCTGGTTTGGAGAGATAAATTTAGGTATAGACATACATACAGTGCTGTCATATGCTATATTACCTTTGAAAACAGGTTGTGTTCATGAATTAATTATGTGGGGATTGTATTAGAATTTGAGAGGATCACTGTATAGGCTTGAAAAAATATATTTCATTTGAAAATTATAGATATCAATCGTGATCTTTTATTAAACAGGTTTTAGCTCTAGAAAATATAGTAAATAAGTTTATTTATACAAGAGGAAAAACTTTTTAAATATGAACATATTGTAGTTGTATTTGCATGCACCTTTTTGTACTTTACAAAGTTTTGATCTATTCATATATTTTTTGTAATGGACAGTGCTACTTTTAGATTAAATTAGTAACTTTTCTTAGTGAAAATTTATTGCTATAGTTCTATTTAAGTTCTATAATGTAACTTTTAATTGTGTTGCCATATAAATCAATGTTGGGATTTTAAAAGCAGAGGTAAGGCCCAGACTGAATTAGCAAAATGTCTAAGCATCTAGGATAAATTAAATGTGGTCATTTTTTAAAGTGTTTTAGATCATGAAGTCAGTAAAAAATACTAGAGTTTTACATAACTGTGAGGTTGTATGTGATTAATTTAATTATTAAAGCAGTCAAAATCTATTTTAAAAATATTTATTTACATCATTGATAACAACAACAAAATTTAAATTAACATTATTGAGCTTAAACAGGACTAAGGTTATAATTTTTTTTTTCTAAGTTTCATGCTAAGAAACCACTAGCAAAATATCAGAGACATGAACTATCTGTTCTGTCTGTGTGTGAACTGTGAACTATGTGTTCTGGTAGTAAAAGTAATTTTATAAACATTTTAAAGGCTATATTCTTACCTCAATACACATATATGTTTGATAGGTTTTTCCATAGAATATATTGTTATTTTGAAATTATTGTAATGGGGTTTATAATTTCTTAAAATTATGATGTAAAATGATTAATTGCCTTTACTCTAACGTTACATTTTGTTAGGTCTCCGAGATCAGTAATTTATCTTTTTCATTTATTTTATGGCAGTTCTTCAGAATTTATAGCATTCATCAACATTTAAATTTCTCATCAGTCCTTTACTTTTCAAAGTATATCAAAACTGTGTATGATTTAATCACTAAGCCCCTTTAGCATTTAAAATTTCTGTAATATAATGAGTCAAAGCGCATTATGAAATCTCTTAAGGGAGTTAACTATTGGGTTATACCCATTAATAATTCTCAATTTGGAACTTATGGGCTTCATTAAAAAATATTATATAAGAAGTATTAGACATCATTTGTCATTCATTATGTCATTTGTCATTGGATACACTTTATCTACTCGGCTACTATATATACACTGTGTTGTGAATTTCTGTTTTGAATTTCATCGTAGCTTATCTGAAAAATTGCATTTATTGATGAAATTTCTCAGCAGTTTTGATACCTTAGATAAATCATTTTTTTTTCATGATACTATTCAGGTATTTAAATTATACATTAACAATACACACTAAATAACCTAAAATAGCACACTAACACAAGTTTTTTTTTGGGGGGGGGGGAATGGATATTTTCAGCAGATTCTTTAGATTGTATAATGATGTTGTTTACAAATAGTTACCATTGTTTAAGAACATATTTTAAAATATGTAATGCAGGTTTTGAAAAGTTTTTAAAAGTGAATAATTCTATGAAAAATAACTGAGAAAAATAAATCCTGTAACAGAAAAGTGTATTACCACAATGAAAAATTTAGTTTTATTTCTTTATAAATTATGTATGCTTTTAGAAATATTTGTTTAGAGTTGACAAAATAAAACTATTATTCTGTAAATGTCAAGAATATTCATTCGTCTTCACAGAAATTTTTGCTTTGTAGAGATGTTAGACAGTGAAATTTCAATTGCCAATCTTTAGAAATATGCTATTTGTATTTTTAGCATCTTTTGCATGCTATGTTATAAACATCATTAGAACCTTCAGTGAATAATAGATTTTTAAACCTGTTTTCAGTAATACTTTTAATTTGTTTATCATAAAATATTTTAATTTACATAATCTGATTGGTTTATATGTTTTTTTTTCTCCATTCCCAGGATCCGTATTATGACAATATTGGAGAAGAAGAAATATGTCAGCAGAATCTTATTGATTCACAAACTTTTTATGTTGGGGAAAAATACTTTCCAATAGATAATGTTGTTAAAAGAATTAAATCTGAAAGTGGCATATTTGTAATCTGTGGATGTTCTGGCAGTGGAAAGACAACATTTGCTGTAGGTATTCTGTAATACTTGGAAACTAAATGTTCTTTACCATATTAATTTAAATTTATTTCAATTTTCATAATATGGTGTATGTTCTTGTCATAATTTCTTACCTCAAACAGTTCACTGAACTGATTATTGCTCTGTGTGAATACAATGTTGTATCTTCAAGAAATAGAAGGGCATTTGATTAAATATTACTCTGAAATCATTTGCACCAGTAGCGTATAAATTAGCTGTAAAAAATTGTACTTTTATACAATCATTGGTAACTACTTAGATAATATAATTCTGAATATTAAATTGCATAAACTTTTTTTTTCAGTCAGTGAATAAAGTATATTTGTTATATGGAATCAGTCTTTTACAGTCCATAATTATATATAATTCTACATTTTGTTAAAAAGTTGTCTGGGTCATTATGTATGGAATAAATTCTATGCCATAGACTAGGTCTACGCCATAGACTAGGTTCTATGCCATAGTCTATGGCTTAGAATTGATTCCACAGATCTATCTGCTATGTGAAACCATAGTACATCATAATTAGAATTGTTATAGAGCTGTCAGTGTTACATTACATTACATGGATCTATAATTCCCATGATGTGATGCAGATATTTGGTTTTCCTTAGTCTTGTTACAAATGTTGCTAGTTACATGCGTTGTTGTTCCAACTACATATATGATAAAAGAATTAACTTTTTCATTTTATAAGTAAAAAAAAAATTTAGGACAGCTTCTTAAGAAAATAAAATATCTGAATATAAATATATTCTTTATAGATAGGAATGAAAGGAAGTTGAAATATTTTCATGCATCAAAATAAAACCATTATTTTACTCAATGTTAAAATTTTGAGATATTTTCAGTTTTCAATATATTTCCCATAATTATTATGAAAGTGAATAAATAATTTAATAAATGTGTATATTTATGTATAACATCATCAAAATGCCTTTGTACAGCCAAATATTTGATTAACATTGGGATTATTAGTATGATTCACTAGTTAGAAAGTGAAATGACACCCAGTAGCATAGTGGTTAAAAGTTTCAAGCTGCCACACCAGAGGTCCAGGGTTCGATCCTGTGATTTGGCAAGGCTCAGCCTTTGATCCCTTGAGTGGGTCTATGAAATGAGGACTAAGCATGCTTGGGAACTAACTCAGGAGGTTCTGCGTCAGGATGATTACCTGACTGAGACATATGCTTTATGGCACCCCAAGCCCACAGTCAAGAAAGCAGAGATGGACACCACCAGCCTTGGTCCACCTGGACTGTTGAGTAATGAGTTAAGTTTTTAAAAAGTGAAATAAAGAGACACTCATTATATTATGTTTAGCCCCCCTTCCTCCCTTGAAAATTGTTGGAATATTTACCTAACTTTAAATGTTATGATAACTTTACTAATAATTGCTTCTGGGTAATCACATATACCTTTAAAAAATTCTTTCAGCACATCAAAAATCTTTAAAATTTTTTTGATAGATCTAAATTAAAATAATTTTTGTCCTTGGATGCGACATTACTTTAGTAAAGTTAATGTTTTAATACTGCTAAGTGTCTGTCACAAGGCATTATTATCCTAATTGGTGATTCTATCTAAAAAAAGCAGCTGCAATGAATGAAATATGTTTTGTTTCAGAACTTACTGAATAATTTCAATAGTTAATTATTTAAATCATGTTTCAGAATTGGAATATTGTTTTAAAACATCAGAAGTAATCATGCTTCATGTTCACTCTAATGAACTATGGTCCTTAGAGTATTATGATTGCTAATTATGTAACTAACATACATAAGTAACAGAATCACTTAGATTAGAGCTACTGTATTTGCAAATATGTTGCACATATAAATTAAAAAAAAAATTTAGGCCTGTTACCCAAAGAAATTATCTATTTTTAAATTTATAGTTGAAATTTCTCTGTACATTAAGCAACTTTAATTGTGTTCTTTAATCTCTCTTTTGTGAAATTAAAATTGAATTTTTTTTGTAGATTCAGTTGCTTCAACATCTGAAGGCTTTTCCTGTTGTAAAATTTTTTGTTGGTCTTTCTCCAAGATCTCGAGATTTGTCTTACATGTTACAATATTTTTGTAATTCAATATGCCATGTGTTGTCCATTTCACTGCCTCTTCCAGATTCAGCAGTGTAAGTGAATTTAATCCATAAATTAATGTGTTAATACAAGTTGAATGGTTTAAATATAATTTGAATAAAAAAATAATATTTATTTACAAAAAAGAATGTCTCATTATTTTTTAGTGATATAGTGAATCAGTTTCCTGATATTCTTATGGAAGCTGTTTACTGCAGTGGTGGCAGGGACATTATTTTGATTATAGATGGCTTAGATCATTTGGAAAAAGGTGATCAAACTCTTGATTGGTTACCCTTATCTTTACCAGATGTAAGTTTTAAATGACTTTTATCTTTAACATATACTTTTTTAGTCAAATAATCTCATATTTATGTTATTTTATTTGTTCAGTTTTCTGTATTACATACTTTTACTTTTCTCTCTAGAGCAGTTTTTGAGTTATTAATTCTTAATCTATTTTAGGACAATTTGGATGATAAGGTTTATGAGAAATTTATATCATTTTTGTGAACCTATAAAAACAGTTTATACTATTAATCATAATCACTATGTTGAGCTAAACATTGTATAAAAGTTTTGGGCGATTTTCATATCCTATTTCTTTCAAGAATATTAGTCCCACATTTTATTTAATTTTTGGTAAAGTATTTTCTTTTTTATATAGAGCATCATCTCTTAAAAGTTCATTTTGCTAAAACTCATCTTTAGATGAGAATTTTTTGTTATTGTCTGGGACAAAAATTATCTTAATAATTAGCAGTCAATCTATTTAAATAGTTTGAATTTTTCATTTTGTAAACTATATAATAATTCTGAAAGATTTTTGAAATTATGTATTCATAGTGAGAATAACATAAGGCGCACCTTTAGCATGTGCTGTACATAGACATTTGAAATCTAAAATTCATAGCATGCTTATCTGCTTAAATGTTGTATTCACTGTTTATGTAATGTTAAATTATGAACTTCATGCTTTTAGATTTGGTTATCATTTATGGCATCATTCAAGAAAAACAATAAATAGAAATTCAATGGTTGAGGTATCAGATTTTAAAATATTTCTCTCATCCTTGTAATATTTAAAGCTAAATAATCTGCTCTTACATGCTTAAATTGATAAGTATCAGTATTTTCTGTCTAATCCAAAGTTGAAAACATTAGTTGTTTTCTAACTTTAGGTAACAGTATTTCATGTATTTTTGATAATTTGTTGTGTAATTTTAGGCTGTTTCTCTTAATGTCTATTTTTTGTACATCATTTGCTTTCAGTATCATCTTTGTCTTGAAAACACTGTTAGATATAGAAAATATGGCCAAAAGTCATTTTAATATGTTACTGATTTGAATCTGACTAAATTTGTGTATGTGTTCTTTGAAGTATGTCATAAATTATTAAAAAAAGTTGTAGTGCCAAATGACTGGGTTAGATATCTTACATTAAAATTGACTGCAAAGTTTCCTTTTATAAAATTTCTTAGATTTTGCTGCCCCTAGAATTACTTTGACTAACTAACCTTACGAGGTCTGTATTGTTTGTGAATTTTTTGCCATATCCATTCTGTAGACTGTTTTTAAAACTAATCTGTGATCAAAACTTTGTAAGTGGGAGAATTGATTCTTACAAGGTCCAAGTTTGAATTTCTGCAGAAAGTCTTGTATGTTTCAAGTGCAAGAACTTTGTTCTTCATGGTCTCAAAATGATTTGAACAGTTTTGTTAAGGCAAGAGGATTGTTAGTATTCACATCTTCCTCATCATTTGTAGTAGATCATCAAAGTTATGAGGACTTAGCAAATTTTCTTGTTCTCTAGCTTGAAATTAAAATAAACCAGTCAAATGTTAAACACCTTTGCACTGATTCCTTTTAAGAAATCCTTTTGCATCACCTTCAGGATAAACTATTAATTTCTAGTGTATGTTTTTGTTTAGCCTGTAATAAGTCTGTTCATTCTAAATATGTTGAAAGTAATCAATTAAAAAATTCAATCATCCCTATATGAGTTTATACTTATTTAATTTGTAGACTTTATGTGATATGAAAGAAAATGGCCATGGTTGTGACTTTAATTTCATACTTAATATCGCTTGAAATTTATCAGCAGATCTTTTTAACATCATGTAGTTTTGTTGCTATGTGATAATGTTAATTACTAATTTTATTATTGTATAAGTATGTTCATTAGCTATATTTAATTTTCATGTTTGTTAAAATACTTATATTTTTAATTGTTGATTATTTTATCAAGGGAGTAAAGTTGATTTGTACTGTTTCTGAGTCATCAGAAGCCTTCAAATTCCTGAGTGGAAGGCAATCTTCTGGAAATATTATGTTTGAAGAATTACCATCCTTGCAACAATCAGATCGAGAAGAGTTTGTAAGAAACTATCTAAAGTATTACTCCAAGACTTTTGATGAAAGTGCTTTCAGTAATCATATGTTAAAGGTTGTGACTAAAAAAGACAGCTCAAATCCTTTTTATCTCCGAGTTGTTTGTGATTACTTAAGGATATATGCTACTTTTGATAATGTAAGTATATTTCAAAGATTATACATTTTCTGCAATTTGTAAAATGACTTGTATTCATTATTGTGCTTTACATTGTAATTTACATTTTCTTCCATTTTACATGGAACAAACAGTAACTAAACAATAATCAATATATTTTTGCTTTTTTAGTTAGCAGAAAAGCTACAAAAGTTACCTTCTTCTACCACATTGCTCTACCAAGAAGTTATTCTTCAAATGGAAAATGAATTTGGTTCTAACCTTGTTCAAACTATTCTCACCTTTTTGTGTGTTACTAAAGAAGGTAAATTTTGATATTTCTTTATTTCTATGCTACTCATTAGTGCTATTGGAGAATATTACTTCTCAGTGTCAGAGTAGTATTTCAGAAGAAGCTCATAAATAACTTTCTTCTCATAAATAAATAGATTTTATAAACCTCCATATGAGAAAACCTCTGAAATGTTGTTGACTTCTGCTGTAAACATAAATTATCTTTTATAATGTCAAATCATATGTTAAAAATATTAGTTTTATTTTGTCTGTTCAAAATGTTCCCAAAATTAGTAGCATATTCATATTACATAATAGAAGAAGGTCAGGAGAGAATAAACTACTAATGGTGAGTCATGTGTAGGTTTCTGATTCAGAATTTTTTCTGAAAGCATTTTTTCCTGATTTTAAAACATTACACATAGCATTATATGCAATAAGAAATAAGTTAAATGAAGATCACTGTACTAATTGATAGGGTTCTTTTAAGAACACAGTGAAGTCATCTATGAATCAATTTTATGTGCTATCCATACCATTGTATTCTGTTAAAAATGTTAAACATCATGAGCAAAACTGAATCTTCTCTTCTGGAAAATTACTTGTTCTGGGTATCTTTATAATTTGTGCATTATTAAAAAGCTTAATAAAAGAAAAATCCTGATCTCATATTAAACATGCAGAGGAAAATTAAATTGATAACAATATTGTATTCAATGGTTTAATTATTCTTTTAGTCAGGACCTTTGCTATACCCATACTCAGTACAAAAAGTATATAAATCCCCCCCCCCCCCCCCAATCTTAAATTCTTTCTAAAATATTAGTACTACAAGACTGCATGCAAAGTATTAAAAAATGTACAAAATAGTCCTATCATCCTTTTTATCCCCCGTCCCTCTTTCATTTTCTGAAGTTCTTGTAAAATGTAAATTTTTTTTATAGATATTTAAATTACTATCTCTCTCTACTTTTATGTTGATAATTCACTGAATGTAGGAGTAGACTGTATGTAAAGAAAAAACTTACCTTGAAGTTGGAAGGGTCATGAAATTGAGTGAAGAACTAAGTTCAAATTCTTTTTTGTCCTAAAATTTGGGTTAATAAAAGTAATATAATGAGGTTTTAAAAATGTTACAAAACTTTGATACACATTAGTGTTTGTAATTTTTTAAATTTAATGTATATATTTTAGTCAAAAAGGAATACAAAATGAGGGATATATTCTAATGCAATTTCTTATTTGTTTCCTTACCAACACATTGACAATTAATAGTGAAGTTTCACTACTTTTTTTCTTTCATATTTATAATTATAAGATGAGGGAAATCAATAAAAACAGGTTGTTGTAATGAGTGTAATGGTTTGTGTAAGAATCTTAAGGATTGAATGATGAATTTAGGAAAACACTGGATCCTTAAACAGTATGCAGAGATTTTACTGATGCATAATTGTGCATGTAGTCATTAACAAAATTTATGAAATAAAATATCACTACTGTGTAATTTTCTCTATTTTTAAATTTATAGACTACATGATCATTTAAACCTAAACGTTTATTTGTCTCTGTCTAACATTTTACATTTATATGTTAAACATTATATGTTAAACATTGCTTCATTTTTTCCCCCTTTCTTTGTCATTGCTTTGCATATACTACAGAAATAACTGTATTGTAAACAGCTTTGTTGTGTCAGAGTTGTTTAGGCTGCAAAGTACAGTTACATTTGAATACAAAATAAACCTAATTAAATATTCTTTTTCATCTTTTTGTGAATGAACACAGTTTCATTATGTTTTGTTTCTAGCTAATCTTTGTTAAAAAGATTTGAAATCATAACCTAGCTTGTAAAGTAACTTACACATTTATATTGATAGAGAACATTATCTGTTATTCTTATGGTGTTTTGCTGTGTTTCTTATATTTTTTAAGTGTTTTTTTAACCATGTTTAATTTTTATAGATTGACAAATTTAGTGGCAGATTAATTAAAATATATATTGCCTTATTTCTTTATAACTAGCCGCTGCGTGACCAGCATGGTCGCTTTTAGTTTATTTTCTTTTGCAAAACAACTCAACTGAAAGTAACCTATGTAAGGAATGTTATCATTACCTGTAATCATAAATATACATTGTTAAGGAGTAGTGGGAGCTCAGCCAAAAAAATTATAATCATTGCTAAATTCACTATAGCGCTGATTCTAAAAAATCATGATTAAAAGATGTGAATTTCCATTACTTCAAAACAGAGTTAAAGATAAGATTGAGAAACCCAACACCAATGATTTTAAAAATTACATCCCTCTCTGTATGTACAATTTTCAGAATTAAGATATCTACACTTTATCATTATATCAAATAAGAAATTGTTGGGGAAAATTTTTTTTACTTAAAAAATAGAGTAAAAATTCAGCAAGTACTAAAATATAGTGTGAATTACATTTGAGAAAATATCTTCACTTTTAAAATAGAGTAAAAATTCAGCAAGTACTAAAATATAGTGTGAATTACATTTGAGAAAATATCTTCACTTTTAAAATAGAGTAAAAATTCAGCAAGTACTAAAATATAGTGTGGATTACAACTATGATATTCATAAAAAATTCTTGATATACACAGTTGAGTATTTCAAAAGTAGGAGATACTACAGTGACAGAATCAAAAGAACGGACTCTAGATAAACCTACATACAAGTGTCCATGACTAAACACTGGATTTGATAGGTCTAAACATATTTTGTCAAAAGATCAGCGGTTGTACCATATGCCACTACTATACACACACGGTTTTAAATTGCGGACAGCCGCTAATGTTTACATCCGGTAGTTGCGGCCGTTGCCATTTGGAGTGTAGAAATATGTAATGTAGATTTTTGTGCCGCATACCTATGCGTTTTATATATATAGATGATTTCTTTGCTAAACTTTTCTTCTTGAGTTTTTATCCCAACTTGCCTGATTCTGATAATATATGTTTTGCAACTTCTAATATGTGATTGGTACACTTCTGAATACTGTTTCTGTAAATCTGATGTGATTTAATGGCTTCATTTGTCACACTTTGATGGGTTTAATGTCAAGCACTGGAAAACTATGTTTAGAGTGTTGTAAGAAATAAAAGTAACTATACTTTCATTTCTCTGTATGAAATAAAAACCATAAACAGTGTAAAAAATTCAGTGTGATTCTGAATGATTGAATTTAAGATTCATAAAACTGTGATGTGTAACTATCATATTAAATAGCATTTCTATCTCATTAATTTACTTATTCCTTTACACTTCATATTAGTAATTTAATATGATTATTTAACATTATTTCTGCTCATTTGTGCTGTACACTATATCACATCACATACTAAAGTACATTTTAAGTTTTGAGACAATTCTTTTCAGTGCTTATAAGAAAAACAATGCAAGGTGCATTTTTTCATTTAATTTTCATTTGTATGTTACGATTATAAAAAAAGTACCTAATGATAATTCAATGATGATAACTTATTGATTTTTATCTCTATATTTAATAGGTTTAGAAGATAATGATCTTCATTTTGTTTTAAGTTTTGTTATGCATATGAATGAGAGGAAAACAACTTCTCTGTCATTCAATGAATTAAAAGAAAAAATTCAACTGTTTGAGCCTGAACACTTACTATGCCAAGTGAAATTCTGTTCCATAATGTATGTTGTTAATACTTTTGCTCATGCAACAATTAATGGGTATGTGTTTTTATTACTTCTTAAAACATTACTTTTGTTTTCAATAATAATCTTTTAGAATTTTTGTTTAGAAAAAAATTATAATTCCTAATTCTTAAGTTTTTTTCACTACCTGTTTCTCTTTTAATTTTTTAAAATGTTAAAAAGCTCTTAAAAAATGATATTGGAATTGTTTCTCAAAGGCAGGGTTTAAAACTATATATTCTTTTTGTCAAATCATATCAAAACAGATACCAAGTGCTAGTATTTTTAAAAAAATACCAACTATCACTTCTTGTTATGCATAAAATTAAGGTTAGCAATTAGTTGTTAGTTTGTTATTCTATTTGCCAAATCATGGGAAAACAGACACCAAGTGCTAGTATTTAAAAAAAAAATACCAACTATCTCTTCTTAATATACATGAAATTAAAGTTAGGAATTAGATGTTAGTTTGTTATACCATGGACCTTGACACCTAAATCCTTTGTTAAGGTGTGATCAAAAGTTATTTTTCCTAAATTCTGTAAACCTTGTTATCAACTCCACACAGGAGAGGAGATTATGATTTTACATATTTTTCCATAATTTTTACTGTGCATGTAATTAATTTATCACTGAGTTATTCTGTTATGTTTCACTTTGCTTTTCTTCGTATCAGAAAAAATGTTTGGGGATATTGATTTCTCCAAAGTGTCATTAAACTTGGGGTTGAAACACCATTGACCAAGAATTGAACTATGAGGAAATATTACACATCAGTAGAAAGTCAAAAATAATCTGAAACTGCTTATAGAAGAGTCATACAATAATTTTAAAAAAAAATGGCAAAAATGTTACCCCTTGTACTAAAAGCTGTTAGTAAATCAATCTTCACTATCAAGAAAGTATTTGAATTTACATAGTGCAGATACAAAAATAGTTTATCTTTGAAAATCTGTATGGAATGGAAGATACAGTTTGCATTTAATATAATATTATTGTTTATGACAGAAATTTTTAAAGAGGAGTATGCATTAAATAAATCTTGTTCATAGATTAAAAAATCTTACATATTAACTTTTAAGGTATTATTGTAAAAATTTGTGTACTTCAGTTTTGGAAAGTGCAAGGAACATACATTTAAAATGATGAAATTTTGCTGAACAATCAGTATGCATAGTAGATCCATGAGTGATATACTGGCATTTTTCATATACTTCTGTTATTTATTATTTTTTAGTCTGAGAATTTTGCCACATTGATGCAGTGAGTGTTACCTTAATGTTTTATTCACATACCATTTAGTGATTCTTTATCCTGTGATATGAAACAGATGTTAGAACAGCTGTTTGAAAGTACTTATCATCTTTGTTTTGTATATTAATAGTGGAATCATTTCTTTCTAAAATTGTTATTTGAGCAAATACTGCATAACAAACAATGAAATTCTTTTGTACTTGAAATGAAATTTCTCAACAAAAAGTGAAAAGATTCAATGCTAAACTGTAGGTTCTGTTCACATACAACAAATGACAGCTAACAAAGGGTAACAAACTGTCTTTGATGTAACGCCTAGTGAGCAAACCTTGGCAAAAGCAAATAAATGCATTCGAGGGTGCCCAATGCATTGTATACTTTTAGTGATCAGCTCTGTTCATACCCTTTGTTTTCTGTACATAGTATCCATGCCAAATAAGCACATAAATTGATATTGACCCATTTGACAAACTCATAGTTATTGCCAATAAATGGACAGTGAATGGGCCCAGAGTTATGTCAGAATGTAAAAATTGAGCAATTGTGCAGGCAGCTATAACTGCATCCAATATGTCACTATGAAGCATCCATTATATTACTGGTACTAACGTGACCCCTCAGACCATTTCTAGATGACTTCAAGAGTAGGGGCTCTACTCACGAAGGCCATCACACAGGCTACCATAAGTTGGTACGCAACATCAATAGTGACTGCAATGGTGCCAGTCCTGATCAACAGGGAATTACATCCAGTGGGGTGATATTTTCATCATTGATGAGTTGTGATTTTTACTGAGCCCCAACAACCAGCTGATGAATGCCGTGTTTACTGCAGAACAACACATGTAGCAACATCAGGAAGTTATGATCTGGGATGCAATCTTGTAGGATGACTGAACCCCATTCATTGTCTTCCGTCTCACCCTCAGTGCACACCAGTATGTCAGTGACATCTTATGTTTTGTTGTGTTGCATTTCCTTTTGCAGCATCCCAACCTTAATTTCAAGCAAGGTAATGCCAAGCCACACATGGAATGTGTCTCTCAGGACTGCCCTTGTGCTTGCAACACTCTTCTTCGGCCAACCAAATCACCAGATTTGTCCCCTATTGAGAAGATTTAGAATATGATGCTTATGTCCATTCCACAATGTGGATGAATCATCCTAGCAGTTAAACATCATTTGTCAAGAAATACCACAAGATACCCTCCATGAACTTTATGAATCCATTCCATGCTAGTTTTTACCTTGTATTCAGGCTAGAACTGCCCCTACCAATTATTAACCTGCTCCATTTGGGTTGATCCTTCTGTATGAATACGTTTTCCTATTGTTTTGAAGTTGTAATAATTTCTTTACATGTACAGTTAAAATACCATATTTTATCTCTAATAGATGATTTCTTTGAGGTGCTTCCATTTTTTTGTCAAAGAGCTTAAAACCCTTGGTTAGTCTTCGAACTTTATTCACATTTCATGAGAAATCTTTTTCCTCTTCAAAGTTCTTAAATATAGTGAGTGCTTTGTAAAATTCCTGAAGAAAATATTATTTCTTTTTCTTTACCTCTTAGATAAATATTTTGTTCTATCTCAAGGATTCAGATAGAATATTGAATCTCCTGTAAACCTGTACCATTTGAATAATAACAATAACAAAAGGGTTTTCTTCATTTGTTCTTTCCTATTAATCTAGGTTTAGGTGAACATTAGATGTTTCAAACATTTTTATGAAAGTTTTATACACACTTACATTTTTATTTATGAAATAAGAAAACTTAAGGTTGTTTGAAGATTATGAATCATATGCAATAGGATAAAATAATTTTTTCTGGAAAGACTTAAATTTCATTCTTTCATCACTAATTGTTATGTATGAAATTAATAGTGGATAAAGTGTGTTTGTTTTGTGTAGCATTATAAATGTATATAATTTATAATGCATCGCCAGTCCTAGTTCTTCCTCAGTACAGATTTTCACAATGTTTTGGGTGAGTTATACTGTAAATCAGAGCTCCGCAACCTTTTATCTTCCACGGCACAACAACGTTTTTTTTCGATAATTCCGCAGCACACAACAAGAAAAAGCTTGCAAATACATAAATTACAATAAATATGTAAATGTTTTTATTAGATAAAAAACACACATTAAAACAGCTCTATGTATCAAGATAATTATAATCCTATAAGTTTTACATAAGTCATTTTGAATTGTACACCAACACAAGAACAAAAATATAAAGTTATAGTTTACAAGTAAAAAAATTTTCTCTTTAAATTTTTATATTAAAATTTGTTTTTTGGTCTTTACTTAAGCCTAATAAATCAAAGTTAATTTAAACATAACTAATTTATTAATGAGATATTTGAGCTTGTTTTGCTGAACATATGTACGTTTTATATTTGGCTCTATATTAGAAACAGCTACTCGAAGTTCATGGTCAAGACCCTTTAAACATGATCTTTTGTCGTTTTTAATTAGAACCAGTGTAGAAAAACTTTGTTTGCATAAGTATGTCATAGAAAAAGGGAGCAAAATTACAATGGCCTTGTCAGAAATTTGTAGATATTCTTTCTTAACTGAAATCCTGAAATATGATGCTCGAGCATACATACAATGTATGGTAACAACATGTTTTTGTTTTGTGTATAATTTCGACCCAGAGAAATTAAATATAAGCAAAAAGTTAGAGGAATATTTTACTTAGAAAAATTTCTAACTAATAGCGGTGGTTAATTTTTTTTATTATTATAATCAATAAAATCATTGTGGCACAGTCAAGATGACCTCACGGCACGGCGGTTGCAGAGCACTGCTGTAGATGACTCATCTCAAATTGATTTGGAATTTTGTTGTGCTGCTTATAAGCAGAATAATGTTTTAACTAGATAAAGTTATTTAATGCTGTGAATAAACAGGTATACTGATTCATTTTGTTTAGGTTAACCCTGAACAAAGGACTTAGTTGCTTCATTTTGTTCCATAGAAAATAAAATTATTCCTTTGGAATTATTTTTAGTATATAACACTTCATGTGGATGTTGTTTGTTATTTTATAATTTTTTTTAAATATATATATATACACAGTTGGCTCTCTGTGTAACGACACTCTACTTAATGACGATCTCTATTTAAAGACTATGTTTCCCAGTCCCGGCCCCTCCGACGTTATAGGAAATGTTACTTTTTCACAAATTCTGTTTAAGAGCGATCTCTACTTAAGGACGATTTTTCATGGTCCCTTGAAAGTCATTAAACAGAAAGCCAACTGTATATATATATATATATATATATATGTAAATATAAATATATATATATAATGTTTTTGGAGGGGTTATATCTCATATGTTTTCATTCTTTCAGGCAAAAATTTTTCAGCTTAGTTGATACAGAGTTTGAAAAAGCTGTAAAGAAGTTTTATTTGAACAAAAATTCTGTTACTCTGTCTAATTACCTGCATACTGTTTTAGCCGGTAAACTTTTTTTCCCTATAAATTTAATTGTAAATGTCATGAAATTTGAATATTATTGATTGCTAATTATTGCTTACTTGTGTTTGACAATCACACTCATATCACTCTTTTTTAGGGTACTCTTACATCCTCTCAGTTTTATTATAATTTATTTTGAGATATGTTATACATTTCTTTTATATTTAGAACATTTTAAAAAATACAGTGGAATCCCTTGAAGTAGTTTTATGTTGATTTTTAATTTGTCAAGTTATTTTGAATTTTTCTTTTGTGTTTTAATATTGTTACTGAATATTTTTACCATTTTTACCCTATTCTAAAATTTACATATGTCATATTAGACTCTTTTACAGTTGCAGTGAAAAAATTCTTAAAAATTTTTAGAAGCCACTGTGGAAAATGGATATAGGATACAATTATGCCCATGTGTAAAAAGGAACACTTATAGACATTTTACACTTATTAGCATTTTTAAGAATTATCCTAATAGGTGAATAATAAAAAATTAAGAATCTTGTACTTCAGTTCCATCTGAAAAGACAGTAAAGTTAACAAGATCTTTCTTTTTTCTTTTCCCTTTAATAGTATTTTACTTCATATCTTCAATTAAAATTTTGAATGAAATTGAGTTTTATGCATTTTAAAATATTTGTATAAAGTTTGTAATATTTGGAAAAAAAGTGTAGTTTTATATTAAATAACAAATCATGTGATGTGTTCTAATAATTTTCTTTTAAACATTTGTCAACTATAAATTTTTTTTCAAAGTAATTTTTAAAGTTTTTAGGGATAGAGATTAATTCTGTATTTTCTTTCCTTTCATTAGTAAATATTTTTTTGATTTCTAGCTTTTTCTTTTACTTACCAAAAGATATTAAATCAGTTCATGAATCCCAAAGGCATTAATTTTGCAATTTAAAAGATAGATATTGTTGTAGAGATCCTCCTTAGACATGCCTAGACAATGATGAATATGCTCGAGGGTTGCCAAACAATCAGTGCAGTGGGATGCAAGACAAGAAAGATTTGGCACTATTATTGAACTGCAAGGATTGTAGTTTATTTGTTCAGTAATGAAGTCAAAATGCTCTTTAATCAAAAGAATCTTTTATATCTTATGCACAATCTCTTTTCCATAAATATCTCATAGAAAAGAAAAAAATATTGGTCTGGTCTAACATTGGTTACTGTGAATACCTTCACTTTACCAGAAAGAATGTGCACTAGGATTTTCATCTTTGGGTTGATCGGTTGCTTGGTTTAGAGCTCTACAGTCATCATTTATAACACTAGAGCTAAACTGACCAGAATCTGCAGCCAATTCTAATCAGCCATTAACTCTCATGCCAACCTTGGGACTTGAACCAGTTGTCTCTGTTGCTGAAGACTAGCACCCTAGCAATTCAGTTGTCATCCAGCATTTGGTTTGATGAAATGGAAATAAATTATATGAACAGCTGTACAATGATATGTGGGTCACATCCTTTTTGAAATTGGTACCATAATTTTAGGAAATTACTGATTTTCTCCCAATTTATTTATTTTTGTTAGTAGTGTAGGTGCCTCATTGTTAATTTCCTTATGTTTGGAAGCCTTATCACTGCCTTATCTTATAAGTGTTTATGCTATTTTCAGGTTATTACTTTAATATGTGTGATTCTCATAATGATGAAAGATATAGTGGACAGTCTGGATATGCTATCAGAAGTTTACTTTATCATATGCTTCATGGAAGTTTGTTTAAGGAACTCGGTGAATTATTGTGCTGTCATAGATTTCTTGTCGCCATTTATAGAACAAATGCTGCTGCTCAACTTCTGGAGTATTATTCTACACTTTTGTATGATATTTTGCCTTCAAGCCAAAAGCTCAGCCGGGAAATAAATTCATTCCAACTGTTTTCATTTTATGACTTTGTATCCCGGAATTTTCATATATTTCATCAGTAAGTTACTTTGAATAAATTTAATTAAATATTAAAAACAATTGAATATTGTATATCAGTAGGAATTATATTACACTGTTGTATAAATTAAATTACACTACATCAGTAAAATATCTATATTTTTTTATCTTGCCAATTCTTTATTTGGGATAATTCTTTAATATTTATTGTTTAAGAGTATAAAATTTGTGTGTTGAGTCAATTTGTGAAAAAAATTAATGAAACTATAAAATTTAAATTTATTCACAATATTCTGTATTCTTCCTTACCAGTTACTGTTGAATACCAGGCTGTCATGCAGAAATTCTAGTAGTAATGTGCTTTTTTTTCATAGAATTTAGGAGTTAATTTACTGCCTATTTTAAGTAATGGTACAAACCCCTACTTAATGCAATGATGGAAATTATTATTGGTTTCTGAAAATATGTGGATAAATATAAATCTTGAGAAATGAAATTCTATAGAACATCTAATTCTCCCCCCCCCTCCCCCATAGCTTTTGAAATGGATACATGAAAAATTATCATTAAAACAATATTTTATTATTTGCAATGCTTGTTTCTCTTTAATTTTAGTGTAGCTTTAATTATTTTGACATTCCCTATAAAATTATTATTACTGACTGTATGTATCAGGTTATATCTAACATTTTGTACTCACTCAAGAGTTTTATTCAGGCTTTTTATGTTCTATCCTGGAATTCAGTCTATGAAAATATTTTGACTGCCATTTAAATCAAGTCTGTTTCTGTGTTAAGAAATGATTTCAGCCTTCAGAAATACCTTTTCAAGTCTATTTAAATAAAAAAGATACATCATCTTATTGATAGATCTCGGATCTATCAGGATAATTAACATCAAGCTGTAGTTTGAGATCTCTTTATAATTTTTATACTTTAGGAAATTCTTTATTCCCATAATAGCATCAAAGGTCCTTTAACCATACATAAATGTTCAGCTCAAAACCATTTCACTATGGATATTTCATACTGCATGCAATTCATTCTAGTTTTTTCAGACTTTTCATTACCCCTGGTCAGGAATGTAAACTAAGGGGCTAACCCCTGATTGTATTTAGGTTATATATATATATTTCCAATATAGTAACAAAAACTGCCTTTAATTATATTTTTGTCAAAAATTGAAGCCTGATCTCAAAAGATTTTTCTGCCTATGTGTTTGCTTTTTTGTACATGTTAAGAACTGCCACAATATGTTTTGATAGTTCTTTCTGAAGGCAAAACGCAACATATATAATGATATTTGTAAAGGTTTAAAGAAACCAAAAAGAAAACCTTGCAGGAAAGATGATAGTTAGACTTTTAAAAACTGCAAGTCATGGCAGAATAAGAAAATTAGCACTAGGAAATGAAAGGATAGAGCTGATTTTTTTGTTCAAAAATTTTGATCCAGTCTAGTATGTCATGAGATAATTTCAAAATAATGAAATATGTGTTTTAAGCACTAGAGTGGTATCTGTAGTTTGAGTAGGTTTTATGAGATACTATAATAGCCTTATTCAGTTTAAAGTTTAGCTATAAATCAGGATTTGAAAAGAGGTTATTTTATTCTGTTTCCAATTTTGATTGACTTTGTTGTTTTTCAACATAAATTCAGATAAATGCTTTACTGAAAAAAAGATCATAAGAATTTACTTATTAATAAAAAATGTGAATAACTGTATAATTAAATAGTGCCTTGCTTAAAATTTCTGATATACTGAACTCAGTTAACTATGTATCTCATTGTATAGTTTGCTCTTGTTTTTTTGTGAACTATTTTCTTTATTTCCCAGGTATCCCCAATTAGTTATGCAACAAGCTTTAAATGAACCATCAGATTCTGTAGTTAGTTTGAAAAATGGAGACAGTAACCACCATTTCCTTGAAAATTTGTCTCGATCTCATTTATTAGATTACAGACTTGCAACTTTCTGTGGATTTATTAAAGTAATTATTTTTCTGTCATTTACTTGAAAATTTACTATCATAATGTCACTTGGGATTTATTAATTTCCATTTTGGACTGTTGTATAAATTTGATATGAGCATTATTATTACGTATAATTTTGGATATTATTTATATTGCATTTTTTGAAGTTGAAGAGTTATTGCTTCATAATAGCTTTATTTGCAAAATTTTTGAGTTTATATTCAGGGTATACAATGTCACATGCCAGTGACATTGTATCATTAATGAAATAATCATAGTAATAAATTAATGAATCAGTTTATAAAATCCTAATGATATGAGAAATGTTGAATTTGACTAAAATTGCAGCTGCAAAAAATTATCAGAATCGTTTATTATGCTTAAATTTCTGTTCAGGATAGCATCATTTTCTTCTCTATGAAACACTTTAAATTTGTAATTCTTAAACATAAACTCCATTTTAGAGATTTGAGCTTCTGTTAAACTCAAGTAAATCTTTTCAAAACATGTATACAAATTAAGGACACCCAAAGTTTTAAAAAGCTTTGAGTTTATCTCAAACTAATATCAGATGTCTTATAACAAAAGTAATCACATTGAACTATTTATGATACTAAAGTTAAAAGAATGTTTTCTCTTATGAAATTAAAAGAAATTTAGCATTGTATTTATCATTTTCATTTAAATATAATTGAGAAATTTTAGACATCATGACAAAATATTAAAATTTTTTTTTATAATTTTATGAATTATGTTTAAATGGATTTCAATCATTTTCCTTGTATGCACACTAATATGGACTAAAATTTGTTTATGAAGAGCATAGTCTTTCTATATATGTCTTTTTAACTCTTTTGAGTTGTATGCCTGGAAAAATATCTTGGGTTTTAGAGGATAGAAAGTGCATAGTTATATATCTTAATGCGCCATGAATTGTCGATTGCATGTGTATTCATAATAATAATAATTTTAGGTATTATAAGATTTGTTACTCCAAAGGTATAAATTAAATATTGCGGTGCTTAACTTACTGATTTTCAGATTTATTTAAATTTGTGCAGAATATTTGAACTTGGTGAGTTTGTTCATCTTGCTCATCATATTGAAATATATTGCTTAAGAAAAGTGTTAGACTTTTACTTCTATCGTTCTAAAAATGTAGCCGCTTTATTCAACTTCTGTTCTACCTTAAGCAGACTATTCCAATCAACACATTAAAGTTTTTATTGTGCCTGAGAGTAACCACTTATAACTAAATTGATTATGATCATAAACTTTAAAATTACGAACTTTGAAATTCAGAATTAGGTTAACTTCTTATAAAATCAGGAAAACAATACTGAGTTTTAAAAGTTTGCACTTAATCACTAAAATTAAAATGCAAATTTTTTAATGACTTCAATAGTTTCATGTTTATTAACTTTAGTGATTTTTTAATTCAAATATTTAGTAGCTGTTGAATAAAATAATGTGAAAGTTTTACAAATTAAATTAACAGTGATATATATTTTATAACTAATTTGTTTGACAGTTTCAAATAGATATTAAGTTATGTTGTTTATTGGTAATTTATTAAAATATGTATAGCAATTTCGTAGATTATGTGTTGTATGTTAATGAATAAATTTAGACTTTTCTAAATAAAATTGAGTGTGACTGTCATATATTTATTTAGAACATAACTGCCTCAACTGGGGAGAAAAAGAAACCTGTTGTTGTCCTAGGAAGTGAAGATGGTTATTTGAAAATTTTAGATTTATCAACTCGCAAGGTAAATTATTCTTTCTGCTCAATTGGTATGCTTATGAGATAGTTTTACATTTGGACCATGAACAAATTTTGTAAACATTGTGCTACATGCATTAAAGTATATAAATCAATGCTAAATCTTATTTTTACTCCATACTGGGCTTTTAAATCTATAACTTAATGTAAAATGGTCATCTGTAAAGAAAATCATAGTTAGGTGGCTTTCAGTATTTATATTTTTACTTTCACCTTCTGCTGTCAGTTCAGTTAAATAATTAACTCATGCAATTAACCTCATCACTGAACTTAAATTATCAATCTCTTTAACTGCTAGATGATGTGTTTTATCAATATTTTCTACTCATTTAAGAATGAAGTATGGATAGTATAAAAAATAATCATGTTAAAGAGTAGACTATTGTTTCGAATACTTCAAAATAAATTTGATATGTTCACAATATGTTTGTTCTTTGGTTTACAAATGTAAGATAATGAAAGTAATTAATTAAATTGATCATGTCAGTCTGAAAGTGTTAGCTATTTTTTGTGTATTCATCTAACTGTTTCTACATTTCATAGAATGAAAAGGTGTAAAACATATTTCTTTTTTTAAAAATTTGTTCATTAATTTCTACTATTAATATACAGATAACTGCTCTCATTTTAAATCCTTTATTGATTATTGCATGCAATTCTTATTGAATGAAAGGACTTAGTAAATGCATAATATTTTTAAAAAACTATGTTTTTTTTTAGATATTCATTCTTTAGCCTAAGTTCTTGAATATTAATATTTTTATATTTCACTTTCATATTAACCAGACATGAAAAATATACTTTGTAAACTGAAATTGTTTCTAAAATTTCAGTGGTTTTCTTAAAATTTGTTTTTAATTTATAATAATCTTGTCCTAATATTGAATGATTGTTGATATGTGCTCTTAGAACATCAAATCTCTTTTATTCTTTTTCTTTCAGATTGTTCGTACTATCAAAAGTCATGTATCTGCAATCACATGTGTAACTTTTGTAGGCAAAAATCGACTATGTGCATCTAGTGTTGATGGAACTTTAAGTTTATGGGATAGTGTCAGTTTCAACAGGTAAGTGCTTCTCTCTCTCACTCAGTGTAAGTAAATATGTATGACATATAATTTATTTTCATGTCATAAACTTATGAAGATCAATATAAGAGGACAGGAATAACAGGATTTGTATGACCCTTATTTTCCATTTTGGTTTTTAAAGACTCTTAAAAAGTACTTACTTTTGCATTCATGGTTCTTAATGTTTTTTTTGCTAGCTCTCTGGTCCTCAGAAAGTTTTTATTTTCCTGTTGAGATGGGCTTTTATTTTTGTTAGTTGTGAAGTTCAGCTGCAGAACTACTGCCACTTCATCAGTTTAAGGCCAACCATGTTGTTATCCAATCTGTTGCAGCTTAATCCTATGGAAATTTGAGAACTTAGGGCTATGAGAGGAGGGTGGGATAGTGACACGACATATGTTATGGATTGAACCGATCACTCCTGAATTTTTTTAGCATATTTCTTTTCTATCCTTCCAAGTAAATTGTCCCTCAACAATCTTGGAGGTGGCCAGTGATTTATTATTGCATAGGCATGGGGAGCCACAGAAAGTTAGAAGCTTTGAAAAGTGATACATTTTGCAAACCTCAGGATCTTTATCTAGACAATTTGCCATTTGTCGAATCACAAACAAAGTAGATCAAGGTTCTACTTCCTAATGACCAATAAAAATTTTCTTTTCTCTCTTGAACCATAAGGCCTAGGAAGCTGAAATTGTGCATGGTGGTTCCTCTTTGGTTCTGCGTGCTTAGGTACTAAGAAATTTTAAAGTTTAATGGGGTCAAAAGTTTTTTTTGGGGGGGTGGAGGGGGGGGCTGTCTAAATCAGTCTAAGAGATTAATGGCATATAGGCTGATACCTCATAAACATTTCTTTAAAAAAATATTAATAGAAATTTATGTAATGATTACGCTCTGAAACAAAATGTTTGAAAACATTAAGGTTACTAAGAATTATTTTGGTTTAATTAACTATAATTATAAATGATAGTGTATTTGTTACTGTGTTATGTTTATTGAATACTACTGATATATGATGTTTATCTGTTGTTCGTAACAGCATCTTGAGAGGTTACTTATTTATGATAATTCATCAAAAGAATTTTTTGTTTTATTTTATGCTCTATACTTTGTCCTTAATAGTTTTTTAGTTCAGCACTATAATTGCTTTTTCCTTTGTTATTGTTTGGGTATATTGTTATATTGTTCCATTGTTATATTCCATTGTTATATTATGTTTGGGTATATTGTTCCATTGTTATTGTTTGGGTAATTGTAATATTGAAAATTTTAATTTCTATTTTGATTGAATTCTGTATATAGCTAGAATAGATATGTCTGCTTCTCATTATTATTAAATTATAAGAGCAAAATTTATGATGGGAAGTTTTAAAATAATGGTCTTTGCTACAAAACAGGTGATATAGATTTCTTTCTTTTCTATCTTCCATGTGTGTACTTCAAAATTAATGTGCCATGTTGCTAAATCTTCATAATATTTGAAAATGCTTCTTTACTTGTTATTAATGTGTATATATATATTTCTGGGATAGGGGTTTATTCCTTTTTATGAAAGTGTTTTATAGTCTAATGTTGTTCTATGTTTCTCCATTATTTCACTGAGAATTTTAACGAAGAAAACCACTTTTTTGAGTTTTTACAAATTAAGCTAAATGTTTTATTTTGCATTAAAATTTTTTGTGTTAAGTTTGTGTGTTTTATCTTTTTTACAGAGTAATTTTTACTATTGATCTGTGATTTTAAAAATTATATTAATAAGAAAACACTGAAACTAAGAAAAAAATTAAATGTGCTCTCATATGCCTTGAGAATGTTCATAAATATGTCTCTGAATATTACAGAGTTGCTGTTTTGAATGGGCATCGACATAATGTGACTAGTTGTTGTGGAGATCCTGCTGGTTCCATTTTATATTCATCAGGATGGGATAATTCTGTCCGTCTTTGGAGTTTGGTTGATGGGAGATCAATATCTGTTATTGATGACTTTAGGTATTGTTATAACAGTTTTTATCTTTAAACATCTTTTATAATTTTCATGGTAATGGAAAATTTTTAAATTGATTATATTTTAGTATGTATGTATATCTTAAGCTTTGTTTTATACTTCATAATATATGTAAGATAAACCACATGTATACATAATTTTGTTGAAAATTTTCTTGTTTGGTCAGTGTGGTCATTTTAATTATTATAAAGCTTGTTTGTTATTAGATTTACATCGGTACTATTTACTTCTTTCATATTTGAGGTGGTGAAAGGCAAAGTGGTGTCACATTTTCAACTTTTTTTATTTGAGGGCAAAAATGTAATCTCCATGTTCAATTTATAGTGGAATTGCAAATAATTATTATTTGCAATATTATAATAATTATTAGGAATTATAATTTGTTCAATTTATGGTGGAATTTTTTGTACTTTTTGCAGTAAAACACTTTGGACTTACACCACTTGACTTACCGACTCACTCCACTTTGTTTTTCACCACCTCATTTATAAAACATCCAGATCATTTATATCGATCCTTTATAGATGCCCAGTAAATTGTATTGATCATCATCCTCTGAAGCTGCAAATTGCATGTGGTTTATGGAGTGGAAATATAGAGATATGGGATACAGTTTCAATGAAAAGAATACTTGTGAGTTTATTTATTTGTGCATATATTAATGATACTGTTACAACTATAAATTTTTAAGAGAAAATTTATTATTACATTACTTGCTTGAAATTAAATAATTCTTTTATGTTTCATCAGGGGTTTCCTAGTTTTAGTGGATCAGTTAAATCTCTTGCTTATACTCCTGATGGTGTCAATATCATTTCATCATTTTTTGGCTCCGAAATTTCTATTTGGTCATCTGAAGAAGGTTTAAAGGTCAGATTTTCTGTTTTAAATAAAATTGAATTTATCTCAGTTGTGTTCACACTGAGTGTTGTATACATGCAATTTTTTATTCAAAATGTTTTATGATTGATATCCCGGGCTTGTGGCGGCCCAGTGCTCCAGCGCACTGGTTTTTGGTGCTGAGGGTGCTCGGATAGAATCCTGGCATTGCACCATGAAAAATGCCTCCGTTCGTGTCATCCCTTCATAGAGGGTAATGCTGTTCGCCCATATGGTGCCCCCACAATAAAATGGGCAGTAAAATTGCGGCATAGTATAGGCAAATGTTTGATGACAAGTGCCTCCGCATTGGGGAAAAAAAAAATTATTGATATCCCTTGATTTGTATATGTGTGGATATTAAAACTAAGAAACTTATTTTAAAACAAGACTTTTTTAAAGAAAAATATTAATTATTTTTTTTCAAACACTTTAATTGGGGGAATAGCTGCTTTAAAATGATTTAAAACTTTGTATGTATTTAAAGAAAAAATATTTATATCTGAAACTGCCATCATTTTCATTAAATTGAAGTACAGGAGGAAAATTGATCAACTGTTGTCAAGATTAAAAATTGTGATACACCTCAGATTCAAAATATTAGAATAATTACATTTTTTTACAAATTGAAAATATCGTTTGGTAATTTAATGTGTTTTAATGCAAATATGCAAATGATATTTTTATTAAGAACTTATTGTTGATCAAACTTATTTATTATCTTAAAATTAATATCATTTTTGAAAAGATTAATTGAAAAAAAAATTATTTTGAAAAGTCAAAATATTAGAATATTTGTTCAAGTGGTTCAAAATATTAGAATATTTCACATTAATTCTTCTTTAATTATCACCAATTCATAACTGGTGGCATCATTGATTAAATTTAGACGATTTTATTTAAAATTGGTATTCATTTTGCAGTTTGTTTGCTTTTTCGTCTTAAAATGGGTCGTGTGAGTAATATTCCTGAATCTATTAAACTTCGTATGGTTGATTTGTATCGGCACGGTAAAAATCAATGTTATATAGCGAATTATTTACATTGTTAGCAATCAAGCGTTAGTAAAATACTAACACAATATTAAAAAATGGAAAATTTCAAAATAATCGCCGAAATGGCGGCCGAAAACCAAAAACATCTGCTAGAGATAACAGGAAACTGAAACGTATAGTTAAGAAAAACCGTTTTAAAAGTGTGAGATTCTTGCACTGAAAATGGAAAGAAGAAGGTGTTGAAGTTTCTAAATCGACAACATTAAGACGCCTCCATAAATTTAAGTTTGAATCTCATGTGCCGAAAACAAAACCTCTCATGACTGCAAAACAAAAGCATATAAGACTGAATTGGTGTAAATCAAGACGTTTATGGAGCAAAGAAGATTGAAAAAAAAAATATTATTTAGTGATGAAAGTATTGTTTTGTGTTTCATATGGTACTCAAGGTACTCGAGTTTGGAGAATGAAGCAAGAAGCATTTGATAAAGAATGCCTTAAACGTTTGGTAAAATTTGCTGCTAGTGTCATGGCTTGGGGTTGCTTGAGCACAGAAGGACCTGGAAAGTTATGCATCATCTACAAAAAGGTTAACTCTCAGATATATCAAGAAATTTTGGAATATTACATGATTCCATCATCAGAAGATTTATTTGAAGATGATTTCATATTTCAACAAGATTTAGCGTCACCGCATACCTCGGAGTCAACTAAGAATTGGTTCCGCCAACGTAAAATTAAGGTATTTCCTTGGCGACCAAACTCACCAGACATTAATCCCATCGAAAACTTATGGGGTATAATGAAGAAAAAACTCCAAGAAAATCCTCCTTCAAGTAAAACTGAGTTAGTGGCACGTATAAAGTGTATTTGGGCTAATATTAATAGAAATGTTTGCAAACACCTTGTATATAGTATGCAAGATCGATTGTACTCTGTTATTAAAGCTAAAGGGGATGCTACAAAATATTAACTACCATTTACTTCATATTCATAAGGTAATATTTGTGCGTAAAATAAAATATTCTAATATTTTGTACCAATCTAAATTTTATTCTAATATTTTGATGTGTTTCAGAAAGCTGTTGTATACCTAATTTATTGTATTTTATATTTTGTAAATGCTAAAATTTTATCTAAACATTCCAGATTTAATTTATAAGAAATTTAATTGCATTTACTTAGTATCAAAAATAAATAAATGGAAAATAATTTCTTTCTTATTACTTTTTCACAATTTTTCTAATATTTTGAATCTGAGCTATATATGTATATATATATATATATATAGCTCAATTAAGGCTGTATATATATATATATATATATATATATATATATATACAGCCTTAATTTTAACATGCATCACTGTTACAAAATAATGAACACCTTTACCATAGAGATGGAATTATGCCTTTAAAATTCTTTCATGTTCTTTCATGTGAGTCAGAAAATTATATATATATCTGACTCACATTTGCATATAACTAAAGGTGTTTACTACTTCATAACAGTGATGCATGTTAAAATTAAGTCTATTTTTGATGATATGTACAGTTGACGGGTATCCATAAGATATGAAAGATGTACAAAAGATAATTTTAATGATGTAACAATTAATAATTTAATTTTAATGATTATACAAAAGATAATTTTAATGATGATAATAGGAATTTTGTTAAAACTTGCAAATAAGGAAGTTTTGACTCACAAACTGGGGATGGCAGTATCCAAGTCCTTTTCAGATATTCTAACAAAATGAAGGGTCTGTTTATTTTGGTATAATTATTTAATCAGATTCAAAATAATCAGCTGAATGTTCCCTTTAAAATTTTGTACAGGTATATCTAATCACTGAACTTCAAGGATGTTTTTCAATAACAATTTATTTTGATCTGTATTTGCTGTTATACATGAAATAATATACATGTTTTGATATTAGCTTTTTTATGAAATTTATCCTGTGGAATAAAAATTAAAACATTTTATGTGCATCTTTATTAATATTACTTTATACACCTTTAAAATCTTAAGTTTTTTAAAAGCAATTCTTTCTCTGGTTGTATGGGTCAGATGATAAATGAATTATGAATATGTTTAATGTTACATTTTTTGTCTTAAATTAAATAAACTGTTTTCTTTTTGTTGTTTTATTTCTTGCATTTTACAGTCCGTTACAGTTTATAAGCTATTAACATAAAAAGGTTTTATAAAGTTATATTCATATCAAATGAAATAATTGTTATGATAAATGTCTGTTCTATTATATTGATATTACTACATATACTGCATAATACTAAAAAAATTCAAAATTTTAATTATTTTTCAGTATTTCTTTTTAAATTTTATCTTCCTTTTAATTTGGTAATAATTACTTGTTGCCAAGGGAAAGTTTTGATTTGATTGTTGCAATTAAATGTCGTGTCTGCAATTTTATAATATGGATTCTTTTTGTTTTCTTTTTTTATTAGATTTCAAGTTTAAAAGGTCATATCTTACCTACTAAAGCTCTTTCATTTTCCTATGATGAGAGCATCTTCATCAGTGGTAGTGATGACTGTACTCTTAAAGTATGTATGCTGAGGAAATATCACATATCACATTCTAAATTCTCTAATTACATTTTATTCTCTTAAATACGTTATTGCACTTTATGTAATAAACCTTGATAAGTTGTTCCCTATCTTCAAATACTCAAATATCTTATGAACATGTGTTGGGGGAGTCTGATAGGCTATGACATTTTATGTTTTCCTAACTATTGATTGTTATTATTGATGTATTACATTATCTTTTTTGTGTATTGGATGCCAGTAATTTGATTTTAAAAATTTAACTTCAGTGTTCAAATAAAATTAACTTTCTTTGGATTGTATTAGAATGGCATTCAAAATATCTACACTTTAAAAGCATGAGAAATTGGGATGAGAAATTTATCTTATTGGATGAAAGTTGAGAGCATTGCATGATGAATTTTTAAGCAGAAATTAATTATTTATAACATACTAGCAGTTATTTTTCTTCTATTTTGTTGATCCTCTTAGATATGTGATATGTATCTCAATCACATGTAAATATACTCTTCATTCATGGGAATGATGTTGTGTTACAGTAAGTTAAATTTATATATTTTTCTTAGAAGAGAATGCAACTTCATCATTTTATGTAATTGCTCTTTCATTTTTGTTTTGTAAACTTTTAAGATTTTGATCTTAATGTGTTAGTTTTCTTACTGACTAATACATAACTGATTAGAATGAAACTTAAATTGCCATTTTATTCTGTTTAATAATTTTTTTATAGTAAATAATTAGTAGTTTAAAGAAATTGCCTATAACAATGCTGGTACTTCTTCTGTTGAAACTTCCTGTTATCATCATTGTTTTTTTACTCTTTGCATGAGAACATGTTTTTGGGGAGATTAGGTGGAAACAATCACACTACTAGCATTCAAACTTTAAAAAAAGTACTCTGTGTGTTTAAGTTATCTCAAAGTATGAAGACTATAATCGAATATTAAATTTAAAAATAAGGAAGAAAAAGATTTGCTTTATATATATAATTTTTTTTAGTTTCTCATCATTAATAATATTAATGCAAGTAGCTGATACATAAAAGAAAAACAAAACAAGTGGAAATGAAAACATGACATTTACACACTCAGATGCTTTTTAAAATAATTGTTATAGACTGTCAATAGGAATGATTAAATTTTACTTATTTGTTTCATAAATCAGTTTACTTTTATGCTAACATGTTGCTTCTAAGGTCCCTAGGGCTGATGACTATCTCAGACCCTAGTCTGGTGTATATATGAAGACAAGTAAGGAAACATAAACATAAGCACACAAACACAGAAGAATTTTAATTTACAAATGATAACACTGTTGATGAATGGTAGATTGCAGCTCCCCTTTCTAGAAGGGGCTCTTCTTTCCCAGATTACAACTAAGTCTTATGGGGGAATCGAAACCTTGGTAGGCTGATTCCTTATCTACTTAGCCACTGGGCAACAAGCTAACATATAATTACAGTAACTGTAAACTTAACTGGTATTCAAGAAAGATGAAAGCATTTCATATAAAATTTAGTTTGTAAATTTGAAAACATACATTTCTTATAAAGGGCATAACAAGGTGGAAATAAAGTATTTTTAATATGAATTTTATTCTGGGCTTGCTTTTTTACTTGGTGAAACTTTTTTTTCCTGAGGCAGCCATTGCTTTTACCCCAAATTCAGTAAAATAATTCATTTTCAAAGAAGTTGCATTTTCACACTTAGTCATATAATTTTGCTTTTAAGAGAGTTTGTTTTGACCTTGTTGAATGTTTTAATATTTTCCAGATTTTTAAAAAATAACACAATAGTTCTTAATAAAAAAATAATATAATATTTGGAGTTACAGTAGAACCCTGATCTATCGTTTTTCAAGGGACCCATTACACTAAACGATATAGGAGGGAAAACTATGGAAGTTGGAACATAACAAAGGAATATCATAATCAGAACTGGACGAAGTAAACAATACATACAGGAAAAGGATAGTTTGAGGTTCCTCTGTATATGTTTTTAAATTTTTTTTTGTCTCAACTTATAAAGTTCTATAAATTATTTGATATTTTCTATATATTTTCTATCTTGTAGAAGACATAGAAAAGGGATTTTGAAGGAGATCTAGATTTTGAAGGTCGGTTTAGCAAAAGAAAATAATTCTATCTGGGTGGCATGCATGATAGCGGAGGCTATCTTCTCAAAAGTCCTTTGATAAGAGAAAAGTGCTATAGTTTTGGAGTTTCCAAAGAAAACTGTTGAAGACAGATTAGAGAGGCACAGTGTTATGATTGTACAAATGTAGAGGGAACCATTTTATATTTTCAGTGACATTATTACTATGTCATTGATAAAACAAACAGTTGATCCAGCTATTCTAGCTAATATGATAGTGAAGCTTAAAGTTACAAATTTAAGCTTTTGGACGTATAATATACATTGAGAATAAATGTCCACAGTATTGTACATTTATAGCAACATAAACTTTTTAATAAATAGTGTTCATTTTGTGTATTGTAATGATTTAATATAACTTTTGCATTACATTTAATTTTCTGTATAGGTTTGGTCTTCGGTACATGGGTCGCATTTTTCTACAATATCAGACTGCAAGTTTTGTCCAATCAGTCTCATGCATTTCTTGTCAGAAAGTCTTCTTGCTGTAGCTTTTCAGAATTCCGAAATATGGATCATTGATATTAATAGTGGTTTGTTTTGTTTTTTATCAAGCTCTTGTTTTCTAGTTAAATCAAAACTTTGAATTTTAAATCATAACATTTTTATTACTTCTATTATAGCATTACATTAATTTACATTTAAGGCATTTTATTTAATGATTGTTTGAGAGATAGTTTTAAAATATAATCATGTCTGACCTCTCTGAAAACATAATGATTTTATATCAGTATAATGTGCAATATTTTATGAAAACATTTCCTATTTACATTTAACATTAAAAAGTATAATCTTTCATTTGTATCCATTCATTTATTTAATTCTGCTGATCAAGGTACATTTTCTTTATAGGTAGTGTTGCTTGCAAATTTTCTGTGGCATCGGCAATTGTGTCAGCCTTTAGTAAATACACATTCATAGATGTCAACTGCCAAGATCCTAAAAATAATATTGATAAGCTGGTTGTGTTTGGAACTCACAGTGGCGAACTAATGGTAATAAGCAAGTTTGTAGTATCTTTTTGCTGTTAAGAATTTTGTTTCAAAATGAAGTTTGTTTAGGAGGGGCCTAAATGAATGTGAGACTTTTGTATTAGCAGCAATGGCTAAATACTTAGCTCTAAGTATAATGTTTGTGTTTACTCGAGTAAATGGTGTTGATTGTCACAAAGCAAAGTCTTTATAGTCATAAGGTCTCAGTGGACAATTTGCAGGTGTTTAAGCAAAATGACTATGTATGATCATGATGTAGATTTATCTAAACAGGCCTAGAAAGTGGTTATTCAATATTTGATGTCAGTGGATCCAAAATTTATCACCGTCTGAAGGATGTGTATGGGAATGAGTGTCTGTCACTGTGTACAGTGCTCAGATGTTTCAGTGATTTTTATAAAGGATGTGTGAGTTCAGAGGTCATGTTAAGATCTGGTCAAGTGCACTTGGACATCACTATGGGATCAATTACTGCTGTGAATAAGATTTGCTGTGGCACTTCAGCTTGGAATTTTCTCGAAAATCCCCCCCACTATCTGTTACCCTGTGACTACCACATCTGTGACACACTAAAAAAGGGTGTCAAGGGCTGATGGTTTAGAAACTATACAGATGTCTGGGATGCTATTCAAGATTAGTTCCACAGACATTCTTCATTCTGGGTATCTAAAATCTGAAGCACTGGGGAACTTGCTTGAACCTTCAAAGTGACTATGTATAGAGGATATATAGCTCATGTAACACTATTACATGCAGTATGTTCATATATTCCAACCAATGAACCATTACGGAAAAAAGCCCAAAGTCTCACTTTCATTCAGGCTACCCTTATATATTCAACATTTAAAGTTTTTCAGAATTTCCTTCATTTTTATTTTGATAAAAATTTACTAATTTTTTCATTTTATTTCAAACTAAGTTATCAATAAAAGTTCAAATCCAGAGCATGAAGACTGGTTGTTTATCTGTTGCTCCCTTTCACATGAAATATTCTTTGTCAGAACACACTTATATTACAATATCTTAATTGAGCTTTTGCTAATGTTTTTTTAAAATTTGCATCATGGAGCTTTGGGAATTTATTAACAACTCTCTAACATAAAAAAACCTCTCTTAAAGTGTTATGAATTCAAACATTTCTCTACATTACATATTCTTGGCAAATATATCAAAATTATTTAATTAAAAAAATAAGAATATTGAGTATCATAGAATAACATATTTTAAATTAATTTTGTTTATATATAGTAATTCCTTCATTAATTTTTACACTTCACACCATTATTTATTTATTTTTTTTACGTTTCACGAATAATTCATTTGAAGATTGTATTTTGGGCTAACTGACATAGTTATTAGTTTATTTAGCTCTATGTATGATTTAACCCTGTGTTTAATACTGTAGATATTGAATAATTCAGTGTCAAGACTTCCTCTCCTACTGTCTGCATTTTAGGACGCCTTATTTTGACTTAAATGAATTTTAGTAACTGTTTTACACCTTTGTGTATTCATTGAAAACAATGTATGAATTCACACAATTATGTGCAAAAGCAGAATGTGTGAACAATAGTTTTTTTAAAAGTATAAAATTACTTTGTTTGTGAAACTATTATATATTGTTGTCTGCATATTTTAATATTGTATTATATATTTTATTACTTGATGTCTATAAAAGTTACTTCTATAAAGTGCTGAAATTGAATACTTTTTTATTAATTTTTATTAGACAGGGGATTTGCTAACTGCAGTGGTTTCAGAAAGGGCTAGAATGAATGCCAAAATCACTGCTATTATTCATAGTTATGATACAATTATTTGTGGAACTGCTGAAGGAGATATTGGAATATTTTCTAACCCTGAAGAGACGTAAGTATATATTTTCTTTTCAAATAAATCATAAATTTTCTTGCCATGTTTCACTGTCTGTGTTGTTAGATTTGAAAATTTTATTTTACATTTGAAAAAAAGCATGCTTTTTTTTCTTCTCAATTTTTATACTGTAGGTTATCCAAAACAATTTTTGCTGCTCATAGAGGTTTCATTACTACCTTTTCCTTAGCTTTGGAAGGGGAAAAACAGTTTGTACTCTCCACTGCTAGTGATAATGTATGTTTATTTAACTCTAATATGTTTATGTTTATCTATGTTTATGTAACTAAATAATACTGTATATTGATTAATTTTATGTTAATATCTAAGCTTCATGAGATGTATAATTTTCTCTGTATTTTTAGGTTTTGAAGTTATGGAATATTGATAGGAGCAATTCAGACTTAATTTTACAGGAGGAACATTTCAACAGTCATAAAGATGGCATTACATGTGCCCTCTTTTATCCTTACCATTGTGTATGTGTTATCACTCATATATCAATAAGTAATACATTCTCATATACAACTTAATAATGTTTTAAACCTTAAAATTAATTAAAAATGTATATCAAAAATGTAGGAAATTGACTGTGCTATATGTACTATGTTTTTTCTTGCATAATGTTGCTTTCTCCCCTATTTTTTAAAACTAAAACTGTCCATTTTGCTGAAGACTGGACATTTATTGTTATCTTAAATTGTTGGTGGGACTGAAGTGCATTTCATTTCAGTTGTAGCAATGTTAATTTATAATTTTATTTCTACTAAGAGGTAAAAGACTAAATGTTTTATCTTCTGGGCATGTTAAGGACTTTGTAGGATTTCTTAATAAATAGATTTTGTAACAGTTATCATTAAACAAATTTTAAAGCTTGAATAATACCAGTTGGGATGTCTGAATTTAGGTGGAAGTCTTCATTAGTCTTGCATATGCTGCATTCTTGCATATTTTAAACAGGCGTTACAAGACTAATATGAAAATTTTTTTATACCATGCTAAATTTTTAGTTATTTACAATTAATATCGCTTTCATAGTACCTACAAATGTCATACATTTAAAAGCTTGGGTAAGGAAATTAGGCATCTCTTAAGTAGATTGTGTAGTTTATTCAGCTTACAGTCGTTTGAAGTTGCTTTAAATTTAATTTGTAGGCGCTTATTTTCAACAGTGTTTGTAGGAAATTGGTATTCGTTTTGGAATGGGGGAAAAATTTATAGTCATTGAATAATAGTTTGGAGCCAGTGTTGCCATAAAAAAAGCTCTAAACTCTAGAACCAGTAGGTGTTGTAGGGACTTATAGTTTTTAATTTAATGTATAACATTTACATTCTTACAGAAGATTGAAAAATTAAGGCAAAAGTAACTGAAATTTCAAAATAGTATTTAAAAGTATTAATTTATCCATGAACACTCTTAGATTGAATTGAAAAACTGTTTCTTGATTTTTGAAGAAGTATTCAGGTTTCTTATTTCATGTAAGAATAGCATGTATATATTGAGTAGAATATTTTATTAAAATATAAAATAAGTATCAAAACAAAGTAGTGATTATACATACTTTTTCTCCAGAAGTAAAATTTTTTTATACAGTTTCATAAACCTGCCACGTTTTTAATTTTTTTTGTCTGTTAATTAAAGCAAGAAGTGGGTTCTAAAAAAGCATACGGTACTTTTTTATTTTATACACTATATCCATATCCATGTAAATATATGGATGTAATTTGCAAAATATATAAAATACCTTTATTTTTTGTTATTTTTATATCTTGTTTGTTTATTTTATTTGAAGAAGATAAATATCAGTTTGGGAACTCCACTTAGAATAACATAAAAAAATACCAAAAACTAGTAAAAATTGAATTGGAAAGAGAAATAAGCTTTAAAGTTTACTTTTGTGTATAAAATAAATACTCAATTCAAATTTCAAGTACATAAAGAAGCGGCTCTCTTTAGGATATATGTAACATTCAGGAACATTCAAGAAACCTGTATGTAACTGTTGTGAGTTGTAGGTGCAAAGTTCCAAATCTGTAAGTCACAGGTTCATAAGTTGTAAGAGCTGCATGCAATGTTCAACAAATTTGCTGCAAAGTGTGCATGTTTTTTCCAGCATAAGGGGCTAATTAGTCTAAATCTGATAACTCTGAATAAAATTGTGGTTTATGGTTACAGCCATTAAAATTAAGAAAAAATGTTTTTCTGAAGGTCCAAATTCCTTTCTTTGTTTCGACACTTATAAAAATGTGCATATGATGTTTTCTTTAGTTATCTTGACATATGTTGATGCATGCATAGATCTAAAGTGTTATGAGTGTTTAAGATTTTTTCCCTTACTGTGTACTGCCTAAATAAATTGAATTGGCCTTATGGTTATTTTCTTATTAACATATTTTTGCAGAAGCTAGTAAGAGCTTGAAACAACCTTATTATTAATAGAGTAAAATCAAAATCAGAATATGTGTAATAATTTTTAACTGGATGATTTTTATGACACTGGTAATATATATGTATTATTTCTAGGAATCCTCATTGTTTAATAATTTGCTGACTGGATCCCATGACAATAATGTTATTTCATGGAATGAAGATTCTGTAAAAGTGTTTAAAGGGTTACATTCAAGTGTTGTGAATATAGCACGAAAAGTATGTAATTTTGTATTAAACATAAAAACAGTAAATATTAAATTAGCATTGAAGAACAATAAAAGTAAAAAATATATTATAATTTTTTATATATTATGTATGTATGTTTTATGATACTCGGTATTTTTTTCTAGGGTGATTATATCCTTGGTTGTAGTAATGATGGGGCTGTAATTATGTGGTCTGAAAATGGAAAGATATTGACTTCAATACCACGAATTGAAATATCATCTGCAACACTAACATTCTTTGTTGCAGAAGGTAATAAATTATATTCTCTGAAATTATATTCATTTTCATTTTTCTTTTTATCTGTGCTGAAAATAAAATGTGAATTTTTTTTTTTTAAGATATAACTTTTCCAGTTATGAAAAAAATTTTGGTTTAATCAACACATTATGATTATACTTAAATACATGGTTATTATTTAATATGATATTTATTGCTTTCTGATAAAATTTTATGCCTGCTAATGTCAATCCTAACTCTATATATTAAAGGCATTATGAGGTCAAATAATTTAATAACCCTACCCCTCCTCTTGATGGATCAATTGAACTGTTACTGAGCATTAACCCATATCACTCCAAAATGGATATAGTATGTCTGCCAGCTAACTCCAAATAAATTCTTGAATTTTAAGTTGCTTAATAAAATGCTACATAATTTTTATAAGGCAATTGTTTATTATGGCAACCTTTTTGTTACCAATTGCAGCGATATTTCATCCCTGTCCTATGCATTTTCCCAGTGTATTGAATAAGTGTCTCCATCACTCACTTCCCATGAATAATTTATAGGCACTCTCATAAAAACTTTCCTCCTAAAAAGTTCATCACTGCTACTATCATGAGAATTACTGTAATCAGAATTTAATAAAAGCTGTGAATTTTATTCACTGTCACTTTAAAAGTCTTCAACTTAAAACTCATCATTATTAGTGTGTATTTTCTAATTTTTTTTTATAATTTTAGAGACAATATGATTTACCTCATAGTACTTTTTTTGTTTTTTTATTGAAGAACTTCTCTTAAGAAGGCTTATAATAACTCTAAATTATGTTGTAAACTTTCAGCAAAACTTTGTTATCTTATGTTCTTTTTTCTCTCTAAATTATGGCCATTAAAATAGTTTAGCTATTATTCTAACATGCCAAGTCATAGTTAATGGATTTGTACTTATAGTAGTCAAAAAGTGGTTTAATAATGTAACATTGACTAGTTTTGTGGAGGAAGTTTGTAAATATTTTTTATATACATGGCAATAATGATACAGTATGTTTTTCTCATATTCTATCCATTTCTCTCTTCTTGCACTGCACATAAACAAGTACAAAAGACCAACACCTAAAAATTTCATACATAAATGTATATTGTTTACAAAAAAACCCATAAAACACAAGGTTAATTAGGAAATTATATTTTGCATTATAGTTAAAGGTTTTACAAATATATATATATATATATATATATATATATATATATATATATATATATATATATATATATATATAAATAAATATGCTATAATCATTTTGATTAAAAATTTTTTAAACAGTAATAAAATAACTTTTATATCCGTATAGGCTTTCATGCTTAGATATTGTGCTAATCATTCATTGAGTGTAGTTTTTAAAACCTGTCAATTTATTTTACAAAATCTTGTCAAATAGTCACCCCAATTTCTTCTTTTAAAAGTGAAAAATAAAACTCAAGCACTATGTTATTTGCATATTATTTAGCTTATATCTAAACTGTAGTTATATCTAAATTATTATATTGTACTAGCAGTTTTAATTAGAGAGCTTAAAGCTGAATTTGCTATGTTATTTTAAGCTAATACTTTTCTATCAAAGTTTAGATGTGTATCTAGAAAAGGTTATATTTTTTGACAGCATTTCTTCATCAGCGGTGTCAATACTGTCTAAAACCCAATGGATTGTTTCTGATGAGTATGATCTATTAAATAAACACACTCAGACACCGTACAATCCATTATTAACAGAAGAATTGATTAATAAATGAATTAAGTTTGAATAAGTACTTAATCTAATCTACTATAGTCTAAAAAAATCCTCATTTTAATGACCTTAAACTTCATTTTTGACAATAGCATTAACTCAGCTTAAAATATTAATTCTCATCATTCTAATTATCATCAGTTGTCACCCTTTGATAGATCCAATCTAAGATTCACATTTTCTTTTAGATGATATGAATAAATTTAATGTCATACTTGCTTTTGTTGATCAAGATGGGAGTGTCAAAATTAACAAGCCTCTTCAGGTTTGTATTGAATAATTTTTATCAATTTAGTTTTCAATATAATTGTGTGTCTAATTTTTAGAAAGTTTTATTTTTGAGATTTTTTCTGATGCTTCATTTATGGAATATGTCACATGATAATTTAAATCCCATGTAAAAGAGACATAAAAATGAAGGTTTGATAAACTAATGTGTTTGTTAAATGTAAATTTGGGAAAGATACATTCACATGTACTTTTATTTGTTCATACACATATACATACAGGCCTCCCAAATAAATTATATATATATATATATATATATATATATGTCGGATTTGGTTTTCACACCCTTCTTTAAATAATCCAATCTCAGTTTAATCCGAATGTTGCAGTCAGTGGTCCAATGGGGTATAACTCATACTTTGATAAATTTCAGCAATGCAGTCATCTAGGCTTGAATAACACAAATACCAGCCGGTAAACTTTTCGAAACAGATTTATTAAATCGACAAGATTTCTCAGCTCCATCATTTAATACTATCGTTGAAGTATTTAACTGATAATGCCTAAAATTCTATTACTTTATGATCAATACTCCATTCATCTCAATTTACTCCATCCCTACCCAATTATCTTAGCCCACCAAAGCGGCATGTTTACTCTCCGGAAGCCTACATCATCTCTGCCGTTAGAGTCCACGTGGACCCCAAAAGACAAAGACCTTCTCCCAAGTTCTCGAACATCACTGTGACGTCACCACCTGTGATGAGGCTATAATTCCCCCTCTACTGTTCACCTAGTTCAATTCTATTTATAGCTTCAATGTCATTCATTTCATATACTCACTTGTTCCTTTTCGCACTATCAAGTGTGATTAATCTGGCATTTAATGTTTTAATTCAGACTTTCTGTATAAAAAACCCCTCTTGTGACCCTTAAAGTGTAACCTCTTAGAAAATCTCTGACATATATATATATAAAGCATATAAAACCCAAAAACCCTTTTAAAATTCCAACATTCATTCAAAAATGTTTAGGCGTATTGCGTTGAAAATCAATTGCATAGTCTGTTTTGAGAACAAAGAAATCAAACTTAATTAGGCATTTTCTGTACAACCCCTGTGTTGTTCCCCGATCTTTTCAAACCCAAATCCCTGGGCAACCAATAATTGCAGGAGTTTTTGATCATGAGACAAGACTTCTATAAAGTTATAAATAGGCGTGCAGCCGAGTTGAGGTGGAATTTTGTGAAATGTCGCAGTCCAGTAAACATTATTGTGTAGGGAATAAAAAGTCTTTGTTCTAAGAGTGGTGTGTTTTTCTGTGTCTGAGGGCTGGAAGGACCAATTAATGGTATGTTATTAACTGAAATATAAATGGATATTTACTTTCAAGATCCCAAAACTGACACTAGTAGGTTTCAACAGCCAACGACGTATAAACACTGGAACTGGGTCACGGAATAGACCCTGTGATACATCGGCCTCCCATCACTCTCTCCCGGGGCTGGTGTATTACATATATATATATATATGTATATAAAAGTGAATATGAAAACAGTTTTATATATCTATATTAAATTGTTCTGTTTATTTTTCTTGATTTCAAATTATTTCACTGCAGTTACAGTTTTGATTCTTGACTTTGACTTTTTCTTCTCACAAAACTTATTGGTAGGCACATTGTGTAAACTTTAGAGAATTGCCCATTTCACTCAGCCTTAATTATACATTTTGGTTGCTTTTGCTATAGTGTGATGTTTTGTTCATACTTGGGTTATATATACCTGTATATATATATATATATATATATATATATATATATATATATATATATATATATATATATATATATATATATATATAAATAAATAAAAATAAGAATAAGATGAAAGAGAAAACCAGTAATAGCTCTAAAGCTACTTGCAGCCAGGAACAAACATCATGTAAAGAAAAGTATGAATAAGGTTTTTGACAGCATTTCTTCATCAGCGTTGTCAATACTGTCTAAAAACCAATGGATTGTTTCTGATGAGTATGATCTATTAAATAAACACACTCAGACACCGTACAATCCATTATTAACAGAAGAATTGATTAATAAATGAATTAAGTTTGAATAAGTACTTAACCAAAGAACACCAAGCCTGGCGCTAGTCAGAGTGGAAGTTAAGAACTTGTAACTGCAAGATGACTGACGTCATAAAACTTGCAACCATTGAGGTAGTGGATTCTCAGTTACAGACTTACTTAGGTTACCGTATTTTAAGACTATTAATCCTTTAATTATTTAGTTATTACTGTTACTACTTTGAGTTAATTTTATCACTATTTTATTTTACTTATGATTTTTATTTTTATTTTTAGTAGTTATTATTTCTATTTTAACCTATTGTTATGTTTAACATATTAATGCAACAGAACAAACTATTCATTAAAACAAAAACAACCAATTATGTTTTTGGATAGACTTACAGGGTAATTATTACGAGTGAGCACAGCTTTCAAGTCTATAATATGCTTAATCCTATTGTCTTTAGAACATAACCCATTTATACGAACTAACTGATTTACAATAATGTTATTAAAAACAGATTTATGTAAACAGGTTAGATAATTTTGAAATTTAACAATATTAAAATTATAATCAGATCTTTTGTCATATAAGTCAAAAGTAAATTTACTGTGAGTACTTAATTTAATATTAATATCTAGAAAGTTTACATTGATATTATCATGGCTACTTTTAATTAGTTCCAAATTAGGAGGGTAAAAATTTAAGTCTATAGGGTTATTACTCTTATTAATTACTATTATATCATCTATATATCTATATATATTATAATTGCTATTTTCTATATTATTAATTTCAAAATAATATAAGTATAAATTAGCTAGCATACTTGAAGCATTACCACCTTGTGGTACACCTTTGGACTGTAAGTATATACTATTATTATGAACTTATATATATATATATATATATATATATATATATATATATATATATATATATATATATATATATAAATATAAATAAATATATATATATAAATATATATATATATAAATATATATATATATATATATATATGATTCAAAAAATTGATTTGATATAGATTATACTTATCAAAGCTCTTGGAGATCACAGAAACATTGAATCAGTACAGAGAAGTAATTGTTTCTATATTTACCATGGCTTGTTTATTAGTCGAGTAGTTGAAATATGCATCTTTAGTTTTGAAGTTTACAAATTCCTGCAATCAGGGGATATATGAGAGAATTATTCAGCAAGTTCATTCAGGTATTTTCTGAAAAATGAGTCATTGTATTATGTGAATACATGAAGGATATATCCAGGTATTTAACAGTGAATAGTGAATTAAGGCTAGCTACGCAGTTAGGATAGATTGCTGCAATAAAAATATTCTGTTTTCTTTCATAGCATCATCAAATCAAATATTCCTTTTCACAAAGTTTGATTTTTATTGAGGAATTAGAAAATTTGTCATTTAACTGCCTGTATTTTGTAATTTTATGGGAGAAAAGAAAAATAAGGCACAAAAAGGAATTTTTGTTTGCTGTATTTGCAAGAAGGAATAGTGTGTGTCAGACCAGACAGATTTCAATTTTACTTAGTTTGCTTTTTTATTTCTCATTATTATGGCTCTTGGATAAATGTTGTGTGTGTAGATGTTTAATAAAGGAAACTTTCAAACCTCACTAATTTTGATTTGAGCTTCTGATACTCATAGATACAGTTGATTGTTCTCTTCCTTTTTCAAATACTTTTTTTAAAACACCATATTTTAATTTAATATTTTACTTTTATCTCTGTAAATAACATTTTATATAATTCTTTTATTCCTTAATACTTATAAAAAAAAAGAGTAGGAATACATCTCAGCTTTTTATGTTATTTGTTGTATTAATGTTAAATATGTGTTTAGTTGTTTTATTTATTACATGAAAAGTTTGGATGTTTAACTAAAGGTATTTTTGTTTAGAAAACATATAGCTGTTCCTTGGAAGGTCATAGTAAACCTATAACATCCTGTTGCACTACTGAAAATGGAGATATCATATCTTGTTCCCTTGATGGATCTGTAAATTTATGGAAAGTTCCAGTTGGCAATTCTGATATTCCATTAATGCACTCCTCTGTAGTTACTGGAATAATTGTATCACCTTCACTTGAACTTGTTGTTAGTTCAGATGCACATGGCAACTTAATATTATGGAAAGTCAACTTAGTGGAGCCATCTTTACCCTTAATCTATGCTGGAAAGAAGAGTGTTTGTATTGTTTCCTTATTTTTATATGTAAATGCATTTACATGATAGTTATTAATAGCTACATATGTACTTATGTAATTTTTATTGCTTCATAATTTTATATATTGTGATACTTTTAGAAGATTATTTTTTTAAGAATGATATACTTTTAGCTCATATTGTTGTTTTATGTACTAGTCTTTATAAACTGTGGAAATTCCTAAGTTCATTACTATAATGCAGGCTAAGCTATAGTGAAATTAATTATCACATGTTAAATAAGTGCAACCATAATGAGCAGAATGTTAGTATCATGCTACATAATCTAAGTCAGTGTGACTGGTAAATGCTGATCAATTTTAAAGCATATTAAATTATTTATTAAGGGGAAGGGAAGAAAAATTATACTGCCATCCTTTTTTCTTTTTGTGTCTTGCATTTCAAGCTAGGTCAGACCAAAATAATATTGATAGTAGGCATCAAATAATTGTTATCTAATTAGCTTTGCTAGATTAATTTGCTAATAGTATTCTATCAATCAGTTTACTGACTGGTCAGAGATAGCAATGAGGAAACTGGTATACGGCTGTTTTATAAGTAGCGAGTTACAAAATCATTATTCAAGTGCTTTTTTGCACGACTTGCTTAAATGAGAGAAATGTAGATAGGAAAAACACAAAAGTGGAGAAATAATAATGAATTAGTTATGCATTTTGCTTGTTTTTAACTTTTATCTCTCACTTTTTAGTATGCTGGAGGTTTCATTAGAGCATTATCATGGTTGAAAGGTAATGACTTTCTTTGTGCTGGGAATCAAATCACTGGAAGTGGTAAAGAAAATTACTTTTTACATCTAATTAGTTTGGAATGCTGTTTAGGAAATACAACTTCTGTGTTTAATTTTGAGTAAGTGATTTTTATTAACTACCCGTAATATTCATAATTTGTTAATTAAAATGACATTAAAAAGGAAATTTTAATGCTTGTTAATTCAGGAAATGTATTCAGTCTCAGTGGAGAAGTATGTAGCATGTGTTTTAAACATTTTTTCTCTTTCATAGGGTGAAAAAATCCTTCCATTTTGAAAGTGAAGTTACTAGTCTTGATTCCTGTTCGAGCACTGATGTTATTGTTGTTGGATTAAAATCTGGTCTTGCTATCATTATTAAATCAGGGATTCAGCATAAAATAAACATGCAAGTATTTTTACTATTCAACAAAATTTAAAATGAATTTTTATTTAGTACTGCAGGGGGACTCATAGGTTATGATAACTGGAAACCCTTGCCAAATTCGACTCATTAGCTGTAGAAAGTTTAAATTCTATTCAAATAGGTTGGAAGGATGGGTATTTCTCATACTGTGTTTAACTCCCTTACTGTTATGCTGCATCATGACATGTGAAAATATTGCTAACCATCAAATTGCAGGCAAAATAGATCCTCTATTTGTAAAGTTTGCGATTGTCATGGCTGTTGAATAGAAGTTTTGTTGTACTTATGGTGTTAGGAGAGCACCTCAGTATATTAGCTTAGAAATCTAGGCCACTTATCTTTGGAACCTAACTGTGTCATGCAAAATATGTCACTGTAATAACCAGTGTTACCCGAGAATGTACTTTCATTATTGATGTGCTAGTACTAAGCATGAACACCTAGGCTATGTTAAGTATATGTGCCTACATGTGTGATTACATAGAAGTAGATACTCCTTTTTTTGGGGGGGTCAAAGAATATTCACAAATGAGACTGCATTCAATCTGTTTGAAACAGTGGATATGTATAATATTTTTATTTGGGGTTCAGAAGGTTGTCAGATATGTATGAAATGTTAAGAGCAAGCTTTAAAGTAAATGTATGGAGTGATGTGGGTCTTTGCCAGTTGTTTACCTCTGTCATCAGTTATTCAGATATAATAATGTTTTAGATAATACTCTGACATGTAATAAATCTGCTGAGTACCATAAGTGGATAAAAATGTAAATTTCTGGCAAGAGAGGCCTATCTCAACTGGCCGAAATAGCATTGTTGAGACAATCAAGAATTGCCTAAAAAACCTTTTTTTATTAGTCATGGATGTATTTGTTTAGTTTAAAAACTTCCCACATATCATTCTTTCTAATTTTTTTACTCCGAGTTTTCTGAAGTATATTGTGCTTATATAACTTTAAAGTCAGGAGGATTTGTTAATGAATTTTTTTTTTAGTGTTTGTACAAACCATCCTCTAACTGTTAGAAAACATAAGACTATAAAGAACTGAGTCATGAGGAATTGTTTTTGCCCAGTTTACAAAGGGGAACATTTACAGGTTTAAACAAATTTCCCATCCATCTAGGTAATCTGTGGTAAATATTCACTAGCCACATGTGTATATATATATATATATATATATATATATATATATATATATATATATATATATATATATATATGGGTTCTGTAGATTGTGATAAATAAAAATACCTTCTTTAAAACACAATTATTGAGAGATCAATGCGTCACAAGTAAAAAGAAAACAACTGTCAAGAGCGTATTCACGTCAAAACTTCTTCAAGGTACACACCCACCATCCTCGTACACCGTCGCTCCACGTCTCAAAACATCCTAAGCTCTGGAGTAACTTATCTGAGCGTGGGAACTCCTGCTGATGGGTATGGCTAAGAATGGCAATCAAATCCTACATATATATATATATATATCAATTAGTAACAGTCTATGCTGTATTAGTTTAAAATTATCTCTACTCAATTGGATTATGTTGTCTATTTTATAAAATAATTTCTGTTTTGAAGTAATGTAATTTTTAATAAAAAAATTGTGTTTTTTCAATATTATCTGAAATTTTCATGGGTATAGTTAGAAATTATCTGTACCCAATTGGATTACACTGTGTTGATTTTATAAAATAATTTCTGTTTTGAAGTAAAGTATTTTTAATTAAAATAAATTAGGTTTTTTAAAAAATTATCTGAAATTTTCATGGGTACAGTTTGAAATTATCTTTACCTAATTGGATTACACTGTTTATTTTATAAATAATTTCTATTTTGAAGTAAAGTATTTTTAATAAAAAAAGAATTCAGAGTTTTTCAAAATTATCTGAAATTTTCATTTGTGTAGTTTACTAACATTTATAAAAAAACTTTCACATTTTTTTTTCTCCTAGGTTGATTTAAAATAAATTCTTTATTAAAAATTAATTTTTTAAGACTAGATTAACCCTTAAACTGGCCCATCGGTCATTATGACCGGCAGAGGTAGAACTAAGGGGTGGGGCAGGAGTGGGGAGAGGGGTGAATGCTTGGCTGGCTTTGACAACCTCAGTCAGTTCCTGGACATCAAGGAGAGCACATCAGGGTTTCACAAATGCTCACCATTTGCCAGTAAGTTGCAATTTTGTAAAAGTATGGCAGTCAAAATGATTGGTAGGGCCTATCGGTTCTGATAGGGATGGTTCTGACAGGGATTTCAGTGTTCTGTGTGATTTTTATAGTATCCTGTGACGCCTTGACATCACTCTTCTCTACCTCAATCACTGGCAGGCTAATTTTTCGAGCAATTATGTCTGAGAAACGTTGTGCAATTCTTTTAAGAGTCCTACGATTTGATGATGTAGATACCAGATCAAAATAAAATAAATAAATTGAATAAATAAGTGTAGATGATTTTTTCCCTCACTATTCATCACTAATATGAATCAAACAACCCTGTGCACAGTATCAACATGCAGTTCCATCGTAATAACGCAAAAATAGCAGCTTTTTAGGCTTAGGGGTCAATTTGACCGATAGTCCTGATAGTGGCAAAAAATTCATGGGCCGGTTTGAGGGTTAAGCATGTTTAAGACATTAGATATTTAGTTAGAGAATAATTTTTTTTTTCAAAGTTTTTCTCGACCAGCTGTTTAAAAATTTAGCTGTGCTTGTTGATTGTTAATATTTAAGTACATTATTTGTTTTATTTATTTTTACAGCTCTCGTGATTGGCTTTTGGGAGTACAACTATTCTCAAAAAAAGGAAAATCAGATTTCTTTTGCACCTCATTGGTTAATGGAAATATTGAGTCCTATCAAGTGAACGAGGCCATCAAATGTGATAAAAAGAGAATTGATGTATATATTTTATATTTTATATTATTATATATTTTATTTTAAAGCATCTGCAACTTTTAAAACCTGAGTGTGCTTCTAATATATATATATACAGTACAACCTCCCAAATCCTGAACCATTCAGGAGACGACAATTCTGGATTTGGGAATTTTCCGGATTTGAGAGGTTTTTAAATATCACTACAGAATTTCAGGAGAAAAAAATAAACACACTAAAAAAAATGTAAAATGGTTTAATTATTAAATAAACCTAAAAACAGAACATAAAATTACATTATAATTTTAACATTTCAGTCAATAATGTTTGTTGCTTTTGTTTCAGCTTATTAGAAATTTTTTCTCGAATCCAATATAGTGACATAATTTCAAGTTCCGAGATAAAATTCAGTTGTTCTAAGCCTAATATTGTTTAATCTAATGATTTTATCAGGTCTTCCGTTGACATTCTTTTGTTTTCGAGGCATTCTGAATCAATTTCACGATCGCTGTCATCATAACCTTTGTTATTTACCGCACTTTCAATAATTTCAGAATCGCTCATGCCGCATTTACACATTCGCGATCGCGCCACCCGTAACACCGCATTACACAGTCGCGATAGCGGCGAGTCGAATAGAGGGGGGGGGGGGCGAATGTGTAAACGGTGTTCTCGCCGTTTCTCCTCGCCAATCGTGGCGCTCGCTTCGGGAGCAGTTTTCTGGCACGGGTCAAGGGGCGAATGGCGCCGGGAAATCTTCACAGCAAGAGGCGGGAATGTGAAAACGGTCACTCGCGTTGATGCAGGAACGTGACTGTCTCGCAAATGTCTTGCGGGTGGCGCGATCGTGAATGTGTAAATGCGGCACAAGACATTCGCGAGACATAGTCACGTTCCTGCATCGACGCGAGTGACCGTTATCACATTCCCGCCTCTTGCTGTGAACAAGACATCCCGTCGCCATTCGTCCCTTTGACTCGTGCCAGAAAACTGCTCCCGAAGCGAGCGCCACGATTAGTGAGGAGAAACGGTGAGAACATGGTTTACACATTCGTCCCCCGCGATCAGGGCCCGATTATGAAAGCTGGGGGCCCCTGGGCAGATGCTATTTGGGGCCCCCCCCCCTTACGGACATTTATAAAAATACATACTATTAGAAGTACTAGGTGCATACACCAAGGGGGTTTGGGGGCCCCTTAGCATCAGGGGGCCCTGGGCAAAGTCCCGATTTGCCCATGCGATAAAAAGGCCCTGCCCGCGATTCGACTTGCCGATAGCGCGATTGTGTAAATGCGATGTAAGAGAACAAACGATCGGCACATTTTTGTCGATGTCTAAAACTTCCTGTATGACCAATTTATCCAAGTTAATATTGCCTTTATTCGCACATTCCACTAATTCTGCTATTTCAGCTTCTTTCCCAGACACTTGAAAGCCCTCAAAATCGCTGCTGTCACTTCCTTGAAAGGAAGCTCAATTTTTTACCGATCATTTTGGTAGCGACATCTATCGGTAAAATAGAAAAGTAAAATTGGCCATTTATTAAAACATTCCGGATTTGGGGGGGGGGGATCACTATAATGGGTATAAATTTGATATATTCCATAATGTGTTTCAGATGAAAAAATTTTCAGATACATGCCTTTTAAAAATAAATCTCTAATTATGCTGTGTCAAGCTTTATGAAAAGAACAGTAACATTTGTTCAGGAGAATTTTTCAAGTATTCTTGAATTATACTCTAGAGCAATTATTAAAAACTGTAACGATGGTAATTAAAGCTATAATTTCATATGAGAAAAAAAACTGACTTATAATATTTAACATACACTGGTGTAAGAAATTAAGAGAATTTGCAGACTTGGTCGATTATCTCTAGAACTACTGTACCGATTTTAATGAAATTTGATATGTACATACATTGATACAATACAAAGCAAATAACCATTCAATAATTGTAATACACACGCATGATTGTGCGTAACACTCGGAGTCAGAAGGTATGAAACAGTGGTTGCAGAATAAACAAAAAAATGGGTTAATAGGGGGTATGGTCCCCTCTTACAGATATACAGGTCTCGCAGCGTGATTTCATACTTGAAATAAGGCAATATTTGTTTTGTATGGTATCAATGTATGTACATATCAAATTTCATTAAAATCGGTAAAGTAGTCCTAGAGATAATCGACCAAGTCTGCAAATTCTCTTAATTTCTTACACCAGTGTAGTTTAAGGCTGGTAAAATAATTGTGAGTGTAACTCAAAAGTACAAGATTCTTGTACCTTGTCAAGTCTGGAAAAACCTCGAAAAATCTTAAAAGCCGGAAATCAGAAAATCTGATTGGCAAGTTAAAAAACTAAGGCAATTTTTAAAACACTGAAAGGATGTTTAAGGTGACTCTTTTGGTTGTTGTAACAGGATCTTTTAGAATCTTGTTTCAGCCATTACCCACAAGGTGTTATAGTTTACCTGTAATTGTAGTAACTTCTTCTTTCATGAATATTCTTATTCCTATCATGTCTAGTATTCTGTAGTATTTTGGAGGAGTAACAGTTGTTTACATGTAGATTACACTTACTTAGTTCTCATTTTCAGTTTGCTTGTACTGTTAAATTGTAATAAATGATGAAAAAGTAGTTTTAGGAAAGCATTCTCCCATTACTTTGTGTTAATAAAGTATAGAAAGGCTTTATTTGCATGAAATTTCTATATAATTTCAAAGAATACCCACAACATTAAAATACAACATTTTAAGGCAATTTTCAATTGTCCATAGAGACTGTCACACCTAATGTTCCCCAGCCTGGTGAACTAAAATTCTTTGTTTAAAACTAGTTGCCAATTTGTGTTTTATTGTTAAATTTTAGAAATTCTGTGTTTTTTTAAAAAATAGGAATACTTTTCCATCACATGTTAATTATCAGCAGGTTTTCTAAGAATAAAAATTTGAGAAAGATTTTCTGCAGCCAATTTTTCTCTGATTAGTGTGATTTAATATAGATTGAATCTGCTGGTGGCTGAAAAAATTTCATGAAGCAGAATATAATCATATAATATTGAGTAATTTTTTAAAAATTATGAAACTGATTTGATCTATGAATACATTTGTATAGCTTTGGATGAAATTTTTTATTTTGAGGAAGCTGCTCAAGTGGTTACCCCTTTTTTGTAAATTTATGATTTAAGTACAAGTATATAGGTTTAAGATTATGTTTTCTATCTTTTTTCACCCTGTGGATAAATTTCTATTTCTTCCTTAATGGATCTTAATAAAAATGCTAAACAAGCAAGTAGTTGAAGCAGCTACCTCTTCTTGTTCTCTCTTTTATTTTTTTCTTAATAAATTTAATATGCCTCTACCAATAGACATGTTTCTACTGGCAATTCCTGATAAAAATAATTCTTTAAATGTCAGTTAAAAATATTTTAGTTTTTGGCTCAAGGTAGTGGATGGAAAAAACTAAAAACAATTCTAAACATTTTGAAGCCATAAAAGATTTTTAGGTGTAAAATGAATTGATCCAGGATAGATTTTTAGTGTGTCTCTAGGATGTGAAAAAAAAAAGTCACTAGTCTTTCAGAAACTCTGCAAACTACCTATTACGTTTTACTCTTTGAAATTCCATACTTTTCTAATGAAATAGAGGGAAGTTTTATTTCAGTTTCAAACACTTTCTCCTTTCCCAATGACATGAAAAAGTAGTTGAAGAGTTTTATCTATCCATGTACGTTTACAGTTCCTTCATCTGTGCGTTTTTGGTTCTTTAGTATTCAGAGGCTAAAGGATGTGAAGATAAGATTATATATATATAGAAGTATTATTGTACAGATAATTTGCTACTGCAGAGAGGTTCTATTAAAATATTCTCTATGGATGATAATATTTTCAAACATATACCCTTCCCCTTTGCTACCCCCCCCCCAAAAAAAAAAAAAAAAAAAGTAAATAAATAAAACGGAAGATTTATTCTACAGTTCAGACTGATTATATCCCCAAAATAATTTTTTTTGACACCATCTGGTATAATTTTTTTCTTAATTGTTTTTAGAAGCTGTTGTATTTCAAATAAATTTTCATAATATAATTTGTGAAAATGTACAACAAAATGCTCAACTTAATATCTTTCTCTGTGCAGTGGTCCAGTCAGAAAAGGCGTCGAGCCAGTGATCTGAAAGTTTCTGGTTTGATACCCGATGCTGACAAAACTACCAACGTGTATGCTAATGGCGGCTGGTGCATGGAAAAAATCAGTCATAGCTGCATTGTCCTCCAACTTCCCAAACATTATCCCTGGAGGTACGGGGTCAAGTGTTCTGGTCTTGTCACTTGACTCAGTTCAAAATTACGGGACTGATACGGGTGTAATGTGGACCCACCCCTTGTGGTGCACCTGCGGGAAAGCATACAATGCATGCGGTGAAATGATCATACTTTTCTGGCTTCTCCCAGGAAAAGAGTATCGCTTAGCTCTCTGCCATTGAGAAAAATAAGTCTTTCTCTGTCAGTTAGATTCTTTTAATTTTTAGATACAGAGAGAGTAATGTATAATACTTTCAGGTGTAGGACACTTCTGATTAATACACTGCTTGACAATTGCTAAGGAACAGTCACATTTTTTGGAATATTTCATAATTTACATTGATTGAAGAAATGAAACTTCATACATATTTAGTAGAGATACTGTGCATTATTTATTATGCAAAATGGTACATATTACGCCACATGGAAAAAGAAGAAAATGAAAAACAAAAAAAGATGCTCTTTGGAGCATTTCCAAACAGCCACGAAAAATTAGTCTTCCTGCCAGAATGAAACAGTTATGAGTACCTTAGTAAGGTGTGTGACCTCCTCGGACACTAGTGCACATTTTGGATCTGTTTTTCATGCTGTTTACTAAAGTATTGAGGAGTCCTTGGGGGATATTGTCCCACTCCTCTCTCAAGGCGATTTTCAGTTCTTGCATGGTTCGGGGAGGGCAAGTTCTTTGAGAAACACGTCTGCCAAGAGCATCCAATGCATGCTCTATAAGATTTAGGTCAGAAGAGTAAGCAGGCCATGTCATATGTTTAATATTTTCACTTTCTAGTGTGTCCGATACTTTAGCGGTCCTGTGTGGGCACGCATTGTCTTCCATAAACAGAACATCTGGACCTACCGCATCCCTAAAAAGACGAACATGATCCAGAATAATCTCTGCAATACCGCTGTGATGTAACGGTACCTCGCTCAAAGATGGTAAGCGGTGTTTTACCATTGTGCATAATGCCTGCCCACACCATCACGCCTTGACCATACCTATGACGTTCCTGAACATTTTGTGGTGCATAACGTGTTCCCCTCTCTCCCCACACTAACTGGTGGCCAGAATCATTTGTCACTGTGAAACAGGATTCGTCATAGAACATCACTCTGGACCACTCTTGCTGACCCCAACCAATATGTTCCTTACACCAACGTAATCTTTCTCGACGATGGCATGGTTGAAGTGGGATGCATTGAACAGGCTTCTGTGCATACAAACCAACCTGATTTAATCGCCTAGAAATGGTTCTGGCTGATACATTTGTACCAGTAGCGGTTGCAAGGTCTACAGCTACCTGACTAGGAGTGAGATGGCTGTTCCTTTTCGCCACTAGGGATACATATCGAACCTCTTGAGGTGTGGTGTTCCTTCCACGACCACCACTGGCATGTATTCGCATAGCATTTCCACCTTCAGCGGCCTTTTAAAATCGCGATATGACACTTTTTGCCACTCCCATTACTCTGGCCACAGTAGTGACACTTTGTCCTGCTTCGAGCCGTCCAACTGCTCGTCCACCATCGTACACACTCAAATGTTGTCTTGCAGACATTTTGTACTTAATTAAAGACACATGACATTGATTTTCACAGAAATATCTTCCAACAACCTACGGCACTATTTTCATCAAACACCTAACTCCTTGAACTTTCGAATGAATAAAGAGTCTTTGTGCACTGCCTTTTATACAGATAACAGGTCCTGCCCTATTATGCCCTCTGCATTTCATTTTACTGTGATTAGTGTGCTGTCAGGAACGCTAGTTTGAAAAAACCAGTTGTTCCTTAGCAATTGTCAAGCAGTGTAGTATTGTCTCTATTTAATTGGTTCTGTTTTAGAATTATGTATTGACAAACCATTTCACTTAATATATAAGTAACCAAAATCATTTATTTATTTTTTTTTCTTTTGTAGAGTTTTCTGCCTTCCTATAGTTCATACGCTCCTCCAAATGATTTTAAAGGATCAAAATTTACTACAAGTAGTTTATGCTGTGGTGAAGATAACATGATATGCTGTGGAGATTCAGAAGGAGTGCTGCGTATCTATTTTCATAACACTCTAAAATTTATCAAAAAGGTTATTTAATTAAGTCTTTATCATTTTGAATTCTTGTAAATGCATAATAAAATTAAATATTGCCTACTGTAAACCATTGTGCATGTACTGTTGTGTTCATAACCTCTAGTAATTTTATTCTTAAATTGTTTGCTTAGTGTTTTATTTATGCATTTAGTTGCAGTTATGAAAATTATGTTAAATTATCATTCATAATTATTCATACTGTGGCATAAACTTTGACTTGAACCTGTTATTGTTAATAATTTAATTTAATATTGTCACTTGACTTGAAAATGAGAACTTAAACAAAGCTAATTCTTAAAGTGTGGCCTATGATTAAAGTATTTTATAATATTATTAAAATAACAAAATTTCCGTTTCAAATATGTGATGTGAATATCAGTAGATTCAATTATAAAGAATAAGTATTGTTACATTATATATTTCTAAAAGAATGCAAGGAAACTTTTTTTAGCTTTTTTTTCCTTTATAAATTAAATTTTAAAGCTCAAACTTTAACACTCAGATCTGAAAGTGAGTATTTATTAAATATACAGTTAAACAAACAAACAAACAAACAAATATATATATATATATATATATATATATATACTAAAGATATGTAATAGTTATATTTGTTAGATATATGTATATTGTGTCAAAAGATGTATGCACACTACTATAATTTGTGTCTCCAAATGAATTAGGATCTTTATCTTTCATGAAGAATATAACCTACATACAAGTATTAATTTAAAAATTCTTACAAATTATTTATATTAGTAATATTTTTGTATGATACTAGTAAGAATAAGTATCATTATTTGATTATTAAACTTTAAACTCTGACTGTTAAATTATATGTAATTATATACTCCAGGTCCATAATGATGTAATTAGTGGACTTTGTGTTGTTGATTCCTACTTGTTTACCAGTTCCATTGATAAATCAGTGAAAGGATGGGATTTAAAATCTTTTAAACAGGTACTAATTTTGATCTTTTCATATTTTAATTTACTGTTGATTTTGTTGAAAAGTTGTTAGATATGTTCCAAATCTCCATATCATTTAAAGGTTGATTATTTATAGATTTGTTTAGCATATATTTATTTTTATCTTGCCTTATTTATGATATCATAGAAGTGAATCCTTGTCTACATCAAATTTTGATCAAAGGCGAATTACTATAGCCATGTTTCAATAGGCTAATTTGGACTATACAGAACATCTCTGTTATGAATAATAAGAATGTTTAAAAAATTTAGTGTAAGCTGTGTATTCTGTTTGGAAAGATTATAAAGGGAAAACACTGGCTGTGTTGTAAATGACATTTAAGTTTATTACAAGTGATAAGTGAAAGTGAAACTTTCTTAATACAGAAAGATCTTTACAAGAATTAGATCTTGCCTGTACAGAACAGCTTGTATGATTCTTTACTGGTTATTACTGTTCAAGCTTAAATATGAATATTCTTTTGCTTTTGAATGTAGAACATTGAAAGCTAAGCAAGCTGAATTGTTGATTAGAAATTTTGCCTACCTACCACTTTTTGAAGTTAATAAAATATTATATAGCCTAGAAGCTATACAACTCAATGAGATTTATTTTCTTGTGTTAAATTTGAATTTGATCTCTGAAATACAGCATGGTCCTTTTAAATGTGATGTATGATGTAGATTTTGTGTTCTTGTGTAAAAATACTTTTTCACAGGTTAAATAGTATTCTATTTTCGATTAATCTGCTTTACAAGGGAAAATTTTTTTGTGAAACTTTTTCTACTTAAAATGTAAATCTGAAACTTGCATTTTCTATTACATTTTAGAAATATACCATTTTCTAAAAAAATGGGCAATACATATGTAGTATAATGTATTTTATCTCCTGTGGCAACACTTGATTTTGTTTTTACTTTTGGCAACACTTCTGTGTTGCTTACATTGATGTAACAATGTAGCTTTATCACCTCGTGGTTTTCCAGTTGATTAAAGCCTAAATCTAGGTTAATATGCTGCCATCTTATTTAACATTTCACTACAATTTAAGCAACTGAATTTCTTGCATCCCCACATCGCTCGATTCTGCAAAAATGGAACAACTTTTGAAACCCGAAAGATTTGATACTGATCCCACGTGCATGGGTGCCGAATCGAAGTGGAAACATTGGAAAAGGACTTTCAATAATTTTCTTGGCCAAGTTACCGGAATTACAGAAGATGGTAAGCTACAATTATTGTGTAATTATATCTCTGCTAATGTTTTTCGCTACATAAGTGACTCTGAAAACTACTCCAACGCTATCGAAGTACTCGATTCACTATACGTTACAAAACGAAACGAAATTTTTGCAAGACACTGCTTAGCGTCTAGAGCTCAACAAACGGGTGAATCTATCAACGAATACCTCCAGATATTGAAACAAATGAGTAAAGACTGTGAATTCAAAGCTGTAACAGCAGACATATACAAAGACGAATACATAAGGGATGCCTTTATACGAGGTCTTAAGAGCTCGCGTATCCGGGAAAGACTTTTGGAGAATACCACCATTACATTAGAGAAGGCTTTTGACCAGGCTAGGTCACTGGAGCTAGCCGAGTTACACTCCGCATCATATTCAAATACGACGAATTCTATTCCAGTGTCCGCTGTTAAACATAAAGATGACTTGGAGGAGACCCCATCGACTTCAGCTGCCGTAGCACGCTCAGAAAAGTGCTTTTTCTGCGGTAATGAACGTCACCCAAGGAACTCTTGCCCTGCCAAAGATGTTATTTGTAGAGGATGTGGAAAGAAAGGGCATTACCAACGAGTTTGTAAATCTCGACCTGCTCGCTCTTCCACTAATGCTACAGCTTCTACACTGCTTTTGGCTTCTGCCTCAACAACTCCTCAATGCCTCCAGAAATCCATAACCAAAGTGTTAGTGAATGATGTGGAACTAAATGCATTAATTGATACAGGTAGTTCTCTCAGCTTTTTGAACGAAAATTTCGTAAAAAAATGTAGAATAAATGTAAAACCATACTTTGGGAAAATAACTATGGCCAACTCATCCTTGAGTTCAGATGTTACGGGATGTGGCTCACTAACTCTAAAGATGCAGACTCATATATACCACAATATTGAGGTATTTATCATGAAGAATCTGTGTGCGGATTTCCTGATAGGACATGACCTTCTGAAGAGCCACTCTTCAGTAGAAATCGAATTCCATGGTGACAAACTGCCTCTTAAAATCTGCTCGTTGGCCACTGCCAGAGTTCCAGCCGCATCTTTATTCGCCAATCTCACACCAGATTGCAAACCAGTGGTCACAAAATCCAGACGGCAGACGGAAGCAGATAAGATATTCATTGCTGCTGAAGTGGAGAAATTGCTCAAGGAAGGGGTGATTGAACCTAGTAACTCACCATGGCAGGCACAGGTTTTTATAGTCAAAGGAGAAAATCACAAGCCTAGGATGGTAGTTGATTACTCCCAAACTATTAATAAATTTACAATGCTGGATGCCTACCCACTCCCAAAAATTGAAGAGATGATACATAACATATCCCAATTCAAAGTGTTTAGCTCCATTGACCTCAAGAGCGCCTACCACCAAGTTCCTATCTTAGAGTCGGACAGGCAATTTACAGCCTTTGAAGCTGCAGGAAAACTCTACCAATTCCGACGAATCCCTTTTGGCGTTACTAACGGTGTCCCAGATTTCCAAAGAAATATTGATAATATTATCAAGTAAGAAAAACTCAAAGGCGTTTTTCCATACTTAGATGATGTAACAGTTTGTGGTAGGGACCAACACGAGCATGATCAAAATTTGCAGAAATTCTTGAATGCTGTTAAAAGATATAACCTCACACTAAACCCAGATAAATGTCAATACTCAACAAAATGTGTCAGAATACTAGGATATCTTATTGAAAATAGAATTATTAAACCTGATCCTGACAGGCTAGCACCACTTATGAATTTACCTATCCCAAATGACATGGCAACCTTACAAAGAACTCTTGGTATGTTTGCACATTACTGCCGCTGGATTCCAAGATTCTCAGAAAAAATTCGCCCTCTTCTGACAAAAGCATTCCCACTCTCTGAAGAAGCTGTGAGAACATTCAAGTCAATCAAGGAAGATGTTGCAGAAGCTTCTTTGTCTGCAATTGAAAACAACATCCCATTTAGAGTTGAAACTGATGCTTCGGAATTTGCCATTGGGGCAACTCTCAGTCAAGGAGAACGTCCCATAGCCTTCTTTTCAAGAACACTTAATGCAGCTGAGCAAAGGCACTCTTCTGTCGAGAAAGAGGCTTATGCCATCGTGGAATCCATAAGAAATTGGAGGCACTACCTGATAGGAAGACATTTTGAAGTCCTCACCGACCAGAGATCTGTGGCTTTCATGTTTGATCAGTATCACTCAAGCAAAATAAAAAATGAAAAGATTATGAGATGGCGACTGGAATTAGCTAACTTCAAATTTGATATAATTTATCGTCCAGGTAATCGGAACACTACTGCTGACACAATGTCAAGAATTGCAGCAAATATCTATCCAGGAACAGAAACAAACCTCAAACAGTTGCACAATAGCTTATGTCACCCTGGTATAACACGTATGCACCACTGGATTAGAGCTAAAAACTTGCCATTCACATTAGATGACATTAAAAGAATGACTAATTCATGCCCTGTTTGTAATGAGCTGAAGCCTCGTTTCCATAGGAATGAGGGGCAGTTAATAAAGGCAACTTCACCATTTGAGAGGCTTAACTTAGACTTCAAGGGGCCCCTACCTACCTCATCTAAGAATCGTTTCCTTCTGACTATAGTAGACGAATTCTCAAGATATCCTTTTGCATTTCCTTGTACAGATATTTCTGCTGCAACCATAGTAAAAGTATTAACTAATGTATTCTCCCTCTTTGGGACACCAGCCTATATACATTCCGATAGAGGTGCTTAATTTATGTCACATGAACTGAAGTCTTTCCTCACTTCCTTAGGGGTTGCTACTAGTAGAACCACTGCTTATAATCCACAAGGCAATGGGCAAGTCGAAAGATATAATGGGATTATATGGAAGACAGTACTTTCAGCCTTGAAAACAAAAAGTGCAAGGACAGAAGATTGGGAAGAGGTGCTTCAGCCAGCTCTCCACTCAATTAGATCATTACTGTGCACTGCCACCAACTCTACTCCTCATGAGCGTATGTTCACTCACCCTAGGAGATCCTTTAATGGTCGATCCTTGCCTACATGGTTAACCCAGCCAGGTCCTGTTTTAATGAAAAAATCATGTGCGGCATACTAAATATGATCCTACCGTGCTAGAAGTTGAACTAATTGAGGCTAATCCAGACTATGCATTTGTTAAGCTTCCTGATGGACGTGAGTCAAGTGTCTCTGTTCGACATTTGGCACCCAAAGGTGACTCTGCAGCCAAGCTCGACACGCAACCCATCCATCTTCCCCATACTGATCCTTCAGATCCTCTAGAGGATGTCAAGGTTTCCCTAGACAATAATCAAGATACCACCATGCCAGAGATCAACAGTCCTGATCTCCCTAATGTGGATTCTATAAAGCCTACCCAGAACAATTCCCTATCTGCTCGACAGAGACGACCACCAGCATATCTTCATGACTATGTGACTTATTAACTTTTTCTGGTAGGGGGTGAATGTAGTATAATGTATTTTATCTCCTGTGGCAACACTTGATTTTGTTTTTACTTTTGGCAACACTTCTGTGTTGCTTACATTGATGTAACAATGTAGCTTTATCACCTCGTGGTTTTCCAGTTGATTAAAGCCTAAATCTAGGTTAATATGCTGCCATCTTATTTAACATTTCACTACAACATATCTGAAATAAGTTATTTTCTTTTTCTTTTTGAGAAAAACACTTTAGACTTTAATGGTAATACTACATGCATAGATAATTTCTTTTCAATGTATCATTTAAGAGTTTATATCAGTTGTAACTTTATTTACTTTCTAATTTTCTAATTGATAAAAATTCTATCAGTATATTTTTGTATGTTGTTATTTTGATGTTATATATATAGTTTTATTATATTAGTGTTTATTGTTTTGTTTAGATATGCCAGTTCTATTCAAGTGTACCAGTTTCATCCTTAGCTTCTCCAAAGATTGATGTGGATGCGTGCAATAAAAATCAATGTTTATTGTTTATAGGTACAACATCAGGAAATGTACTTATGCTGAAATTTCACACGTGAATAGCTCTCTCCAAATGCTATTTTATCTCTAGAGTTTAAATAAATGATTTGTTTTGTTTAACATTATTATGTATAAAAATAAACTTTTTATGATTGCATTCCGGAATATATATAAATATGAGAAGTTTGTAAAGATGTAACCTTGTTAAGATATCTATGTATTATAAAAATTTCTATGTTGGTCTTTCTAGAGTAGGAAAGACAATAAATTCAAACTTTATTTTTTGTTGAATAATAAATTTTTTTGACTGCTTTCAAACTTTTTGAAACCATTCATAACAGTTATTTTTAACACACACAAAAAAAAAAACCAATGGTTGTTATTTCATGCTTATGTATAATGCTTTAGAATTCCTTGCAGTCACTTAAAACATGCAGAAAATCAGGGAATTTGAATGATCTGCTTTTATATAAGAGGTATTACTTATTTATTGCTTAATATTTTTTTATCTTTTCTTTTCCCTAAAAAAAGATTAAAATAGCTCTGCAGTCGGTTAGGTAATGACTACCTTCTAATGACTATGGGTTCACTTCTTATGACTTTGTGTATTATTTTATACTTACTACTCAACAATTTGTATAAACCAGACAGTGTTATACAAGATGAGAAGTGAATGTTTATGAAAATTTAACATTATAATTTGTTAAACTTTTTTAGATTTTTCAAGGGGTTAAAAATATTGTAAAAAATATTACTTTTACAAAGGATGGCATTTTAAAAGATGATTAATCTAGAAAAACGAGGTTTAGGTTTTTGGTGCTTGAAGATTTTTATTTTTATTCCTTTTATATCTAGATAAACCAAAATTAAATAAAGAAGGGTCAGTATTTTAGATAATTTCTGTAGAAAGTTTTATGCGTTATTTAATAAGGTAAGTTTAAGAATTTTGTATACTCTAAGAGAATGATATATACATTATTTAGGTTTGAATTATTCAGGATTACTCCATTCAATCTATTTTCAATGATATCTGAAAAACATTTATTTTATTGGGATGAAGTAGAATAATTGATCTTGTTCATTGGACCAATTAATGTATAAATTGGTTATAAATATCTTTTTCATTTATTAACATGTTCCAATAGTTATATTTTGTTTATTTTTAAATTTGTTAGTTAATTTACTTAGTAGGCTTACAAATACACATTTTACCATGATATTGACTGCAATCTCTTTTCTGCTTTGTATTTCCCTTTTTAAAACCCTTTTGAATCAGGAGACTGGTCTCTTTTTTTTTTTAATCATTATGGAACTTATAACTGATATACTATATGACTACTGAATGCTGCTAAAAAATATTTCTTTACAGAGGAAGAATAAAGTATGAATATAAAATTTAGTGTTTGAAAAATATACATTTGTAAAAAAAGAGCAAGGATGGAGTAATTTTATAGTTATGTTTAGGAAAGGGCAAGGTCATAGCAAGAGAATATTTGCTATTAAATGTGTTACTTCAAAGAAATGTTTGAATATTAGCAAGAAATGATTAAAATATGTAGATTTTTTACTATAAATTACTATAAATGTTTCTAGCATAATGATGAAAGCTGTACTTGTTGGAACCACTTACTTTTAAGTGGATCATGCACATTTCTTTTTTATTGTTTCAATTTTAACTTAACATTGTTTACATTCCAATATAACATTAAAAAAATATCAGATTTCTCAAACTATGTACTTAATTTAAACTTTCAAAATTTATTATTTCGGATTAAGCATAAGAGGCATTTCATAAAAATCATAATTTTGTTAAAAGACAGTTTTGGGGTAACTCAGGAATATAAGTACGAATGTCGAAATAGGAAATAAAAGGATTTTTCAACTGATTCAAGTTTATTTTTTTATATTAAATAACTTTAGGAATCTTGTCACTAAGTTCAGCCAATATCTTTTCATCATGTTTGCATGTTTGTTTAGTGTATAAAAAGTTGATAAAATGGGAGAAAGTGGATATGAGAGGGAATGTAGCATAAATTAAGGAAAGCATCTGGATGACTTCTACTAAAACTCATTCTGTCAATTATAGAAGTATGATCGTAAGCATGTATGTCCTGCTGGCAGGTATTCCAAGTTCATTGGCTTGAAGAAGTTTGAGCATGTGTAGAATAAAGTGATGAAATGTAGTAGATACCGTTGTCATGGTGCCCGACAAAAAATAAGTGGTTTTGACAAAGAAACTCTCAACCTGCAGTTTCTTATATGGCTGGAACGTTATGAAATGAATCTGGAAGATAGTACGCATGTTTTATAGTGTCATGGCAAGCCTGACTGTTGCCTAACAAGTCTCGGGTTCGAGCACTGAGTCTGATAGATATTTAAGAACTGAAGAGAAAAACGTTAAATATATCAGCATATTATGTTCTAATCTAAATAGACCTCGCTTTTTTCGAATGTGTAATGCTGCATGTGATAATTCATATGAGAAAGTTGGTGAAAAGGAATTTAAGTTGGAGTGCAGGATGTTGCAAGTTCATATCATTGTTATTTTTCTTGGATTTTTTTTAAAAAAATCCTGTTTTCATGAATATTTTTTTTTTGTTCTTTGGCTATCTCAATAGCGATGCAGCATCACTAAACTGTCAAGAAGCAAATAAAAAAGGTTGGTAGCAAGAGCTGGTTAACGTTTAGCTAGATACATGTTGTTCAAGGCTACCCATATCTCTGAGACTGCTTGTTGAATAAATATTAACGATTACCGTTATTAGAATATTAGTATAGTGTGAGTATTAGTTATTCAAATATTATTAGAATGTATTTATTTGCAATAGAGTGCCCAGTAAAAAAGGATTAATGAAAAGTGGGCTTGAATAAAGTTGGGGTAAATGCCTTCGTGGCATGTAAATATTCATCGAACTGGTAAAGTTGTTGAAATTGAAAATGGCATAGTACTAGTATATGCTTTAACAAACTGTTTGTTTTCAAGTGACTTGTTCCTGATTTCAATGTGTTTATTCCCTGTTTATATTTAGTGGTGTACATGAAACCATGGGGCCAAGTTAGGCTTATGAATCACTATTGGGTGTGTTTTGGATTACAAGAATCATACCTTAACAGCGTCCTATGCAATCGCATTTCCTACCAGATATTCTTTTCCCCCTCTATACTCTTTTGCTCTTCCTGCTGCTGTTAATGCTCAGAAGAACGCTTTCACCAGAAAATCCTAGTTGAACTTGTATGGATCACTTTTAATTATAGACTTGCAGCAAAAGTTAAAAATAATTATTTTAAATTTTTAATTTCATTTATTTATCATTAAAATTGTGTGTGTAATCTGAAGCTTTTTTGTTGGCAGAGTAGGATTAATAACAACACATATGCAGTGTAAGTTTAGAACATTTATTGAACGATAATGACATCCACTGATTAACTGACAGCAAGCAAATACGCAGCAGACAGATAGTTGGCAAGTACCTTTAGGACCTTAGGATGAATTGTGAGAGCTACATTCTATGGGCTGAGTCCTCCATCTATATAAATAAAGCAAAGTGTCTCTATGTATGTATGTATGTATGTATGTGTCGTATACAAATCTACATTTCTTGACGAATCTGGTTGAAACTTCGTATACTTATGTTTTGAAGCCTTAGGATAGTTCTAAAATAAGTTTGGAAGCTTTAAAATAATTATATATAAATACAGTTTTTAAATAATACTTCATCTCCAGGCATTGGAATCATTCATAAGAACTGCATATGCACACCTAGATGTAACAAGGTAAGTGAATGCATGAATATTGTTATTTTGCAGTTATTTGGTGTTATTTAAAGTTAATTTTCTAATATTACTCCTTTTGTTTTCTTTTTTTCATTAATCCTTTTTTACTGGGTTAATTTCCAGTATACGGATTACTGTTGAAACTTTTTACTGTTGAAACCCCTATGTGCCTCGCTAACTTGCAATTGTTTACTTTCTGAAATTTGGTAATTTGGTATATTACATATTGTGTTTGTACTTCAGAATGCTTAGTATACTGTAATTTATATTGTTCTTAATTTTATAATTCACAATGTACTTTTAAAAGCATAAAAATTAGTATATCTTACCTAAAAAGAATGTCTAAACTTTAAGCACAGTTTTGCGATTTATTTAAGGTTAATTATGTTTGTGTTTAGCTTTGATTATTGCTATTCCACTTGTTTGTTTTTAATTATGCTTTTTAGACTGTGTTCACTCTTTGTTTATTTTGCCATCATTTTTTATTATCATTGTCAAGTAGAAATTAAGCAAAATCTTAACATTTATGCTGCAAGTAGTTGGAAACAATATTGTGAGAAAGAAGCATAAAAAGAAAGAATTTGCAAAAAAGTAACTAAATTAAAATGAATACGGCACGATAATTGATGTATAATAAATAGTTTTTTATTTTGGGCTTTTTATAAGGAAAGGAATGATGAATCAGGGAAAATTTTCATATTAGAACATAAAATTGCGTGTATAATTTTTGCATTTTAAAATTTTCTCTTAGATTGTAGGTCATTTTGAAGATAACTGTCATATGTATCATGTGTGAGAAGGTAATTAAAATAGTAGCATTAGGATTTTGGGCAGAGTGATAGGTATTTTAGCTAAATTTCAATAAAAATTACTTCAAATTGACCAATTTGTAATAAAAGTATGCTATTTACAGGTAAGTTTTTGTTCCTTTTTAAATTTTTATGTGCTATTTTACCATAAAAGGCCAAAAAAACCTTTAAAAAATTATGTTTTTTAAAAATTGACTCCAAACGTAGAATATTAATCTGAAGTTTAGCTAAAACGTCTATCACTCTGCACAAAATCCTAATGCTACTATTTTAATTTCCTTCTCACACATGATACATATGACTGTTATATTCAAAATGACCTACAATCTAAGAGAAAGTTTTAAAATGCAAAAATAATACATGTACTTTTATATTCCAGTATGAAATTTTTTCCCGATTTGTCATTCCTTTCCTTATAAAAACAGCCCCAAATAAAAAACTATTATACACCAATTATTGTGCCTCATTTCATTAACAATAGCATCTAAAACATTTCCTGAAAATTTTATCAAATTATATACATTATTATGTGAGATACCATGATAACCATAGAGATTTGTGCTAAAAAACATAATTCTGAGAAATACGCATTTAAAGTTGTTTGTCACTTCAATTTTGTAGCAGAAGATGTTTTTTTAAATCGCTATAACTCTGCTTCTAATTGATGTAGTATGAAAATCAAAATAGTTTTGAAAAAAGAAAAGATTGAATTACACAATTTTTGCAAAAAATTATATTTTCAGCATAGGCAGTCACCTTAAGCAAAATCTTAACATTTATGCTCCAAATAGTTGGATACTTAACATTGCTTACCAGAGGTGTTTTTAAACAACTGCTAATTATGTTTGTGTTTAGCTTTGATTTTAGCTTTGATTACTACTATTCCATTTGTGTTTTAAGTATTCTTTTTTACTGTGTTCACTTTTAGTTTATTTGGATGTCTCATGGCAATGATGGACTTATAGCAGTTGAAGATATTGGAAAATTAATTGAAAATCATGAAGATTTGTTACAAGAAGTGTTTCCCAACCTCTCAGCATTTTAAGGATCATACTTGGTTACGTGAAAGAGCTATCCTTGCACTCCCCCCCCCAAAAAAAAAAAAAAAAAAAATTGTACTCATTAATAAGCAGCTTTTAGGTCCCGGGCGCTGGGGGGGAGGGGGGAAGGAAAAGAATTTTTCTTCTGCTTTCGACTGTTTGCAGGACGTGGGATGCGTATCCACAAAATTTAAATACCTTTATTCATTGTTTTTTAGTATTTCCATTCTCTGACAATGATTGCTGAAGGGAGCGGGTCCCTAAACCGATCGGCTAGTTGTAGAATAATTTCGCAATGCACGCAAAACTTCAGCGATCAAAAATAAAAACGAACATAGGAAAGGAAAAGGAAAGGGGGACAAACAGAAATACACGTCGAGAGTTCAAGGAAATAATAACGGAACGGCGAGTACAGAACAAACACGGTATATATACACATCCGCCGACCTCTGACGGTTACAAAATTCCTACAAAGTGGTTGAGAGTGATTCTAACAGTCAAAGTTTCAGAGTTTACAACCCGAAACTAATACTAAATATCACCAACCATCACCCCAATCTGACTGCTGCGAAACAAACAAACAAAAAACGCATATCGTAATTTTTGTATTCTAACATAAGAGATGAAGCATTACAACTGATTCAAGCATTTATCAAAATTTTATTTAAACAAAATTGCAATCTCTTTACAAATTGTTTCGTTAAGAAGTCAGCCAAGTTATATCTGGAATAATCATATCTTAACTTATTTTTAAAAGTTCTATAATAAACTTTTATGTCGATATGTTTTGCTCTTGGATTTTATTGAAAATTTTTCGTAAAATATATTGCTGATTGATTATCGCAATACACACTATGAATAAGTTTTTTTCTTTCCTCTATCAGTCGAGGTTCTTTTAAAATTTGGAATACTAGGTTAGTTCCCCAATATTTTCGGTGAGTGTAATCAATTCCAATGCCATAGAGTTAAGAGCTATACATTTCTATCTGTGAAATTTCTACGTAAATGGAACTTTATCTGAAAACAAAATGTATCCATTCGTAGAATCTTAGATTATCTGCTTCCCCAACTAGCATCAGAATATCCCGTTCGCTTTCCATCTACATAGTTAGGCAGATTAATAATATTCATTGTTATTAAATGCATAATTTAAAATATCTACTACTGTTTTCCCAGTGATCAAATGTACGAGTATATCCATTATAATACTGGGAAATATTTTCAAGAAAACCAGTATCTAGTCGGCTCTTATTGGCCAAAAACAAAAGATAACCTATTAATGATCTGTGGCTATGACGTGTGGCCATTTGTCAACGTTTGCGTTTGGGTTCAGTGAGCTGTTTCGGGACCATCTTTCACAGACTATGAAAACCAAACCTGTTAGGTATAATGTCGTATGCAGAACCATAGCTAATGTGCATATGATTTGCCACGGGTCGATTCGTCGGAATCTTCGTACAGACTTTTTCGGCGTTGTCATCATTAGTGCATGTAGATCGGCGCTCTGATCTTTCTCCGCCTTCACGATTTTCCGACTGTTTTTGAATTTCTCAATCCATTCGTATAGTGTATACGGTATACACTCCGCCTCGATAAAACTTTGTCCCCAATATTGTGCCCAGTGCCTTCGGTGTATTTCGGCCTCTCATACACCTTCAGACTAGAAAAACCGGATCACATAGCGCTATTTATCTTTGGTGCAAACGAAGAGGGGCGCGTGTAAGTTCATTGAGCAACAGTGGCAAAAACGAAATGAAGTATGAAGGTCAAACGTTCGATAAGTGACGACAAAGGCACGTACTCTTGACTTAGAAAGTAGTACAGGCAACCGACAGATGACTACAACGAAAGCACGGATACTCTTTGACCTACCTACAGGGGCGTAACTAGGCTGGGCAAACGGGGCAATGCTCCGGGGCCCCCAAGACGGGGGTAAAAAATGAAATATTTCAAGGGTCCCAAATTGCGTCCTTGCCCCGGGGCCCCTAAATGCCTAGTTACGCCCCTGCCTACCCTCATATATGGTTATATTTGAAATCTTGAAAACTGTTTTTAAATGAAACTTTAATATAATATCTATTAACATGTATTTACATAATAAAAATTGAAATCCTGAATCATACATAAAAGTTTGAAAAACTTTTGTGTGAAAATACTTATATCGGGAAAAGCGTAGTATTTTTCCTACTTCACCATGAAAGCTAAGAAAGTGAGCAGTGGGAGGGCACATTATTTTTAATTTACATATTCTCTTTTTGTTTTATTCTCAGCTTTTTATATTTTTAATAAGATTTGTTAAATAACACAGGCCAACAGTGGTTTTCATGCCCGGGTATTTGGAGCTGATTTCATATGAATTTGATGCCCTGAATTTAAATATGGCATTAGTTTTTGCCTAGAAGCTCAAATTTCTAAGCTATAACATTTTAGTGAAATATACGTTACACTATTTTAAGTTAAATCCATGGATCAAATTAAAAAACTGAACATGGAACTTATTATATATTTTTTAAATGTTAAAAGAACATTAAAATCGCAGAGAATATTGCAGTAGTACTTACCTAATTACAGAGAGCTAGAAAGAGGAACAAATCATCGATGAAACCAAGTAGTCACAGAACACGTCGGAAACTTCTTTTCCGTGATATTCTTGAATGTATTTGGGAACAGTCCTTTTTTAAACTCCAGCAGTAATCTGCCATCATGTGCGTATTCCATTTTCCTTGGTAACGGTCCTCCATAGTTTTAATATCCTGGTGAAATCTTTCACCCTGTTCCTCACAGGTCTCCCCTAAATTTTCAGGTAAATGGTCTAGGTGACTGGGTAAAAAGTGCACCTTAATGCTCATGTTACACCGAAGGGATCTGAAACTGTTTAGCATCTCATTTACCAGTTCAACATAGTTTTCAGCTTTGCATTTGCCCAGAAAATTTCCTACAACTGCAACAAATGAAGTTCAGGCTTTTCGCTCAGCCTCATTCATAGAATTTACGAAGTCAGGATCCTTAATGAGTTGTCTTGTTTGTGGGCCGTCAAATATTCCTCCTTTAATTTTTTCCGTACTCAACTTAGGCCCCCCCCCCCCCTATATACGCAAAGCTTGATACGTTCTTATCAAGAGCCTTTACAAACTGCTTTATTAGGCCCAGCTTGATATGCAGTGGAGAAAAGATGATTTTCTCTCGTCCAACTAAGGGGTCGTTAATGATATTCTTTTACCCAAGTCCATGTTTTCTCTCCAAGGCCACTCTTTTCTAACCCAGTGGTGAGTTTTGTCTCTGCTTTCCTAGAGGCACACGATGCAAGGATATTTGGTGTAGCCACTCTGTTGTCCAAGGAGAAAGTTTACAATTTTTAAGTCCACACAAATCATCGATTGATGTTCATGATACTTTATCTTCTCCAAGACCAAAACTGTGGTGTCATATTCTTCTTTCATTTTCGTTGAGTGAGCAAGTGGTATTCAACCATATTTGTTCGCATTGTGTAGAAGGACACATTTCAAACTTCGCTTTGAGCTGTCAATAAATAGGCGTCAATCATCTGGAAAATATTCAGGAAGACCCATTTTTCCCAGGAGGATAAATCACCTATACTTTAACTTTTTTTTCTTCTTTTTTTGAATGCGGAGGCACTTGTCGCGAAGACATTCGCCTATAATTCACCTCAGTTTTGCTGGCCACTTTATTATGGGGGCGCCATTTAGGCGGACCAGCATTGCACCCTATGAAGGGACGACACAAACGGAGGCATTTTAGTGGCGCTTCGCCAGGATTCGATCCGAGCACCCTCAGTACTGAAAACCGGCGCGCTGTACCACAAGGCCGCCACGGCCCCCTATACTTTAATGTATTGAATAGAAAAAAAAATTGGTAGATAAGTGGATGTACAGTAAAACCTTGTTTATCTGGCTTTCGTTGATCTGGATCTCCGGATAAGATTTGTAGATATTTTTTATTTAATGTTCACATTAGATAATAATTTTTAACTATGATAGCAAGAACATAACTACAAGTACGCCAAATATTCGCTTTTTAATTTGATTTAATGTACAGTTCCATCATAGATTGTACAATAAATTATGGTAATAAAATGCATTTTGTTGAGTTTAAGAAAGCGTTACTAGACTTGCCAATTCTTTGTTAGGTAATGGTGTGAAGAGTTATTTTTATATTTTTTAATGTCTTGTAAACAATACTGTCGTATTGCCTGTACCGATTTTATTTTTCTTGGGCGTGAATCGTAGTTTATTTGGTTTGTACATATTTTATAATGAAAGATATTTGGTTGCGTTGTCTTTACGTTATTTTTTTTAATCCAACCCAAAGCTCTGGACATCAAATGGCAAAAACGAACAGGTCAATTAACCATAAATTAAACAAACTCATTAAATTTAAAATATTAAACATTTAAAACCACAAGCCTTCTTTGCAAAAATATGAAATATTCAATTATAAACTTTATCAAATATTCAATTATCTACCTTTCTAGGATTAGGGAGCGTAAATACTTAAAACCAACGATACAACTTTGACTCTAACCGAAATAATCTAAACTCCTTTTTCTATCACTCTAAAACACCGAAACTAACTCGAACCCGTGGGAACTGAACAAATCAAATAATGCAAAACACTCACTCAGTTTGCTGAACTTTGATGATTGCTGAGATTCGATTTACTGCGCTGGGGTCCTGGGGTTGAAAACCTTCCTTGGCATGCGGCGGTCACGTCTGGCTTTATGATGAGGAAAACCTCTCGATGTCTGGCGGGATCTCTAAGTAGTCTCTACTCTATGATTCCATCAATTTCTTGTCTTCATATCCGGTGCGGTCTTCACATGATTAACTGGCGGTGATATCTATGTGTAATCTTAGATGCGGGCTCCACTCGAATAGCTGCCGATTGTGTCTTCTACGTAAATTTAGATGCATGGGAAACCAACAGCCTCACCCGGCAAAAAGCACCGATTCAAACTTCTATGAAAGACAACACAGGTGTGCGGGGACCCTACAGCTTCCCCGTCAAAATCTTAATCTCTTCTTCAAACTCTGTCCTATGTATATATATTCTTTCATCCCCTTTATTCAAATTTTGATCCCGCCTTCTCATAAAACCTCTAGCCATTACAAGACACCGCAATATTTTTATTCGCCTGCCCAAAACTCAATCTTTTCGATTGGATGCCCCTCTCACACCGTGCACACCCCCATCAAGCCAACCGCCAGACCTCCCACGTAACCTGCGGTCGACCCCACACTCTGACTACCATAAATTGTTCAACAAAGGGTATTCTATTATAACGTTATCCGTGGCTCCACCGCCGCCTATCTTGTCTGGCATCGGAAACCACAGACAAACCGCTGTCGTCAACCTCCTCTCCTGCCCAAACATAAAAGGGACCGTCTTACTCTTTAATTAAAATGTCCTTCTACGCCGGTGTTCTCATCTTAACCATAAATGTAATGTTGCCGCCTTTAAACATTTCTCAATATTTTAATATGATTTTTATCCAAATTGAAGGCGCATCATTAAAAATACTATGTAATTTTGTTACAAAACAAAGTCATCTTAGTTAAGGATTTTGTATTGCTTATTACCCGGATTATCTGGATATTTGATTATTCGGATTGCCTATGGTCCCAGTTAGTCGGGATAAATGAGGTTTTACTGTATCTAAAAAAAGTAGAGCGATAGAGAAAAACCGATTTCATATTTAGATTCAGAGCCCCAAATATAGCTAAAATCAGTTCTAAAATCCTAGGCACCAATTTTTTTTTTCTTTTGTAGGTCTGTGTAATAGATGTGGTCATAAAATAAAACAAATAATTTTATTATAATCTGAAAGTGGAGACGTTCTATCTGCAAAATATGTCTAAAATCTTGAACGCTCTATTCTATTTTTAAATTTCCCAGATTTTGTAACTGAAATTTACAAAGAGGCTTAGTCTTAGAGTAACTTGTAATACATTGTTTTGAAAAATAGATTATCATTGTAATAAAGGAAGTTTCATTTCCCAAAATATGAAAAGGAAAAACTACAGAATACCTCGTGTAAGATATTTCAGGAATGCTTCCTTTCTTCTCTAAGTACTTACAATGTTCCTTAATAGAAGCTTGAGAGAGGAGTTGGCACATTTCCTGCATTCTTGAGATTCCAGTGTTTATACAGAAGAGAATGAGATGGAAGTTTCCGAGTTGCAATAAAAAAATTATCACATCTGAAATGAAAGGTATGAGATGCTTATGAGTAGTTAGAACTAGAGTATTGACTTCGATAGGTATTTACTGATACGAAATAAGAGCTTTTAATGTAAATAAACGGTCAAATATTCCTAACCTAAATAGACTTCAGATATCTTTTAACATGAATATTATTCATTTATATAACCCTTCAAGATTTTAATTTATAGGTTTACATTAAATTTAGAATGGAAGTATTTAAGAGTTATTCATCTGTTCAGACCAATAATTTTTGTTCGACAGATTCCCCCCCCCCCCCCCCCTCTGTTCCGTAGTGGGAAACCTTTGAACCCGTGGACCTTTCATGAGCTGAAAACGAGCAAAGCATAGAAGCCATAACCATTAGTTAATCCACGGAAATTGTCTGTCTCAGACCCCCCCCCCTCAATTTCTTAACCCTCAAACGGTACAGTGGGGGTCGGATCCGACCCAAGGGTGTGTCTCCCCCCCTCCCGTACTCCCCTCTCATTGCAAGAGATCGAGTTGACAAGGAACCCTACCAGAGAGACCTACTAGATATAGCAGTAAGTAAATACGAGTGTCTTTGTTGAAAAACATATTCATGATCACTAGTCATTATTTTTTTTTTTAGATTTTTTAATTTTTTATTTCGATTTTGACGGCCAAAAATGTCAGTATATATTATTTTTTACATTTTTGTGCTCGGAAAGTTGGTTTCACTAACTTCTAAAACTAGGTAGACTAAATTACATATTAGACCTAATGTATACAACATTATATGTAAATGCCAAAAAAATTTTCTTTGTTTAGCAAAATTACAATTCGTTGCTCAGTTTTTCTGGAAAAAGGGTTTTATTTCATGTAAAATATTATCAATAAATATTGTTATACAACAAAAATGCTTATTGTGTACTTATTTCTACCAAAAACCTCATCAAAAAAGAGTTCGGGTTGGATCCGACCCGACCGTAACATCTATTTCGTCTCAAACCACTGTACCATTTGAGGGTTAAGGTTTGTCTAAACAGGTACTTAATATAGGTCATTCGTAAAAGTGAAATGACGTAAAACGGTGCACACCTGTATCTGTAAGAACATGAGAATATTATAATAGTTATAGAAATTAGTTTGACTGTTGTGTTAAAAAGACTTTCTGTTTTCTTGGATTCTTTTAATTTTTTTGGAAAAATAACTTGAGATAAACAATTTAAAAGGTGTTTAGGAATGCAAATATAATATTTAGCAAAATTTATTGAAATAGAGTTTGATAACATTATGCAGCACGTTTTATGTTGGATGTGACGGGATAGTAAACACACAGTGGCAATTTTAGGAAGGTAAATGAAATTTAAATTTATACTACTGAAGTCTCTAAAAAAATTTGTCTTTTGATAGATGTAAAATTAGGGAAAAGTGCTCAGAATTGTAAAGTAAATTCCAAAGTCAGTTTTCAGATGCTGTTCAACAAATCCGACAGCTACATTAAACTGGTAAAACGCTTATGATTTTGTGTCAGTCTACAGCATTAGCAGTATTTTGCACTTTAGCGTAGGTTTTAGCTCTTGAACTGGAAAGAAAAGACTTCTTACTCAAAGTTTCGTGGTAGGCATTTGTAAGCCTACCTCAGAAAATTCCCATGAAATGATTTTAAATCTTGCAATGGTTTCGGGCCATTGGTGGCCACGCGAGGGGTCACCCACTGCACGCGTACATCAATCGCTTCTCAACTCTTTGCTTACTTCAATGTTACCATCCAATCATATTAAATTAGATGCTTTGGACTGAGCAGAGTCTTTCTTAAAGTTGATTTTCATTTACGGTGAAAGGCCTTTGGTGTTCATATTTTTAAATGATTAACTGAACTCAAAGTGTTTTCTGTGTTTGCGATTTGTCAATTTTACACGTGCTCAAGTTTCTTAACACACGTTTATTTATTGAGATATTTTCTCTCGAACCCCCGGCTGGTTTTATAAGATGTAGGTATTGCGTTAATTGACATTCAAAGACATGAAGCTCCACTGATTCTTGTCTCCCTCAGACGTACTGGTTTGTTGGACATAGACTGATGCAGTATGACTGTTCCGAAACAAGGCCTATCGACAACAAGGCAATGCGGATACTCTATCCATTGTAGGCACCCTTTTATGTATTTAACTAGGGTAAGAACTGATGTGTTAGTCATCTTGTTTGACTAGAGTACCAGTCTTACCGTAGTAAGTTAATGATCTCTTCTCTTAGCGTCCGTCTGCTACGGAGGAGTTTCAGAGGCTGTGTTACATCATGAAAATGAACATGGCAAAACGCTCCTTCCATATATACCTCGCTAATAATTCTCTGTCGCACGTTTGTTTACTTCATATGCCCCACACACATCAATTCCATGTTCAAAGTAATTTTGTACTGGGTCCAGAATGATTGAACCCGTTCTATTCTTTTTGCATTGGTTGGTTGGTTGGTTGGTTGGGGTTTTATGGCGCAAGGTCCAGAGAGGACATGCTGCGCCAAACATATGGTAAAACCTGAAAAACGATAGATAAAAAAGAAAGAAACTGGATGGGGTTTCCCCCATCCAGTATACAGCCAGGTATAAGAAAAGAATAGATAAAAAACAATGATTCTAGATCATGAACGAGGAAGACAAAAAGCAGTACTGGTAATGACAAAACATCTAGATGGGGGTCCCCATCTAGATTGCAGTCAAAAAATATAAAATGAAAGAAAACAAGGATAAAGCTATTAAATCAGCGGGTAATAACCGGTACTTTTCAAAAAACTGAAAATAGCAGGGTGAGGTGTTTCATCTAAAAGATCTTTTAAGGTGAGTGAAGCAGAGCCAAAATATTTAGAGTAAAAATTGGTTAGTCCTGCACAATCAGTTAAAATATGCAAAATCGTAAGGTCACAGTTGCAATGAAAGCAAATTGGGGTATCTTCCCCCTCCAACAAATGTCTGTGAGTGACTCTAGTATGTCCTATTCTTAGACGGGTGATCATGACGTCAAGTTTTCTTGGATATAAAGGAGGCCAGTTAGAGATGACGGGTTTGATATGATGAAGTTTATTATGTACTTCTAGGTTCCATTTCGAACGCCAGTTATCGAAAATAAAAGTTTTAATGGTGTGTTTGACGTCATTAAAAGGGACAGAGTGGTTTAAAACAGTTCTGGAATTTTTTGCTGCTGTGTCCGCAAGTTCATTGCCTGGGATTCCAACATGAGCTGGGATCCAACAAAGCAGAATACTGAAACCACGACATTTTAACCGATGATGGAGAGTTATGACAGATGAGACTAAAGGATGACTATTGTTTCCAGACTTTAAGCTCTCGAGTACGCTCAAAGAGTCAGAGTATATGATAAAATCTTTATTTTGATGATTGGCGATAAAATCAAGTGCTTGTTTGATGGCTAAAATTTCCGCAGTAAAAACAGTGCATGAGGAATGAAGTTTAAAACTATGAATATCAGAATTAAAAACAAAGGCACAACCGACATGATGTGTTGTCTTCGATCCGTCCGTATAAATATCTTTATACTTAGAGAAACTGTGACGATGAGAGTAAAAAAGTTGTTTAAATATGGATGAATCAGTGTCGGTTTTGTTAAAATTACGAAAGGGATTAATATATGATATAGATTTTTTCTTCCAAGGTGGAAAGTCAAATAAGGGACGTTCACACACATCCAGAGTGGTGTTTTCGATCAAAGAACGCATACGTAACCCAAAGCACGGGATGCAGGATGGCCGATTTTTGTAGAGGGTGTCGTACCGTCTGTCGAGTAAGATGTCACGTAATGGATGCGTAGGATGAGTCAGCACCCGAAAAAAGTAGTTCAATGAAAGTTGGTGACGAGTGTGAGATAAAGATGGTTCGTGACAATCTACATAGAGACTTTGAACGGGTGAAGTACGAAAGGCACCAGAACATAGACGAAGTGCACTGTGGTGCACCGTGTCAAGTTTGCGTAGGACGGATTGGCGAGCAGAGTCATAAGATGTACAGGCGTAGTCAAGCTTTGATCGGATTACCGACCTGTATATGCGGAGCATAGATGTCCGATCAGCTCCCCAAGATGTATTTGCTAAAATTTTAAGCATATTCAGTGATTTCTCGCATTTTTTACGCAGCTGTACAACATGTGGAAGAAAGGTTAGTTTCCTGTCAAATATGACACCTAAAAAACGTACAGAATCAATAACATTTATCTTCTGGTCTTCAATGAAAATTTCGGGATCCGGATGGATCCCACGTTTACGACAAAAGTGCACACAAGAGGTTTTGTCTGGTGAGAATTTAAAACCGTTTTCATCACTCCAAGTCAAGATTCGTCGAATTGCAGTTTGAAGTTGGCGTTCAATGAATCGCATGTCTTTTCCCTGGCAGCAAATATGTAAGTCGTCCACATAAAGACTTCCCCGCACGGAAGGTGGAAGCTGTTTTAAAATATTGTTAATTTTTATTGAGAAGAGAGTGACGCTAAGGACACTCCCTTGGGGAACCCCTTCTTCTTGGGTAAAAAGGTTGGACAAGACATTGCCAATACGAACTTGAAAATGTCGGGTAGCTAAAAAATTTTTAATAAAAATAGGAAGATTTCCGCGAAACTCCAAGTCAAAAAGATCTCTGAGAATTCCATAACGCCAAGTACGGTCGTATGCTTTTTCAATGTCAAAAAAAACTGATATAAAATGGTTTTTTAGGAGAAATGATCTCCTAATGTCAGATTCGAGAGCAATTACATTGTCTATGGTGGATCTTCCCTTTCTAAACCCACTCTGAAATGGAACAATAAGGTTCTTCGTCTCTAATGTAAAAACTAGGCGATTGTTTATCATTTTTTCTAGCAGTTTGCAGACGCAGCTAGTTAAGGCAATGGGTCGATAATTGTTAGGATTTGTAGCATCTTTCCCAGGCTTCGGGAAAGGGATAACGATAGCTTTGTACCAGGCAGCAGGAAAAACATGCTCATTCCAAATCCTATTATACAAATAAAGCAGATTATTAAGGGAACGACGAGGAAGGTGTTTTAGCATATTGTAAGTAATGTCATCTGGTCCTGGAGAAGTATTTCGAGTATTATGAAGGGTGGTAATAAGTTCTGTTTCAGTAAAGGGGCTATTGTAGGAAAATGTGGAGACTGAGTTGAAGTTCAGAGAACGGCTTTCAGATTTTTGTTTGAACTTCAAGAAAGAGTCACGATAAGAAGCAACAGAAGAGGAAGAAGAGAAGGAGGTGCCTATTGCATTTGCTATTTCTGGTAAGTCTGAGATTATTTGGCCATTGAGATTTAAGCAAGAAAGTGGATGTTGCGTATATAAGCCCATTGCCTTTTTAACCTTTGACCACAATTGTTTAGACGGTGTGTTATACGATATATGGGAGACATACTTAATCCAAGATTCCCTCTGGCTGCGTCGCCGTACTTTCCTAGCATTAGCTTTTGCATGTTTAAAAGAAATAAGATTTTCGGTTGTTGGGTATCTGCGAAAGATGCCCCATGCCTTTTGCTGCTTTTTCTTAGCAATAAGACATTCCTCTGACCACCACGGTTTCCTGTTTTTACGCTTTCTGGAAGAAGACCTAGGTATGGAAGCGTCAGCTGCGTTAATTATAACAGAAGTAATATTTTGAATAGCACTATTAATGTCGCCCACTACCATTTGCTTGGTGATGATAGCAAGGGATGTAAAAGTTGGCCAGTCAGCTCTGTCATAAATGTAGCGGGGTAGGGAAGAAACGGCATCCGAATCAGCGGTCAGCAAGGAGAGAAAAACCGGAAAATGATCGCTATTGTGTAAGTCATTTGAAACCCAAAAATTATAAAAGGGCAGAATTGAAGGGGAACCTATGGCTAAATCTATTGCATGGAAGGTTTTGGTAGGTTGATGAAAATAAGTATTCTCACCATTGTTGAAGACACAGAGTGAGAAGTCAGATAAGAATATTTCTATTTCTTGTCCTCTATTGTTAGTGTTCGGGCTACCCCAAAGTGGACTATGTGTGTTAAAATCTCCAATTATTATAAAAGGGGCCGGAAGTTGTGTTAAAAGATGAGCCAAAGAGTTTCTGTTAATCGGTTCGTTTGGTGGTAGATAGACGGTGCAAATGGTAGTGAGTTGACGGATGTGGACACGCGCTGCAACAGCCTGTAAATTTGTTTTAAGTGGAATGACAGTGGATGGATAGTCATGAGATATTAGGAGTGCCACTCCTCCTGATACTCTTCCACCAATATCGCGTTCTTTTCTAACGGTGCTGTATCTGCGAATTTTTATATTGTCGGTGTTTTTTAAATATGTTTCTTGTAGTGCGAAAATGGCTGGGTTATGGTCAGAAACCAAGGTTTTAATATTGTCTTGTTTGTTGCGGAAGCCGTGGCAGTTCCAGGAGATAATAGATGCCATATTGAAAGAATTTTTTTTTTTTTTTTTAAAGGAAAGGGAAAAGAAACGGACTATCAGCTAGCGGAATTGGATGCAACTTCATCCGAATCCGAAGAGCTGTCCGTTAACATATCCTCCTCTGGGGAGACATACACTTTAAGGGGTTCATCTGTCTCAAGTTCATAAGGCTCATCTGTAATAGGTCTGTTTTTTAGAAAGTCTTTACGAGTCAATTTTGAGGGGATGGGTTCAGATTCCTTTTTGGTTCGTTTAGATCGTGGCAAAATTTGCACATTTGAGATCTGGTCATTAGCAGATTTGGAAGAGTTTCCAGGATTGGCGGTTTGCGTGCTTGTTTTATTTTTATTGTTTCTTTTGGGTTTTGGTTTCTCGTTCGCTCCATTCCGGGAATCTGAGAGTATTAAATTTGGTGTCCTATTGCTCTTAGTTTTCTGTGGGCTATTAGAAAGCAGACTCGAATCAGTTTGTGTGGAGGCAGTGCACATGATTTTTTGGGAGGCGACAACAGAAGCATATGAAACTCCGACTCTGGGAGTTCTAGCCTCAACCTGTTTTCGCGCTTCCATATACGAGATATTTTTGTGAGCTTTAAGAGTTTGTATTTCTTTTTCTGCTTTCCATTTGGGACACGAGCGTGAATATGACGTATGGTCACCTTTGCAATTGACACATTTTGGTGCCAAGTTGCAAGTGTCTGAGATATGATCAGATTGACCACAACGAGCACAGACTGGGGAACCACGACAAGATGCCTTCGAGTGTCCAAAGCGTTGGCACTGAAAGCATCTGAGAGGATTCTGTATATATGGTCTAGTAGGGCACTGAAGGTAGCCGGCTATGACAAAAGGTGGTAGCTTCGGTGTGTCGAATGTCAGGATTAGATGTTTAGTAGGGAGGAATTTCCCGTCCCGACGGATTGTTATGCGACGCACAGCAGACACAAGTTGGTCCTGCAGATGTTCTAAAATCTCCTGTTCAGATGTATGGAGGAGATCACCTTCCGATATGACACCTCTGGATGTGTTAAGGTAACCGTGCGGAGCTACGGTTATGGCCATGTTCCCGAACATACTGAGTTTAAGTAATTTCTCAGCCTGTGCTGCATTCGAAGCCTCTACTAACAGTTCTCCAGAACGGAGCTTTTTAACAGTTTTAACGTGTCCGACAGATGCATTTAATATTTTATTTATCAAAAAAGGTGACACCATACCAAAATTACCTTCCTTGCGCTTCAAAAGAAAAAAACGCGACATATGTTGCTCTCTCGAAGGGAGAGAAAGAGTTTGATTAGATGAGCGATCCGCCCAGGAAGCTGAAACTAAATTACAATTAGTTGCAGCCATGATTACTTTTTTAAAAAACACGGATTACTTCCAGTTCGATTCGGGGCCCCCGCCAGACCCCGTCGTTCCACACTTTTCTAACGTGACCAGTGTAACCGCCGGATTCTTCGCAACTAAATGACAGACGCCGGGATGTAACGTGCACCTGGTGCACGGTCCCCGACAGAATCGAGGAGGATTTCTCGCTACCTCGCGACGTCTGCCATAAAGATACACGCAACCAAGGGCCTCTACCTCTGGGACATTTTAAGGAAAACGTACCACTACCATTACCGACATAGCACTCCACTTCTCTCCGCCAACACAACCCCAACAGGGTCGGTTCCCGAGCCCAAACGGTGTCCCTCACGGGAGAGGCCGAAGAGTGGTACTGGACCCAGTAGCGTCAAGGCTGGGTGGGTGAAGATCAGTTTTGATACTATGAAGGCTCCGAAGGGGACAGATAGCACAAAAACTTTTTTTGGAAATTTTAAAATTTTTCACATTTTTTTGATTTTTTATTTATTTTTTAAAACGAAGAAATAACAAACAAAAAACACAGAGGGGTTAAGAAAGAAAACAGCAACAAAAAAAATTAGTGGAAGCTCCAGTTGGAAAGGAAGAAAAGTCCGGAAAGGAGAAAACAAAAGAAACAGGACAGGAGAAGCGAAAGAGAGATGGATCGCTATGGGACACTGGGGACGCGACACCCACATTCACCAAAGACAGTGAACCCCACGGAGAGAGAAAAAGACACTAGGGTACCTCGGGGTTGTGAAGCCCGTGTTTACCTAAAGAAGGTAAACCCCCTGAGGGGCTTTTTGCATTGGATGGATTGTGTGATACCTTCAAAACATCATATGGCAGATGATTGCTGGAGATATATTTCATTTGAAATCATAATACAGGCATATAACCATGCTAACACATACCCTAATACAAGTATGTTGAGGTAATGCAGAAAATGTTACTGCAATTATATTTTAAGATTCCTACTTAAGGTGATCCGCTGTATAACTTTACTGTAATATTATATCATATTTACACCCAAATACTGTAATTATTCAGAGAATGAATGCCGAGAAAGATGTTGAAAATGAAAGTTCATTCAAATTGACTCATACGAAAGGAATGAAAAGGAATGGAATGAAAAGGAAATGAAATGAAAGGAATGAAAAGGAATGGAATTCAATGAAAGGAATTTTTCAATAAGATTGTTATTTTTAAGAAAAATATTTTTAAAAATTACAAACCGAAAGAAGGTCTTTTTGCTGTTACCAAGCGCTTTAAAAAGTTTTGCAGTGTTATTTATGAAAATGTGAATTTTTGTTCGTTGCAATCTCGGTATAAAATAAAACCTCCATCATATTTTAAATTAATGCAAATAAGCTGAGTGATATTCAATGCGAAATAATATCACTACCGACCTGAGACAATTTATTTTGCTTTGAATCACCAGTTTCCAGCCAATGAGAACATAAGCATTTTAATTCTGCTCGATATATTTATAAAAATATGAAAATATTTGAAAACGAACGTTGCTTCTTTTTTTGGTACTTGAGACTACTGGCTGAGTCATTTACTATAAATATTTCATTTTTGTGAGCATTTGAACCTTATTTTCTGCTTAACTTTAATCTCTAATATTATTCAGAAATTCATGCTATGAAATGATTTTAAATGTCTTAAAAGTATACCTCATAAGGTAAGTACGATTCACGCTTTTGTAGTATAGTTTTAAAAGACATTCTGGAAAGTTATTACTTGTAAAACTCCCCTAAATGATAAAATAAACATGTCATTCTAAAAATTGGTTTGTTTACGTAACATTCGATTACTCCAAGAGCGTTCTCTGAATAACTCCACCGCCTTTTTGTGGGTTCGATTCCCGCTTGTCCGAGGACAAGACTGAGGTCAGGAAAAGATGTCGGTTCACGTATAGAGTGTTCCCATAATAAAGACGCTAACAAAATCGCGGTGTGGAGGGTTGAATATCATAATCGGCAATGTGCCTGAAACATTACATGCGAAAAATACGATCAACACGGTATTTCGCAATTGTAGTTTTTGTTTGAAAGCCCGAATTTCTTTATAATCATAAAACATTAAAACGTTTCACAAGAATATATTCTAAAAATAACCCGCATGAAAGTTAAAAGTTTATTTTCTTTATAATTGGGCCGCGCAGTGGTCGAATGACTAGTACCCTTGCCTCTCGCTGCCAGAGTCTGAGTTCGAGTTCCACTATTGGCATGAATCTTTGTATCCGTTCGGAATCGGCTTTAAGTTGCAGGTACCGGGCAAATTAACCCTTGAGTAGCAAAAAATGACCGTAGAGCTGTCAAGCAAACCAAACATTTCTCTATTTAATTGTGGGAAAGAGCAATATTTATCTCGATGCCTTCAAACGTGTCAGAAAATGTCTTGTCAAAATCTGTGCAAATATTTTATATACATATTCAAAGAAAGTGTAAAAATTAAAAGTTACATTCTTTCGAATGAACTACCTTTCCTTTAGTATCAATGAATTTATATATCTGATTGCCGGGATTATATTTTATATTCCTATCCTGGAAGTTTCAAATGTTTGTTGCTATTACTTGAAAGTTTGACATTCCAGTGGAAATTAAAAAGGAAAGATCGCTTGCTTCCGGCTAAAACAAATTTGGTTCAGTCTTGAACTATCATTGATAAACTTACGATTCACAACAATGTATTTACATATTTTTCCTTTGTGTCAATTGCCGGAGGAATATTTTGTTAATCAAGCAATTGTAAACGTACAATTAAAGAATAAATCATTATAAAGGCAATTATAACAATAGTTTTATAATAATAATAATCATCATAATAAAATTAGTTATAAGTATATCACAGACATTTCTTAGAGCATTTTGAAAGAGCATTTCAAAAATCAAAATTCACTTTTGTTGAATATTGCAGGCAGTAACATGTTGTGGTTCGGGCGTGAGCATATATCTATGGTTCAGAACTGACCTGATGAATGGTATATCTACAGTTTGGACTAAACTTGCACACCAAAGGTATGGGGCATACTCTGTTAGTATGGATTAGGATCCGTAATGCATTTCGATTAATATCTGAAAGGCCTTGGATGTTTAAACATCATTATGGACCAAATAGCGAAGTGTTTACATTCATATTTTGAGAAGGGCAAGACCACAGGGTTCATGTTGTTACAGAATGGTTCTATAGGCATGGTAGTGGCTGCACTTATATGTGGTGCTGTCCTCTTTTACCTGGTGAGATGGGGAAGGGGGGGGGGGTAGAGAGAAAGACTCCTTTAGCCCGTGTAAGCATCAAGGGACCGGAGCAGCACCTTAAGATTTTTCTTTGGAAAATTTTTCTTGGTCCCGGTGTCGACTCTCGATGCCCCTTTGTAGTTAAATATTTGGGGATTAGGCTAAAAAGGGGGGTTGATAACGTCCTAAAATATACATCTATTCCCCGTCTTGGCAGAAGTACATAAAAGAATAGCCACACCAGATTTTTGAATAAAATTATTTGTTTTACACCCACACATCTTATGTTAGGAGAAAATAATACTATTTGGAAAACTAATTTCATTGAGCCCATTAAATAATGCTTCAAAAGGAAAGCACTTGTGTACACATGACAGCATAGTATCAATCTAAGTGATTATTCTTGAACCCGATTGGAAAAAGGACCGTGAAGATGTAAAGCAAAAACTGCTATGGCACGCTTCTACAATCTGAGATGTTATTATCGTTTTGTACTCCATTATTCTATAGTCAAGGGTTTCCCAGCATTTTTAGAGAATTCATTGCTTAAAAAAATCTTTTATCAATTTTAAGCTCTTACAAAACTTTTGTGTTCAATGTTATCTCTCTGCAATACTATCAATTAAAAAATTTAATTAGAATTTTAAGGTTTTACTAATACTGCCTTTTTTATCAGAAGATAAGGAGAAAAGAGGGGAATGTAGAAAAATTGATGATTAATATTCTCCATTCATAATTTAATTCGTAAAAATTAATTCTAAAGGGAAGCACAGATCAATAATTATTCAGCATGCGAAAGGTAAACTTTAAAGCCCTACTTTCCAGAAAATGAACGCACACATACATCGTTTAAAGCTCTACTTAATTTCAATCTTTGTACGGGAAATTGGCTAACACAGAGTAAGCGCTATAAAAAGTATTTGCTTTTGACCCTCAAATCTGAATCAACTTATGTCAGCTTTTCGGGGCTCGTTGATTCTCTTTTGATCCCAGGTGTTGTTGGATCTCCTGAATTCTTTATAAGTGCTTGACTTTCGGCGTTATCCATCCCTTTCACAACCTCTCAACTAAATGAATGCATGAGAAGGTTTAATGAAGTGTACTTTCACTCATTATGAAGTATTAACAATTTAACTAATAAATAACATTTTTTTCGTTATGCAAAATCAGTAACAACTATTAGTTTAGTACTATTCCTAGTACTATACATATTACTATTACCTAGTATTGTAAGCTATTCAGACTTATTTGAAGTTTATGAACTTTCATTAGATTTTGTAACTTTATCACTGAATTTTGGCTTGAATTCTATCAAGCTTTTGAAAGCTTTCAAATCTAGGTATTGAAGTTTCCATGTCTATTAACATTAGAAGTTGTCTTTCGTTAAAAGCTTCCTCATATTTTCAAGAAATCAATGTAATAGTGCGGCTCAGTGACGTATAAAAATACTAGTTTGTAATACTTATATTTGTTTGAACTTTAGAGCAAGGCATGTTGTCATGATTTACAAAGTTATTATTTTACTGCATGAATTTATATTGGTTAATCTTAAAATGTATAAATGCTACCAATTTTTATCCTATCTTAAAATTAATGAATGTCCAATTCTTTGACCTTTGTTCTCATTATTAACCCGAATGGTTTAAATTATTACATATTTATTTAAAAAATCTTCGAAAGGAGTGGAAGTTCTTAGTCTTGATTAACACCGAGATACTTTTGCTATAGCTGGAACAGTGAATTACAGGTTTTCTGGCTAATAAATTTTGATGGATTATTCAGTTTTAGAAAATTTTCAAATATTATTTTGATAATTGCATTTTTATATATACAAGGTGCGCCCATAAAGTAATCGGACAATTTTTTATAAATAAGAAAAATATTGCTCACCTTCAAATAAATTTATTTTCTTCAAAACAATCGCCAAAGGAGTCTATACAATTTTTCCAACGTTTTGTCAATTCATCGAAACACTGTTTATAGGTGTTAAGACTAACCGTTCGCAAAATACGCGTAACATTTTATTTAATATCCGAATCTTTTTCAAATCGCCATCCTTTCATGGATTTTGCCTTTTTTGATTACAAAGGACTTATTCACAACGAATTTGTTCCTGAAAATCAAACAATTAATCTGTACTTTTACAAGGAGGTGCTTTTTCGATCAAGAAACAGGATAAGGCGAGTTAGGAAGGAACTGTTTGAGTCTGAGAATGGTTTCTTTTACATGATAATCCTAGGCAACATATACAGCAATTTCTGTACAACAATATCTTGCTAAGCATTCAATTACAATGACAAATCACCCACCATAATCTCCCGACTTATCGCCAGCTGGTTTTTTCCTTTTTCCGAAGTTTAGATGGCCATGAAAGGACAGAGATTTGAAAACGTCTCTGATATTAAATCAAATGTTACGCGTATTTTGCGAACGATTAGTTCCAACGCCTATATACAGTGTTTCGATGACTTGGAGAAACGTTGGAAAAATTGTATAGACTCCTTTGGCGATTATTTTGAAGGAGATAAATTTATTTGAAGGTGAGTACTATTTTTCTATTTTATAAAAAAATAGTCCGGTTACTTTATGGGCGCACCTTGTATATCAATGTTGTAAGTGTAAACGGTAACAAATGTTCGTTAGATAATTTTGTACCTCGTTTAGAAATTGTCTCTGTGTGTAGTAAATAACCGCGATTTTCATTGACTCCCAAATAAATGCAGTAGGTCTAACAAACTGAGTTTCCTTTTTGCATGAAACTTTTTCCTTTCAAAAACATCACTGATGTTTACAAAAGAAAATTTAATAAAAAAAGGAAACTATACACATAAAATATATTCCTAGTCATTAAACATGGAATATAATTTAAAACTTATGCATCTAATAAAGTACATAAACAAAAACAAACGAAAAACTTAAAAATTTCTCTTCCTAGCCTTTGCGCTGACAAATATTAAATTTTTTAGATCCAATTTTGATTCCCTTTGTGATCAACTGCTAATAATGAAAGATCATTTAAACGTGCTTGTGCATTTAACGAATGTGTTCCCAGTATATTACATTATTGTTGAACATTGTTCGTAACCTAGATAACTTCTATTGATTTTAATTTTATGTTTATTATGTAATTATATTGATACATCATTTTTATCTTTCGACCGAGGCAGTGGCATAGGGGCCTTAAGCATAGTTTACTCTTCCTATATGATAGCTACGCCTCCGGACTAACATCTCTGGTACACCTACACCTCTGGTACAGGGACTCTGCGTACGACCCTGGAAAGTTTTTCACGGGCCCAGCATAGCTAGAATTTAGAAGCTAGAATACATTTGAAAAGATGGATTCTATAATATTTATTTAATCAACTCTATTTCTCTCATAACGATTTAGATTTTAACGTTATCCATTCATTTCCTAATTCCTAGTTTTATTATTACAATGTTTCACACTACAAGATAATGTATACTGACATACCCATACTTTTGTTTTAACGTCGGGCTATTTTGACTTGCTATTTTAATTTTTCAGAAGATGAATGTGTGTTAATTTAACCCATAAGAAGAAGGGCTGAAATGTAAGCACGGTGAAAATATGAGAAAAAATTCAATATATCTGCATACTGGATAAATGGTTTTATATAGAGTTAACTCAAATAACAATTTTAATCAAATTTGTGTTACTGTTTTCAGGAAGCCGCAATAGATGGCAGCAGAGGTACTATCATTCTTTTTCTAATCTCTGCCAGCTTACGGACTGATTATTCTCAACACAGATAGGATACGAGAACTATAAACTTTCTATTTATATACAAGGCTTAGGTAGGTCAGATAGAGAGGTAGCTGCCTAAGGGTGAATATTCAAGGAACTATCAAAATATTACATATTTTATGGCAATTAAAAGAAAAATAAACCAGAAATAGAAACGATTTTCAATCTCGTGTTACTCCGAACACTGCTGAAATTATATATATATATATATATATATATATATATATATATATATATATATATATATATATTATATATATATATATATATATATATATATTAAAAACACAGAGAGAATTATGTATATATTTTAGGATTTCAACTTGCCTAGACTGACTAGTCAATTTTGTTAATGGTGACAATCATGTTTTCCTCCCTTTTTTTGGGGTGGGGGCACTAAAATTAGCATCGCACAATCTGATGCAGTATATACGTTTGCCCCGCAAAACGCATCTGTTTGCAAAAAATATTCATAAAAACAAAAACTTTTTTTTTTAATTAGAAAATTTTCATCATTAAAGAAACAAATTTGGCCACCACTTATTGGGTCACTCACAATTCATTGGTTATAATGAGATACAAACTTCTCCCACTATGCCCCAAAGGTTTATTTTTAGGTTTATTTTATAATTTTTTGAAGTTTATTTAAAAATTTTTTTAAATGCATTTTTTTCTCATCATAAATATTTTACTGTCAGAATAAATTTTTCTTCTTCGACATTTGGCAGCAATGAAATTTCAACTGCCTCTATCTTTTTTAACCTAATACTGAGCACAATATGAAATATATAATTAAAGTGCCTATGACTCTTAAGGACAGATTTAAACTACACTTTTCGATACTGTTTTCACGAATAACAGCGATAGTTACAAATATATCGCTATTATGTTCCTTTTTGCTGAATAGGTTTACAGCCAAACAAAATCAGACTTTTAATATTAAACCGTGCCACCCGCAGGGTCACCCATTCTTCATAGGTTAAGAAGAATTCAAGTTAATATCAATACCGAACTGAAATGATAGTTTATTTTGAGATAATTCCAGTACCCTTAGATCACGAAATATTTTAATACACACTTGTTACTGATAACTCAAAATCGGAATTAGTTATTCCTCTTTTTAATAAAGTAACTTGTGTCAGCTCAACGAGGAGTGTATTTGACAACAATTTTTCGTTGCTCTGCCATCTTTCAAAAATACTCGAACATTTCATTTTTCTTTTCCGAGTCTTTGAGCTCCGTTGCCGATCTGGATCCCCGTAAAGATATGTTTTGCTTTGAGCGACTACTGCGATGATTAAAAAGCGATAGTAGCGCAGAGATCAGTAGACTTGTATGACTCTATATTGATCGTAGACTTGTATAAGGGCCTGTTCACACAGGAGTCCGTTGCGTAGCGTTAAGGGAAAGATGACGCTGAGACGAAAATAAACCAATCATAGGCGTTAAAAATTTCATTGCTAATCGTTTGGAGGCCTATGATTGGTTTATTTTCGTCTCAACGTCATCTTTTCCTTAACGCAACGCAACAGACTCCTATGTGAACAGGCCCTTACTCTATTGATTAGAAGTAGCATACATCAGTTAATTGCTCCCGAATTCCAGTACCCTTAGATCACGTTAATTTTAGTGACATTGCTTTGATAAACAACAGGTAATCTACCGCTATTGCGTTTTCACTTTAGTACTATGCCTCTAGTGAGACGTATTTCTAATACTGCCAAAGTAAACCAATTTTACATGTTGCAGCTCGCATTTGACCTACTTTTCTCGTGTTACTATCTTAAGACGGTAAATCAGTCATACATTTAACTTTTCTATTTTTATGCCTTTGATACTATGACCCATCTCAATGGTGCAGCCAGAATTCGTTACAGGAAGGAAAATGGGAGGGCGAGTTGCTTAATGAAAATCAGTAGCGCTTGGGAGATTTTTTTTTTTACCCTTCCCAATAGAATGTTCAAATTTACTATACAATTCTTAATCAGTCTGTCCTTTTTTAGAATTCCTACACTGCTTTAGAGTGAAATATTCAGCTTTTTTTAAAATTTTATATTTTAAAAATTATTTTTTAAAGCGGAGGTCCTTGTCGTCAAACATTCACCTATACTACGTCGCAGTTTACTGTCCATTTTATTATGGGGGTACCATATAGGTGGACAGCATTACCCCCTATGAAGGGATGACACAAACGGAGGCATTTTTCGTGGCGCGACGCCAGGATTCGATCCGAGCACCCTCAGCATCGAAACCAGCGCGCTGTACCACAGGGCCGCCACAAGCCCATATTCAGCTTGTTGTGACTCAATCTTTATTAAATGTTCTTCCATGGTTTCTTAAATGGAATTTTATACAGCAAAAATCACAACTGATTTAATTAAAAATAGCTAAAATAAGAAAACAGATCAATTCGGGGAAAATAAGTACTACGGGCTACTGAACTGTGTATGGACTGAAGATATCTCACGTCTCGGGGTCCAGGGCAACGTGTCACTGACAACCATACCCACGATCTAATAATTACTAAGTATAAATTCGCATCAGTACACCTGAATGCATTTCAACTGGACTGAGAAGGATAACTCGTAACTTAACATATCTTAACTTATATCTAACATAGTAAAATTATATCAACAGAAATATTCAAAAAATAATTTGACAGAATACTGTCAATCAACGGACACAGTTCTTAAATTTTGCGGAGGTGATTCATAAAAAGGCAATTCAAAAGTTATTCACAGTGTATAATGAACAAACTGGATTTTCTGGCTGGAGGCTGCGGGAGGTGCGTCGAATCAAAACCAATGAGAACTAATTAAAAACCGATCTAAGGGTCCACATACTCCTCCATGGTTTCTGAACTTACATATTCCCTGGGTACTAAACTCAACCATTTTCCAGTTTTGCAGGGAAGAAAGCGAAGTGCCACAATCGAAAGTTAAGTGCTTTCAACTTGTCACGGTTGCAGTCTGGCACATTCCGGGTCTGTCTATGCGTATGTGTAAACTCACATAGATGCAACCCAGTAATCCAACAAGTCATGGCAAACTGACGTCACGAAGTGATATAACACATAGGCGGTTAGATTCTGACGTCCGTCAGAAATGACTCGCATTCTGATTGGACAATGGGCGGTGTCCTTTAAGCTGATGTTCATATCGTTTTCTTCATTTTCTGGATATCTAATATTGAAACTTTATTATAGTAAAAGGGTTAAATTAATACTTTGTTGCTAGACCATTCAACAATAGCCTAGTTTGATGCTTCGAGTAAAAAATTCTGAAGAGAGAAAATAGCTATTTTGCTTGTCTGTTTTAAGTCATTCAGAAAAACCAATTAAGGAGTCGTTGTTCCTTGCCGAAGGACAATTCTAAACACCTATCTCATTTGCCAATTTCAACTATGAGCTGACGATATAGGCATGTCGTTTCTTTATAGTTCTGTCCAAGCCTTATAAGGACGTAATAAAAGAAATGCCGAATTTCCAGGTAAAATAGTTCATTTGAGCTTTGAAGAGGACGACTTATAATAAAAAAAGATAATACCTAATCCCTACAAACAGCAGTAAACCAATGGGCTAAGCGGAAATTGAAAACTGTTGATGAAAGGAAATTTAGGGAAAAATTCTGATTAGAGTATTTATCACAACAAAACAGGTAAGTGAAGCAATTTATATATACAAGAAAACTTCTTACAATATAAATTCGTTTCTAAAGTTCATATCTACTGTGCTTCGTGGTCCATATGATACTCTAGCCTGGTGCCAGCCTGGATACTTAACCTTATGCTTCTTATTAGCGCTTAAACTTCTGACACGTCCAGAAACTCTTTATGCTTCATGTAATTCACATTTTATTCACAGCAAAAGAATGTTAACTAAACTTTACAAAACTTTTGCTCTTAATTGAGGAGTTTTAACTCCCGCTCTGTACCAGTTCATTTTAATGAAGAATGTTTATTTTCGATTTTAGTTTGTTGTTCATACATTACTACTCAATGACATGAAAACAGATCGGTTAAATAATGTTGGGCAAAGAATGGGCCTGCCCTACTTTTCGCTGGCGTTCCAGTTCATTATAAAGGTATTTATTTAGGATGAGTGGAGAGTTTGTAAAGCACAACAATGATATGTACTTAACTGGTCAAAAGATTTTTTCCCGAATCTCGCTCTATCGACAAGCGTTATTACCTGAACTGATCCATAACAAAAAATCATTCAACAACTGTTGTAATAACTTTTAGAACACTATACTTTTAAGACTATCATTAAATATTTCAGCATGTTAAAAGTGCCACTGCAGATAGGCAAATCATATAACATTAGGGGTACTGAGACAGATTTTCACCATGATATACAAGATTTTGTACCATGTGTGAACAAAAAAACTAAGATGGTTTTATGTAATATTTTATTGTGACGCGTATATACCACCACTATTGTGGAGGGTAAGCCAGTCACTCAAACTCATTAACAAAACATAACACATTTATTGACAAAGTACGAGTATTGGCAGATTACGCCGACACACACATCTTAAATTATGGCGCGAACCTGCTTTGATAAGATCCACTTGAAACATCACGAGAGGTCTAAAATAAGTTGAAATACGTCGTAAAAGAGGGAGCAACCGCCTCAGCCTCCAACTTAAACACGCCAGTCAAACTGACAAATGGCTAAGGCAAACAAGCCGCGATTCAGTAAAAACTACAAACTTAAGAATCTGTTTACCATCGGTCTGGCTATGGCTTACGCAGCCAATCAGAGTTTGCTGTGACGTTTGCTGATACGAAGCGATTCAATGTATAAGTTAACGTGATTCATTGAATATTTAATTAGTAATTAATCTTTCTAAAATGTAAGCTGAAAATGTAGACCATGGAGCACCACACACTCCCCCCGTAGAGAAGATTGAAATTTACTATTAAAATTTAAATCTAACAACTGGCTTTGAAATTCGCCCAGATTTAGTTACTGTATTTTCCTGTCGGGGAATGTGATGTTTCTCAGTGTCTCCATGTGCTTTAGTTAATACATAAGCAGGCTTTACACGATCAATGCTTACAGATTGACGTTTACTCTTGGTACAAATAGTCAGTGTCTTTGCTTTTCTTGACATGATAGCATATGGTCCTTCATATGGTGGTGCCAACGGAGGCTTCACATGGTCTGTCTGCAGGAACACATGTGTACAGTCCTTGAGGACAAAGACTGGTGGCTTGGCATGTCTTCCTGTCGTATTTGGTGTCAAGTTGGTCATATGGGAACTCAGCCTCTGCAACATCTCAGCTGGCTCGTCCTTCACCGGGTTACTCTGAAAAAACTCACCTGGAAGTCTTAACAGACCACCGAACACTAATTGTGCTGGGGCAGCCTGCAGATCCTCCCTTACAGTTGATCTGATAGCCAGAAGCACCAGTGGTAGAGCATCAACCCAATGTACCGGATCTACTGCCATCAGTGATGATTTAAGCACTCGATGGTATCGTTCCACCAATCAATTGCTCTGTGGGTGGTATGCCTTAGTCCTGCTGCGCCGGATCCCCAAGCACGTTGACAGCCTATTAAAAAGTTGAGACTCAAGTTTGGTCCGCTGTCTGTCGTTATCACCTCGGGAATACCATAACGAGCTATCCAAGTAGATCAGAAAGCATCCGCTATGGTTTCTGCCCGTTGGTCCGGAAGTGGCACAGCTTCCGACCATCGCGTCTGGCGATCCACACAAGTCAGCAGATACCGGTTGCCTTTGGATGGAGGTAGGGGCCCAACTATGTCAATGTGGACATGAGAAAACCTATTTGTTGCGACGAAAGTTCCCAGAGGCGCCTTGTTGTGTCTGGTCACCTTGACTCGCTGGCACTGATTGCATTGTCTGCACAATCTTTCCTCATGACCGTCCACACGAACCGTTGTTGGATGAGTCACCAAGTTCCTTTTACACCAGGATGTGAAAGTTTGTGGTTGGCTTCAAAAATCCCCCGTCTCCATACTCTAGGTACAAATGGTCTAACTAGGTCGTGAGACACATCACAATACAATTTTCTTTCACAGGCAGGCAAAGCAATTAACTTTAACTCAAGACCTCTTACCTCCTTTGAACGCAATCTGTCGTAACTCGGGATCTGTTACTTGATCCTCGGTAAATAAATTAAAATCAATTGAACTATTTAAATTCAAAGTGTATATTCTGGATAGCGCGTCAGCTACTATATTTTGTTTTCCTGGCAAATATTGGATATCTGCAGTGTATTGGCTAACAAGTTCTAAGTGTCTAACCTGTTGAGGGCTAGCACTTGTTAATTTTTGGTGAAGTGCGAAGGTTAAGAGTTTGTGATCAATGAAGATCGTGACTGTTCTTCCTTCAAGCATGTGCCTAAAATGTTTTACTGCAAAATATAACGCTTACAGTTCTCTATCAAATGCACTGTATTTAGTTTGAGTGGGGGTTAATTTTCGCGAAAAGAACCCTAATGGCTCCTCACCATCCTTGGTAAGTTGAGAAAGAACGGCACCGACTGCTCGGTCTGACGCATCGACAGTTAACAATAGGCGCGCGCTGGGAGCTGGGAATTTCAGTGCATTTACCTCCGAAATAGCTTTCCTACAAGTTTCGAATGCATTTATTAATGGTTCTGTCCACGGTATTGGAGTCATATCCTTTTTCTTTCTGTTAATTACGAGATCAAAAAGCAATGCCTGTTTCTCCGCAATATTAGGCAAAAAACGATGATAAAAATTTAAAATTGCTAGAAAAATCTGAAGTTGACTGATATTGTTTGGGCGAGGGTATTGCTGTAATGTTTGGACCTTTTCAGGTAGCGGTTCAATTCCCTGCTTTGAAATTTGAAAGCCCAAAAATGGTATTTTGTCAACTTCAAATAGGCATTTCTGGAGGTTTAAAATCAGGCCATGTTGACTTAGAGTTGAAAAAAGTATTTCTAAGTGTTTTTTGTGCTGTATCTCGTTATCAGAAAAGACAAAGATATCGTCAAGATATGACAAACAAAAGTCCACGTCTCTAAGTATACTGTCTAAATAACGCTGGAATGTGTTTCCACTGTTTCTCAAACCGAATGGCATTTTCCGGAATTCGAACAAACCTATAGGGGTCATCACCGCGGTCTTAGGAATGTCTGTAACCTCAACCGGAATCTGATAGTATGCTCGAACCAAGTCGACCTTCGAAAAAAACTGTTTCCCCCGTAATCCCATAACATCATGGATGTGTGGGAGGGGGTAGCGGTCGGGAGTTGTGACCTTGTTGAGTGCCCTATAATCTCCGCATATTCTCGAAGTTCCGTCCTTTTTCTTAACAAAATGAATAGGGCTGGCCCATGGGCTTTTAGAGGGCTGAATAACACCCTGTTCCATTAGAGATTTAAATTCCAACTTCAATGTTTGAAGCTTCTCGGGGTTCAGCCTACGAGGTCTCTAAAAAATGGGTGGACCTGTAGTTTCAATACAGTGCGTTACCGGAAAGTTTTGCAAGTTATTATTGCAATGCACATTTGGATTGAAAAATTTTGGAAATCGCGTTAGAATTCTTTCATATTCAGTTTCCCCCTCCAGTGGAGCGAGTTTTAAACTAGGGCCAGTCCCTGGCTATCCCGATACTGCTAATGCTGTAATGTTATCTGTAACTTTCTTATTTTGTACATCCACCAAGATACCATAATGATTAAGGAAGTCGGCTCCTAGAATTGGCGTGGTAATGGCTGCCACAACCAAATTCTAACTGAATGCTCGGCGAAGTCCAAAATCTAACTTCAAATTGACTGAACCAAATGTTTTGTTAACAGAATTGTTTGCAGCATACAATTTTAAATCCTGCACCATTCTATTTCTTGTTAGCTTTTGAGGAAAACAGCTTAATGCTGCCCCCGTGTCCACTAAAAACTTAGCGCCTGTATTTTTCTCGTAAATAAACAACCGGCTTCCGAAACTACGTTCATCTGGCTCCGGTACTTCAGATGCGCCTAGGCGTTTTCCGAAAAATTACATGGCGATACACATTTTTTAGCTAAACTTCTGAACTTCCGGTGGTACCAACACCTTTCTGTTGAAGTAGAAAAATGGAGTTGATCTGGCTTCATTCCTCGTTTTACTGCGATCACGTTTCTTAAAATACCTAGAAAGACCGTTGTATTGTGTACTTTTACTTTGCGCCTCCAATTTAGCTATTCGTGATTCCAACTTTTGCGACTGTGTTGGAGGGGTTTGAGAATCAACGGGAGCTAAAAACTCTCCCGAGGTTTCATAAACTTTATCAGCTACCCGAGCAAGCTTTGAGTTATCCTGCATATCGTCCACACAAGCACCTAAAATTTGTTGGATGTTAATGGGTAATCTCTGTAACCAGAGTTCTCGCAATGCGGTATTATTAAGTTTTCCCCCGTTTAAACTATCCATTTCGCAAAGTAGCTGTGAAGGTCTTTGATCCCCTAAACATAATCCACTAAACAACTTTTTAAGTTTCAAACTCTCAGATTCCTCATAATAGGATAAAATGTTTTTTTAAAGTGTTGTATGCATTTTCTGCAGGGGTATTAAGTACTATATCACGTACACATTTTAGTATTTTTGTATCCAAAACGGCTACGACTGAAAGAAACTTTGTGGAATCTTCTGTTATATCCGCTACTTTAAATTGAGCTTCCACCTGTCGGAAGCTTAACGTAGGATCAGCCTCCCAAAAAACAGGGGCTTTAAATGCCACCCTACATATATCGGCATCCTCATTCAAATTAGTATTAGGCATTTTCCTTTCTTTAAATAATATGTATGCAACACGAAAAAAAATACAGTTTATACTTTTAGGAAATGTGTATATATTAAAAGCATACTTTAAGCTATAAAAATACCAAAAACAATATCACACAAATGAGCATTCTTATGTATAAACATTATATGAAAATTTTCTTCGAAATAAATCAAGTATAAACATGGATTACAACTTCAAGAGGTCAAGAGTTAAGGTAAAAAATTATAGCCTACCTGCACCTGTGCTGACGAAACCACTGCAAAATTTGCGCTGATGAAACCACTGCATCAAAACTTGACTTCGTAATCGATGACTTCGCGTAAAATAGAAATGGTCAAAACAAGTGTTCGGTTTATTCTAATAGAACTGTCCAAAATGTCACCAATATTGTGGCGGGTATATACCATCACAATTGTGGAGGGTAAGCCAGTCACTCAAACTCATTAACAAAACTTAACACATTTATTGACAAAGTATTAGTATTGGCAGATTACGCAGACATACACATCTTAAATTATGGCGCGAACCTGCTTTGATAAGATCCACTTGAAACATCATGAGAGGTCTAAAATAAGTTGAAATGCGTCGTAAAAGAGGGAGCAACCTCCTCAGCCTCCAACTTAAACACGCCAGTCAAACTGACAAATGGCTAAGGCAAACAAGCCGCGATTCAGTAAAAACTACAAACTTAAGAACCTCTGTTTCCCATCGGTCTGCTGGCTATGGCTTATAACTGCTTATGCAGCCAATCAGAGTTTGCTGTGACGTTTGCTGATACGAAGCGATTCAATGCATAAGTTAACGTGATTCATTGAATATTTAATTAGTGATTAATCTTTCTAAAATGTAAGCAGAAAATATAGACCATGGAGCACCACAATTTCCTCTAAAATGTTTCATTTCATTACAATACAAACTTCCATTCTGTAAAGTGTAACTTCATTTTATACGTACGAATGTTGCAGTGAACGGGTGATCCAAATATTTTGTAGATCAAACTTTGCTAAATTTATGAGTACTTCATTCCTCTTTATTGCAATGTCATTTGGGGCTTTAATGGAATTTAATTCTTTTTCATTTTTATCATTCACTGATTTACTTCCTAGTTTTGGTGCAATCAATGAATCAATCCATAATCACCTAAACAGATCATCGTTTTGTGCGACTAACAGAAATTCAACACACACTTACTACCAACCCTATGAATCTAACAATCACACACTACAACCTTAAAAATGGGTAAGTAACCCACAAAATCCCTTAATGACACTAATAAAATCCCCCATCTAAATCAAACAAATATTTTGAGCGCAATAAAGCAAAGATCCCCACATATGGTCCATGTCGAATACTACTTAATCGCAGACTTCTTCAAATTACCGAAAACCAAGAAATTAATATAAATCCCTTTAGTTCAACTAGATCAACTTAAAAATAACAAATTCTCAATATTTTGATATAATATATAAATGCACTTAAACTAAAAATCAATAATTAGAAAATAGCATGGCATGTTTGCAGAATTTAACTGATAACGGCTTTAAATTAGCTGAGAAAACCGCAGCATTAGAAAATGAAGCGTCATCAATATATTTAATAAACACACACAATATAATTAATAATGGAGTCATGGTACCAGTAAATAAAATTTAAGCCACAATTCATACAAAATTACCCGATGACTGATGGACAAGTCATCCAGTTAACAAGATTTAAAAGGCAAATGAATCAAATAACAATATGAATATAAACAAAGTTAACAATGTCAACAATATAACCAATTAAATCAGTTTTAAAATTAAGGCACAGATAACATGAGCTATAATACTGTCAAAGAAAACCGATGCTGTGATAACATTTAAAATGTGATACATCTGTTTCTGATAACTAATATGAATACATTGTCATCCAAGCCATTTGGCATTGATTTCATTCTTCTTTTTACGGAAGCACATGTTAACGAGCGTACACATGTCTAATAAATAATGATTCGGGTCACCCCACTTTACCACTGACCTACTTATCTTTGGCTCCTATTCCCATCCTCTGTAGATAAGATTGGGAATTACAAGACTATACTCGGGGCATACCTAACCTGAATACAGGTGGGACGCTAGAGCAGTATGATTCCGCGATTGCGATATATTTCGCACTTTTTCCTATTAACAGAGTTGATTAAAGGTACATTTCAGACATAAATCATTAAAATAATGATTTAACTGATAAAGCGTAGACATATTTGGGCAACAAAAATGTGGTGGTTCATGGCGCGTGGCCGACCTTTCCCTGGTCGACGTCTAACATTCCCTGTTTCTTGGAATCGATTCCACAGCCTTGCAATGACACTTCTGGCGACTCCAACAGCGGCCGCGACACTACATTGTGTGGACACTACGTTGTGTTTGTCTGGATTCAAGTCTGCCTATAATACGCCATGACATGGATTCCGGTAAATCACGTTGTTGAGACATTTTCAAGTCACCTTTTCTTAAAAAGAATAACCGAGCAATCGAATTTCACAGTTAAGGCAGTGAAACAGACGTTTCTGCAACATCCCGATTTTCGCCCTTATGTTCTTTTTGTGGTTTTTGACGTCATGAACTTTGATTTGCATATGAAGTTTTCTTCTTCTGTTTCCTGCTAGGCTTTAAATTATGGATGATTTATTTTATGTTACTTATCGGTGTAAGTATTTGCGTAATTTCGTTAAAACCATGTGCTCCCCTAATTGTTTTAAGCAGTGTATATACCTGGTGCGTCATAAATTCGTAATAAAAGAAGAAATCCTCGGAAAAATTTTCTCTTTGTGCCAATAGGATCCGAGAGACATTGGATATTTTTTTCATGTAAAAAAAAGTTTCCAAAAGTAACCGAAAGAGGGCGCTCACATGTCATACTGAGACGTTTTATGCAAATCAGGGAAACGCAGACTGTAAATCAAACAGATCATAATAACATGAGACTGTGCATTTATTTTAAAGTAACAGATGTTCAACATTACCACCAGCACAAGGTAATAGGCAAGTGAGGTGCGTCACTACGCCCATTACAGCGAATTTGCCATCGATGGCAGCGACTGTCTGTCGAATGGCATTTTTCAGTTCCACCAAAGTGGTTGGGGAGCCCCGGTACACACGAGACTTGTACCGGGTAATAAAAACCAGGTTAAGTATCCCCACAACCAAAAATCTGCCGGGGTCAAGTCTGATGATCGTGAGGGCCACTGAACCTTACAACTACGACTTATCACTCAGTCTGCAGGGAAAGATTCCAACAGGAATGTCTGGACATCACATGAAATGTGGGGCGGGGCACCATCCTGCAGGACGCTCACAACAGGTAATGCATGTCTTTCCTGCAATGAAGTCTTAACGTGGTCACGCAAAAGCGTAAGATACCGTGCTGCAGTGACTGTACATGATTTCCTGCCGGATACAGGACAAGGCTCTTCAAAAAAGAAAGGGCTCAGAATAAAAGACGCGGTGAAACCACACCAAACAATCACACGAGGAAAATGCAATGGCTGGCTCAGGTACTCACGAGGGTTTGACGTCGCCCAGATAAGACTGTTTTGCGTATTAGCGTCACCATGCAGTGAAAAGTGGGCTTCATCCGTCCACATGACGTTCAGCAACCATTGTGGGTTACGTTCCATTTGTGCCAGAGCCCATGTAGCAAAGTTTTGTCTTGCAACTGTATCTGAAGGTAATAACTGCTGAACTGCCTGGATTTTGTACGGATACAGATTCAACATACCGTGTAGAATACGTCGAATCGACGGTTACGAAATCCCCATTCTTCTCCCAGCTTCACGAGCACTGCTACTCCCAGTTGATGTCTCGGCTGCCAAATCTTCCATGACACTTTGTACAACATGGACGCGGTCCACGCTCAAGGATGGTCTGCCACTTCGTGCATGATCCCCCAAACTCCCCGTTTCCTCAAAATGCGTACTAAATTCAGTATCCCATTCAATGAAATAGGGCTTTTTTTGCGGCTTCAGCCCTTTCTCCGTGCGAAACTTTAGCAATGCAACAGTTGTGGATTCACCATTCTTGTAGAAAAGTTTAACCACCAGCGCTCGACCTGGTAAAGAAAGCATTCTGCCGGCTTCGAATGACAGATCCATTTCCAGCCAGGTGTTTTATTGATAGCCTGATTTGCATAAAACGTCTCAGTATGACGTGTGAGCGCCCTCTTTCGGTTACTTTTGGAAACTTTGGAATTTTTTCCCTGTAAAAAAAATATCCCTCTGATCCTTTTGGCGCAAACAGAAATTTTTTCCGAGCATTACTTCTTTTATTACGAATTTTTGAACTTTGCACGAATTTATGACGCACCCGGTATATATATATATGTGTGTGTGGAGGGGTATAGATATATTCTGTGAGCTAAATTTCTACATACATGTCTGATCATGTTGCCTGTGAATGTCATGTTTCAAAAATCGTACTTGATACTACCAGACGAATACAAAAGTTTCAGAACAGCAATACAATCTCAGTCTTCAGGTAAAAAAATTCCACTTTCTGTTAACTACTTAAAAATCTGAAAGGGTAATATTTCTAAGAACTTTTATTTTTGCCTTGGAAAGGCACTTTAAGGGTTTGATTTCATGAATAAGGGATCAATTGAGTTTATAAAATGAGCTTTATCTATGGCGATGATAAAAAAATTCTTTCATGCATTCTTAAAAGTCTGATGCTGGAGGGATTTTTCCTGCATTATAGGGATGCAAATGTTTAAAACTGTTAACTTCACGTATTTCGGGCCAAAAATTAGCAAATACAATTCAATTTACCAAGTAATAATAAGAGTTATTTTGGTATCAAATAAGATATACTTCACTGGTTGAGAAACCTATTTTAAACAAAATTTGCATCCCGAAAAACCAAATTGCTTCCCCACAAAGTATCATCCGAGATGTCTTAATGTGTTTTTCCGAGACATGGATTCGCTGCACTAAAATAATTTTGGGTTCCTTTAATAACATAATTTTGAGGTGTTTCGAAGAGGTAAAACTGATTTATTGTGTAAAATTGTACAATTTTGAGTATTTTTACGATTCACAAAGACATCTTCCTTCATTCCAATAAATGTACTTCTGTAAAAGTAAATCATTTCAACTGGGCTGCTCCAATGAAGAGATTGAAATATGACTATGGTAGAGCAATTCGTCAAGGCAAAACTTACTGGTACTAGGAAGAGAGGCAGGCCCATATGAATCAATGCGATGAGATTGTTTGAATCTTAAAAGCTGTTAGATATAATCGCTTCTCTCATTGGTTAATGTTTAACACTATCGCATTCGTGATTGGTTAATCTATTCTTTGGTCACTTAATCTTTGTTTTGAAATACATTGTAGCTTTCTTTCAGGTACGATTGGTGCGAATGTTTCTCATTGGCTTATTGTTTATTACTCGCTTATGATTGGCCAGTGCTTTAATCCTTGCCATGCTTGTATATATACCGCTGTTTTTGTGTCTATGTAAGTCTTGTCCTTGTGTTGTCAATTAAACCCACGTTTTCTCGTGCCTCTGACGTCGTTCTTGAATTTCTTACAAAGGCAAATAAAGGGAGATATATTTAGTCACTTGAGGACATCTAGTGATGGACATGTCTCATCTTGGGCTATAATGGCATGGATGAAGATGATATATATAAAATAAATTTCTTTTGATAAGAGTAGACTAGACATAATATATGATTATCGGCAAAGTAGGTTATGAAATTCTATCATTTTCCTTAACTTATAAACGATGAGTATTTTCGGTTGCATATATGTATAATACAGTAGAACCTCGATATATCGAGCCTCGATATAATCCAATTTTTTGATAAATCGAAGTTTTCCCATTCTCCTTGAACCTGCCTAACACTCCCATGTCATTTTTACCTCTGCATATTGAAGGACTGGTCAGGAAGACCTCGATATTTCGAATTTTTAGTTTGCTTGGCTCGGAACCGCACCTCTATATATCGAAGTTGTTTTGATAAAAATAATTTTGATTTCTAATTGCAGTGAGTTTACAATTATTTTAGTGTGAACTTCTATATATCGAAGTCAGTCATAAATCACCTCGATAAATCGAACCTCGTGATAAAAATGGGGGTGATGATAAGAATGGGGTGTGTGGTACAAATAGTAGCAATAATAAAAATTAATTGGTGCGAAAAATGATAAGAAATTAATGATGAGAAATGGGGGATGGCACGTGATATCTGGCGATAATCAAATTAGATTTTCACACCAGCAAAGTATAGTAAGTAAATTACCATTGCGTTGTGTATTTTTAAATTTTGTAAAGTATAGTCAGAGTGAAATATATACTTATCTACACTCGATAATTTTAACATTTGAGAAATACAGTTTCTTTCCCGTGATCTTGGTATCACGTGGAAGACGACATACATCAGCTAGAAAGCACGAGGATCAGGCGACGGGGGAAAGATGGAGCTAGGCCTACTACGTAGAATCTGGTCCACGAGTCGAAGCATAGAAATTTGACGAGGAACCGGACAATTGGACTTCGGAAAGTGACACACATCTAGATGTAGCTCGGCGATGATTATGCCTGACCCAAAGGACTGGTCAAGTCAGAAAGTTTAGTAGATCTTGCTGGACGATGCATTTTGAATATGTTGACTCGACACGAAGAAATAACACTGGCATATTTTTAAATCTATACTGTGTATTAATCTAAGACATCTTGACGAAAACTGAGGATTACAGAAATTTTGCATCTTAAAACCAGCCAGTATCACAATAAATTATGTCCGTTGACAAACGAAATAGAGGGAACTCGCCCTGCTTACAACCAACACCTCTCATGGCGAAGATGCTCTCTCGAAAAGAATCGTCTTTACAAAATGCTCTTATAGAAAATACCAGCTTGCGTCACTGCAAGCGCGTTCTCTTATATAGGGTACATAGCCTGCTCACAGACTAGAGATCGTAAGCGCTAGTATGCTTCCGCTCTGATAAATAGATCACATCTCCTTTTGCACATATTAATCAAATAAAACTTGCAGGAAGGGATAATTAAATCATTTACAAATGCTAGCTGTAGCAAAAGACTATATTAAAAACTAAATACTAAAAACTGCGATTACATTGTTATTATTATTAGGGAAAACTCTGCGTATGAATATATTCTCTATCCTGCACGTGTTTATCAGTTAAACTACAGTTAAGTGAAGGATTCGAATCGCCATGCGATTTCGAATTCGTGAATCGATTCTGTTATTGTTGATATATTTGATTATTGTAGACAATAACAATGCAATTGCTTTAAGAATTCAAACTGTGCCTGGAAAATTATAAGTTATATTTTAATCATTAAGTTAACCGAGCAAAGTTAATATTAATACAGCTAGCGAATAATTAATTTAAGAGATGATATAAATTAATGAAGTAAAATATAGTAGTTAATTAAAGTTGATATTAATAATTATATTTGATATTTAATGATTGAAAAGGCAATTAATTTTCTACATAGTGACATTATGTCACACCTCGGTATATAAAAATCCTCGATAATCCGAAGTTTTCTCGTTCCCCTTGAGGTTCGATAGATCAAGGTTTCACTGTATATCGATATTTTTGGATTACGAGATCATTAGCTGTAGCTTTTGAAAAATAGTAGATCTATCTGATATAAGAATGGTTACATATTTATCAGACAGTTGAATTTGATATGATCTGTAAAGTACAGGAAAAATAATTCTTGAAAATAATATCCAATTTTTTAACTAAGCATAAAACTCATGCAATGCTCGAATTTCTCCTCTGTTCTCAGTTCCCCTTGTACTATTTTACTGTGAAACTTTTCCCCTTGTAATCCATTAACTTCTCGGTTCAAACCGGGATATAAATCTAGCTCAGATATTCGATACAGAATATTCTTCGTAAAATCATCCTCACAGAACATTGCAGTTTTATTTTCTGGGAATATTTTAATTCTATTTAAAATTTGCCAGAAAAATTCATGAAACATTTTATCTCTACAAAAGCAAAGTTAAACGATGTAGAGTAATCGGATTTTTTTTTTGTCAGAAAGAGCTTGAAATTAAAATATAAAAACACATTTTAACTCAAGAAATCGAAGTAACCCCAAAAGACATCAGAAAATATTCCTTTCTCTTATCAGCTTCAAAACGATGAACGAAAGTTGTTATAAAAACATGCTTGATAATTGCTTAGAATTGAATATTCAGAGAGATTTACTAATGTTTGCAAACGTAAATTATGTTTGCATATGTCTGATTAAAATGTATAAATCTATCTCCAACTCGTTTTTGTTTGAAAAAAATGTAAAAGAAAAGAAATGATTTCTTTGTTATGCAAATTACCATTCAATGAATAAAATGAAATAGTGACCACTTAACAATAAGCATGGAAGGAAGATCATTCTATTGTTAAGCAAATGAGGATTCTTGAATGTGAGTCTGTAATTCTTACGCTGGTGTCTCTACCCCAATGATAATTTCAGACTTGTAACTTGTGAAAATGTTTTTTTAAGAAATCAATCGAAACTTATCTGATTAAGTCTTCGATATATATATCTATATGTAACTCTTCTTAGGTAAAAAGATTTTTTTTTTTATAATTTCGAACAACTTTTTGCGTTGTAAGTACAGAAAAATTTATTGTGTATCTGCATAAAACAGTTCCTTTGTGAATTGGACTTTAGTAAATTAATTTTGTCCTACTTTTTCTGAAGTTAAATGCATAAAAATTATGAATTTTTAATTTCATTCTTGAGAACACGCACATATATTCATAAAAAACGTGATGAATTTTATAAAAGATGAGAGGAAGGCTAAAGTGTTCGCTTCAATTGTCAGATTGATAGCGTATTTGCATAATTCGAACAATGTAAAGAATGAAAATTTTCTGGCCGAATGCCCCGCAAAACAGTCACTTTTTTTTCGGAACCATTACTGGCTTGCCATACAGAAGTTTCATTTTATATATATATATATATATATATATATATATATATATATATATATATATATATATATGAAAATGATTTATCTAGCCATGAACTCCATTTGTCAGAGTAGAAATAAATCAGTTATAAAATGTTCCCTTACTCTTTAGTGACGTGAAAGCATTTTATTTATTTTCTTTTTTTTTGGGGTTTTCTGTTGCCACCTTTATTTTATTTATTTTCCTTCTCTCTCTTACGAATATTCCTAAGTGTTGAATTATGACGCCACTTCATCCGAGGTATAAAAATCTCTGTATAAAAGAGATGAGATGGAGAAAGGACTGATTTTGATTGCTAGTGTTTATCTAGGTGCAGTTTGGTTAGGTTAGCTTAATTAAACCCCATGGTTTGCCGCCAGTTAGCTGAATGTGGGACAGAACAAGATTAAAGTGAAGTTTCAGTAGTTGTATGAAGCGGAAGTGCAGTTGATGTCTAAATATTAAATTGTGTAATTATTACCGCGCAATAGTTGAGTGAAGTAATGTTGGGCTTCTCTGTATTCATTCGTGCTGTTAACCCTCAAACCGGTACATGAATTTGTTGCCACTATCAGGACTATCGGTCAAATTGACCCCCAAGCCTAAAAAGCCGTTATTTTTGCGTTATTAAGATGGAACTGCATGTTGATATTGTGCACAGGGTTGTTTGATTTATATTAGTGATGAATAGTGAGAGAAAAAAGCATCTACACTTATTTATTCAATTTATTTAATTTATTTTGATCTGGTATCTACATCATCAAATCGTAGGGCTCTTAAAAGAATTGCACAATGTTTTTCAGACATAATTGCTCGAAAAATTAGCCTGCCAGTGATTGAGGTAGAGAAGAGTGGCTTCACAGGATGCTTTAAAAATCGCACAGAACACTGAAATCCATATCAGGCCTGTTATTGCTCAGTGGCAATAACAGGCCTACCGGTCATTTTGACCGCCATACTTTTACAAAATTGCAACTTACTGGCAAATGTCGAGCATTTGTGAAACCCTAATGTGCTCTCCCTGATGTCCAGGAACTGACTGATGATGTCAAAGCCAGCCAAGCGTTCACGCCTCTCCCCACTCCTGCCCCACACCTTAGTTCCATCGCTGCCGGTCATAATGACCAGTGGGCAGGTTTGAGGGTTAATAAACTTGTGGTTTTCGAAAGGAGTTCGTGACTATTGCTTCAGTCTACTGAACTGGAGGATCAAATGCCGTTCAGCTGTATAGCGAAAAATCTCGAACGTTTTAACTCCCCCCCCCCCCCAAAAAAAAAAAACAACAACAAAAAAACAACAAAAAAAACCCAGTTAAATCGATTTTAAGTTATAATGGATGTAGATTTAAGCATGATGGTAAGAATTAATTTTTGGCATGAAATTTTTGATTTTGAGAAATCAAATTTTTTTTCAGTTATTAGTTTTGTTTTTATCTATCCAGTGATAAATATAGTAAACTTAAAATGAGCAAATAATTGCACTTTTAGGCGTCAAAATGTATACTTATTTTCTTTTCACTTAAAATGAATGAAAATCGTTAAAGAAATTTTATGGGAGATAAATAAATGAATTGTAAAAAAATCCCAAAATTCTAATGAATACTCCGCAAACAAAGCAATGTCTCTCGTGGAATTAATTCAATTTTACTTCTCAGGGTGATGGAATCAATCTCTGCGTTCCAGTCCACGATGGATAGATTTAATCTCTCACGAATTGTCGTAACAAAAAAAAAGGTAGAATTTCTAAAGAAATGAATGCGAAAGAATGACAGGAATAAATTACATTAAGAGCATATCAAGTCAGTCCGCATTAGGGATTACACTGTCTCTGGGGCATTCAACAGCTGTCTCATACCGGAGAGCTCATTTAGAAGAGTCAAGCATACAGTTTAATAAGGTGGGTAATTGAGGGTGGCCTTAGTTTAATATGGTGGAATTGCAGGTTATGTTTCAACTCCTATTAATAGATACCGCTGATGCATCTTTAACTTTGGACTTATCTAGAGTAACTTTCTGAGGGTTTTTTTTTTTAGTTTCCTGTTACAGGTAATAAGATAATTTTGTAAAATACAGGAAATTGCCATGTATTTGTATTTTTGTTCTAGTTCACTTTATTAAATGGGTCATCGGAAAAGTATTTGGCTAAGAAGTTTTTAAAGAAACATATCGTCTAACCATGAGCATGTGATATTTGATGATTACAGTATTCTTAGCAGCTAAGAAGAGTTGCCAATTAAACATATTTTGCTGAGTTTAAATTGATTGAAAAGGGTTTAAATGCAAGGGCAAATTAAAAATGTTACAAGTTAATATTAATATCACGCTAAAGTTTTGATAAAACATTATTACTATTCGTAAAAATAAAAATGCCATACTTTCAAAAATACATAAGTCAAGTATGTATTCTTTAAAACAACTAAAAGAATATGATTCATCATTGTGAAACTTTTTTTTACTGTGATAAATCATATTTTTTTATACTCCTACTTGAAAATTAAAAATGTGATATTTAAATCTTTCTAACATCTGATACTGCACACCAGCATACGAAGGAAAACAATCGACATGAAAGATGAAAATACTCGACAAAATAATTATGATAAAAAATTTAAATTTATAATTGCTGATAAAAAAGAGAGATTGAATTTAAGCTTAGTATAAAAAAAGTGTTCTACCGAAAACAAACAAAAAATTGTCAGAGAAGAATTTTGCGTTTGTTAATGTTGTAATTTGATTAAGAATAATAAAATTATAAAATTTCAGGCTATGCTTTTGATTTTGATTTACGCATTTTGCGAAAAAATAAATGTTTATTCAAATACATCGAAGTTTTTCTTCATTTAAAAAAAAAACTATGCAGGAGATATTTTTATATCAGAAATAAATTCATTCCGCACTTACGCTGTATTTTTATATTGGAAAAAAAATAACGCTCTTACCCTGTACTTATATATAATATGAGTGTCCGTAAATATACATGAATTAAGCAGAGGCTACTGAAAACTGAGATATTTGCAAAATTGTCAGTATCAGATGTGGATTACGATGTGTGTGTACGAGTGGTTCTGTATGTGAAAACCACTTGATAAAAGGTCATGCCGATGAGCTGATAATGAGTAAAACCTAGGTCCAAGAATGTTGTTAAACGCGTTAGCAATTGACCATTTCTTCTGCATTTATTGGTATAGATATTAATGAAAATTCCTTAAATTAGCGAAGTCTAGAGTGTTATAGCCAGATAGTAGCTGAACGACTTGCTGGCAATCTGTACCAAAATCAAGAAGATCGAGCCACTTGGTTTGCAGGGTGATTGTATCCATTCGGAATCAATTTTATGCTTCTTGTAGCAGAAGTAACTGCAGTGATTCCAAAACCAATCAACTTAGAACTAATATCTAGTCGAATTAGCTCCTACGATACTGTTAATCAACAGATTGTTTTTGAGAAGGTATAACCTCAAAAATAAACAAAACTTGATGTACACAACTAAACAACTCTCCCCATCACAAGTACATTATAAATACAAAGCCTTCCTAAAGCAATCAAAGCTGGATTAACATTGAACTTGCTTATTTAAGGAAGCCAATCATTATAATATTCCAGTTTGTTTTCCGCTATATTATCAACCGTATTCGGAATCATTGTTAAAGGGAGAATTACATCGGCTGTAACAACTGGCATGACCTTTTTAGGTATGTGACTCTAAAACTTCATATTTTAGCCTAGGGGTTCTGAAATCCATATCGGTTACAAAAACCATAATGTAAACACTGATGTCATTTTGCTTCTTTGCTCCAAGGTTGATGGTAATATTCGCTGTATAATTTTGAATATAGACTTTGAATGAAGGAAGTTTTAACAAAATGCATATAAAAATCAGACTGTACTAATACATAATCTCTGTATTTTCACTCAATTGATATGACGAGATAGATGCATTTTCATCGAAATAGCAATTGTAAGTAATACCAGTTCCCTCAAATATACATGCCTCGAGTAGTAAGGACTGGAATATAAGGATATCTAAAGATCCATAGTTATCAATAATGCTATCTAGAAATTAATATGTCAAATGATCAACAGCAGGCTAATTTAAATTAAATTTTTTCCGTAAACTTTTTTATGCTTTTAATCAAATTATCGGGGGAACGTTTTTTCTCTTTCAGGAAGTAGTTACCTCTAGCTTGATTCTCCTATAAATAATCCCTATATAACTACTCCTGCACAGATACTAATGTTGTCTACTTTTGAATACGGGGATAAATTGAGGGCTAAACAGAAATCTCTACGTTGAATTCCAAACAATGCAAAAATGCTTAAAAAGGTACCTAGGATGTAACCTTTCACCGCAATGGATCAAGGTTCATGACCTCTGGGGACGCAGAGTGTATAATCATTTTATTAACTGGCTCCTATACGCCCTTTCAAGCTATCTGAATTTTGTACCTATATTTATGCAAGGCATACAATTTCTTGTATAGGCTAGATTGAATTTTCAGTCATAGGTAAAAGTTCTGGGTATTACCATCGTCTTCAACGTACTTGTCGGCTATGACGTTCTGAGAATCCCCCGAGACTGCACTATTATTACTGAAAAACATACTTGGCTGTACGAATTATGCTTACAAACAAAACAAGACGTTAATGTGGGGTATTTATATTGTAATTTCAAACCGGGAAATCAGACTTTTATATTTAAAAGGGTAGAATTTTTATCCAAAATGACAACTTCTGCAGTAAAAAATTCTCATCATAAAGGGATGGGAAATTTTCACTCCCCGTAATATATGTAGAAATGTTGGAGAAAGTAAAATTATAAGTTTTTAACGATGTTAGTGATTTTTTGTTCTATGGAGGTGGTGGGATTTTACAGAATTTAAAACATTTTAATACGAGAAATATTTTCTTAGATGTATCCCCTAAAGTTACTCTAACATTAAAAAAACTGAGAAATTTCTAGCACCTGCTTTCATGAAGTGAATGTGGCCCTAAACTTTACCTTTTAAGAATAAATTAGTCTCTTATTTTTATAAATTAAATATCTTTTTGACTGAAGTTATTTAAACCTAAGTAATTTCGTTAAAATATGATAAACAGAAAAGTCAGAAAGAACTTTTACTGAGATAATTTTATCCACAATTTAAACACGTCTGATTTCATGTCTTTTTGAAGTTACATAGCAGTAACTGTAAATACACCTGAAAAGCTTCTATTATTTTCTTAACACGCAAAGACTACGCAACTGTGATACTTTAAAAGGGAGAGACGTCGAAGTTTAAATATGCGGAACTATCCAGAATCGTAAAATTTTAAAAGGTGATCCCCCCCTCCCCTCTATTTTAGAAGTTTTTGTTTTGAAGTGCCTATTGAAAGACAGAGGAAGAAAAATTGTGGGTTTCTGTATGTTTGCGTTCGACGAACTTGACGCAGTGTCTTCAGTTTTATGTATTTCTTCTAGCTTTAAGGATATGTGGGAAGATAGATGTACACATCTGATTTAAAGAGGGGATGAAGAATACAATAATTTAAATATCTGGTAAAATACTAAATGACACTCTGAAAAAAAAATTAAATTAGACTTGAAATGATTCGTTTGATTTTCAATTCTAACGAAATAGTATCCAGAGCTTAATAAGATATCTATATCACGCATTCATTTAAAAGATCCAAAGAATATTAAAATAGAAGCTTTATTCATAAAGAAATTCCTTGATATGAACGAATGCACTTTGCCAAATTTTTACTAAACTTAAAAAATGATAATGAAGGAATAACGATATTATAATTAATAAGGATATTGTTCATTTCCGAGATATACGGCTTTAAAAAAAAAATTAAAATAAAGGAAGTTTGAGCTTATTTCATTGAGCAAATTAAATTTTTAGAAAATAGATGGGAAGTAAGATATTTGAAGGATCTATCATATGGAAGCACATTTTTCTTTAAAAATAACCTATGCTCAGTTTTAAGTGTTAGTAAAGCGTAAAATTGGCATCACATTGCAACGGAATTTAACTAAAACGCAGTATTCAGCCGGGCAGTCCTAAATGAGCAGTTACAGCTATCAATGTTTACTGTGCCAATCACACCAAGCAACATTCGATGACAAAACTAATTCGAGAAGTATATGCCATATTTGAAAAAAGGCTTTAATTTTAATTTGAGATGCTCTAAATCAATGATATTAATTTCTAATTCGTTACAGCGGATAAGTCATGCCCAACCAATGTCAATAGATTGAAGAAATAACTTTAGTTAGACCACGCGTTTCTTTTTGTCTGTAGGGTAACATTTAAGAACGCTTTTTTTTTTTAACCTGTATTAAAACTTGGTTACCAAGAGGCATAAAAGAAAACACCCCAGGTTGGTTATTATTTAATATAGCGACTGTGGAATTCTGAGGCGTCACCGATTCAAATAATGTGATTTTTTTTTGGGTCGTATATGAATTTTGACCTATTTTAGACGATTACTGCGCATATGCTAGGGTGGCTTATCTCAGAAAAATACAGAATATAAACAGAAATAAAGAGGAAATCCCAATGACGTTTCGAGCTATGTTGAAAACAATTAATGAAAAAAATAAATAAATTGGTAAAATTTACAGGCTGACTGCTCCGTTATTTTGTCATGTATAATATAAAATTGTGGTGCAGTAGTAACGAATCTGTTTTAAACAAAATCAAACACATCATATAGTATATAGTATATTGTGAGTTTCAGAGATTTATTTCCTGATATAAAAGACTGTAAGATGTATTATATATCCTTAAACCTTTATAACAGCCTCCCAAAAAAAAAAAGAAAAAAAAATAGCGGATCCTGTAAGATGTTCACAATATCTACGAGCAAGCTCTCAATGATTCTTCGATACGTTCCGCGTCCTTCAATAATAAAACTAAAAAAGTTTTGTAAAATTTTAGAAATTGTTCCTGAAACTGTCACTAGATAAAAGGAAGAAAAATTTATATTTCATTCTTTTTCTATTTAATGCCTTTTTGATCTATTCAACGATTTTATAGCTTCTGACGCAGAAAGCACAGAAGCAACTAGCAAGACGGAATTAGAGTGGAAAAAATCACATTTTCACAGGAAAAAAAAATTTCCATTTTAACTTTTCAGGAGATTTTCTGCACTTTTTTTTTTTAGATATCATTATTGAATTTCAATGTAAAGGGTATTGGTAAATGTGGTTTCATTTTAGAACGGAGACAAAATCTATTGTTTCACAACTAAAATATCGTTACTTTGTGTATTTTATTCTGACAGCGCAGTATTTTTTTCAAAGAGAAATATTTGGTGATTTTGTTAGAAATTGTACATGGAGTCCAGTTGTTTACTTAAAACTGTGTTATTTAGAGGAGAATTATCAGGGAATTTTGAGAATTTAAAACAAAATTTAATAAAAATTTACTACCGAAATGTTATCCAACTTTTAGATGGAGCATATCAGGCCCGTTTTTATTTTAATAAAATTCAGTTTTTATGAAATTTCATAGTTTTTGTGAATGACACGGATTTGTGTCATTCATTCATAAATTTTGCTTTAATTAAATGTTAAGAAATTACTATATACCATATTGTTGTACAAATTAGCATTGAACATAGTTATTCATAATTAATTTTTAATAAATTAATAAAGACAATTTATAAGTCTCTTCGTGCTTCAAACGTTATAAAAGCACAGAAGCAACTAACTAGCAAGACGGAATTAGAGTGGAAAAAATCACATTTTCACAGGAAAAAAAAAATTTCCATTTTAACTTTTCAGGAGATTTTCTGCACTTTTTTTTTTCTAGATATCATTATTGAATTTCAATGTAAAGGGTATTGGTAAATGTGGTTTCATTTTAGAACGGAGACAAAATCTATTGTTTCACAACTAAAATATCGTTACTTTGTGTATTTTATTCTGACAGCGCAGTATTTTTTTTAAAGAGAAATATTTGGTGATTTTGTTAGAAATTGTACATGGAGTCCAGTTGTTTACTTAAAACTGTGTTATTTAGAGGAGAATTATCAGGGAATTTTGAGAATTTAAAACAAAATTTAATAAAAATTTACTACCGAAATGTTATCCAACTTTTAGATGGAGCATATGAGGCCCGTTTTTATTTTAATAAAATTCAGTTTTTATGAAATTTCATAGTTTTTGTGAATGACACGGATTTGTGTCATTCATTCATAAATTTTGTTTTAATTAAATGTTAAGAAATTACTATATACCATATTGTTGTACAAATTAGCATTGAACATAGTTATTCATAATTAATTTTTAATAAATTAATAAAGACAATTTATAAGTCTCTTCGTGCTTCAAACGTTATACTAAATCTCTGTTTTAATTCCTTTAAGCGAAGTAGGATATGCTCGTTCGTGAGAAAATTACATAGAGTTTCTTAGTGAAACAAGCTACGTTGCTGAAATTCCTTATCATGCAAAATAAGCAATATTAAACTTATTTTGATGTATTATAATCTAGGTTGAAGAATGATAATTTTTTTTAACGTTTTGAAATGTTCTTATTTTTTAATTTTTCCTAATTTTATTTCTCAAGTACTCTTCCTTTCAAAAACGCAGGTATTACTAATTAAAGATTTATCTTGTAAATACACATCACATATAATTTACATACTGAAAGTCATTTTCTATTAAAAAAAAAAAAACCTCAAATAGTAAATTTTGCTTTTTTTAAAGAATCCCGCCATTTGTCAGTGATATTTAAAAGGAAAAATTAAAAATGTTCTTGAGTGAAAATTATTTTAAGGTTCAAAGCATGTATTATAACAAACTGAAATGGGTAAAATTTAGATGTCTGTCTTTATTAAATTTTATATTATGGATATCTAAAAAGTTTTTCTTTATCTCTTTGAGAAAGTAACGGAAGAGTTTTTTTCTTCTTATCAGACATCAGTAATTAAAACTTCTTTACAACCACAAAACCCATATGATTTTTATGTCATACACAAAAGAATGTCCTTTTCAGTCTTGTTCTTTTTTGTAACTTTTGATACTTTTTGAGCACGAAGTCAACCTGTTGTACACAATCGAATGTTGCGTGGATTGTACTCCGTTTAAAATTGTTTATTACTCAAAGTGCATTTTTTTCAGAATTAATATTTTGAAACATATAAAAAAGGCTATATATTTATGAGACTGACAGAGATCTATTTTTACTGTGAAAACTGAAAATTTAAAAGTTTTATTGCCTTGTTCTAATCCGCATGCAAATATAAAGGGCTAGTCTGTAGAGAGATGAGCAAATTAAATGTTCAATTAGAAAATTTTTGCTGAAGGTCCGATGAATTGAAGACATGCAAAATGCAAATATTTATTCCATTATCTCAAATACACGGCCCATCCATTTTATCCAAAAAAAGTTTTATTTTCCCTTTATTCGTCAGACTTGAGTTTTCATCTTTAGCATAAGATTTAAAAGATACAGCAATAAACTTGAATGAAAAGTTGGGTAATTTAGATTTTTGGTCTGAAAAGGGAGCTTCTAGGTTAATTGCTTGTCAGTGTTTCATCAAGGCGGCTTATTATCTATCTAAACTTTCTTGTTTCCGCTTTAGATGTTTTAAGATATAAAATTAATTGAATTTTGAAAGAACTTTTGTCCCACTTTTTTTTGTACACTATAAAACTAAATGTTAATCATCTTTCTTAGAACTCTGATGAGCTTGCTTTTTACGTTAGTGAAAAAAAAAGTAATTCTGTGTCATGGTTCCGGGTAGTGTGATATTAAGTATAAACTACAATGTTTTTAATATTGTGGCAGAAATCATTTTTAGCAGATTTCATGTAGATTGTATTATTTCATCAATGACGTCTGGATTTGTAAAGCTTTAAAATGTATTCTAATATTTTTTGTTAATATAGCTTTCTTAAACCCCATAATTTTCTTTTAAATTTCATTCATAAATGTGAAAATAAGCGTACATTTTACATGTATTTTGTTTCGAAAATAGAAGAAAAACATTTTTATGTAGTATCCCCTTGATTTTCAATGGTAATTTTAGTATAGATTGTGTTTTAACATCAGAATTTCTGGTAATTAATATGCATATCTCTTTCCACCTATGTTGAAACCTATAATTTTAACTGGTTATGGAATTCTAGTAATCAAAGAATTTCTGTTAGAGCATATTGTTTAATTTTCCGTCTTTGAAGACTGCGTTAGTGTTCAGTACGAAAAAAATATCTGCTATAGTTGATTTGTCATTGCTTTAATTATAACCTTAAAATAAACTATCATACTCAGACTCCAATAAATCCAAACGCTTAATTCTAACTGACATATGACTGCCGACTATAAAAGATTAGCAATGCGATAGAAAAAGAATGTATTAAAATTAAGGTGGATAAAAATTTCGGCTTTAAAAATTCTGGCTGCTAAATGTGTAGTATCTTTAACGCCAATAGCCATTCCTCATATAAACCTTATTTTGCAAATGCTTATGAACTTATTTATAGAGAACAAGAGAATGTTTTGTCCTATTACTACAAAATTGTGTTAAAAACTGGTGTTAAATAAAAAAGTGATTCATTTCATAGTTGGGTTAAATATTATTATTAAACGTGTAAACAACATTGCAGTTTTAATAATAATTAAACTTAAGGATGGTGACAAATATAAAAAATAATTAGTAAACATATAAACATGTAAAAAATAAACATTAGTAAACTGGTAAACTTCATATCTAAAATTTTCAAGGGAAGTTTTAAGACACGTGTAAAGGAGAGATAAGATATATATAAACACGATATCTTTATTAGATTGTGTTAAGGGAATATAAATTATTATACGCTATTATGCCTAAATATGTGCGGTAAACAAATTGAGAGACAAATTTATCATACATATGTCATCAAAAAAAAATTGTACAGGAACTTGCATTATGACATGCACCATAAAGCATTTAGAGAGAAAAAAAGGCACATTTTTAGTTCTGTTTGAATCTAATAAATATCTTTACTATCAAATAAATTTCATGCAAAACACGGTTATATCTAAAAAGTACCGATTTAAGTATTTAAATATTTTAGTTGTAGTAATTTTGATTTATACTTTAACATTATTTGAAACGAATTAATAAGTAATTTTTTTTCAATCACTAAATCAAAATGAATCTTATTTGACTATTGGTACTTATGAGAAAATACAAATAAAAATATTATTGAATATGTCTGTAGCTGTATTATCTTTATGCTAATAACATAATCTAGGCGAAAGTCATTGCTCCATTTGCCCTGAAAACTATAAAATGTTGAAAAGTTATAAAACTAGAAACATTTTAAAGAGTTCATCATAGTGAGATTACAATTTTTCTCCTTTTACCAGGTGATAGCCCCAGAAGCAACTTCTAAAATTTTATGGCACACCTTTAACTTCCTTTTGAATATAGAAGTTTTTCTTGGCTCAGATATCAAACGTTTTAAAAATCTTATAAAATACTATTATCACGCAACCCCCAAGTCTTATGAAAACAGACATACTCAAAATTCTTTAAAGCTACGTGATTCAGTTCATGAACAAGACGTAAAATATGAACGTTTGAAATTCAGCGCAGTATTTAGGATCCCAGGAGTTTAAATAAACTACTTTCCAGTATAGATTCGCTCATAAGTTTGATAAAAATTTGCTCCCGCATTCTCTGTGCCCAAAAGATCAATACAAATTTTGAGTTATAAACCTTAGCATGACCCACATAACCTTCGATAAACGATGAAATTGGGCAACTCAGGGAAATAAAAATATTCCCTTAAAAGTTTTATACATATTTAACAATCTCCAATGTTATTATTTATAGCAATATTTCGCAGTAAATATATTCGAGAGACAGTTTTTGAAATATATATATTATCCCCGAAAAAATATATTAGGGTCTAATATAGTAATATGTTTCACAGCATATGTTGTAATGTTTCATTTGATATGTAAGTATCACTTACTCTTCACTTATGTAGATGATGTGTACGGCATATTATAGCACTTACTACTCCACAAAAAGGATTCTGCAGTTATGTGAATTAAAATATATTTATCTTCTTGCATGTATTTCTACATTATTTTTATAAACGTGTTGATAGTTCTCCATTTGTAATAAATGCTCATCAAAACGGTTGTAAATGATTCTGTCTCTAAATTGAACAAAACAATATCCATACTTCTGAGAATAATAGTATTTATATATTTATGAGTTAGGTACTTACCATATATTCCTGCGCAGAACATATATGCATGTTAAACACTTTAAATAAATATTTGTAAGCAGAAAAGAACGCGTTCAACATTTTAAATACTGGAACAACTGTGTAAAGAATTCATAAAAAGGCAGGCTTATAAGAGGATATTTTTTAAGTTAAAAACTTTTAATGTTTTGACAAAATAATTGTTGCACCTTGTCAATAAAGATACTAAGATGTCATATTTGCCATTTCAATGTTGTTTTCGTGGGGGAGACTTTTTATATTATATAAGAAGGAAATTGCACAAAACTTGATGAAATCAAAATAAAAGGTAAGATATCCTTAACCAAAAATTTTATTTGACTTTTCAAGTGATTTTAGATATCTTTTTCAACTTGTTATCATTTTTCGAGATAAATCGTCGTGAATATGCTGATTTTCTATTCACATTTAGTAATGTCACTAGTTTCGAATCCCGTTCTTTAAAATTCATACCTTTTTCATTTCTCTGATTAATTTTAATAATTGTTGATAGAAATGTGCAAAAACTTCCATGTCTGTTTTGCACTGTAGAATTTTTATTGTCGGTGGGGAAGATTTTACTTATGCGAGTATAGAAGTAATGATACTCATATGTATAATATTAACTACTTGAAATATATCCCAAAAAGTTTCGGGTTTGAAATTAGACGGGAGAATGGAATCATAAAACCTTTCCATTTCAATTATCCAAATATCTCCCTCAAAATCGCTTTTTGAAGCTAACATTATGCATCATAATATATCGAATAATTTATGCGTTTTAGCACTTTGAATGTTCTTCTGTGGAATCTGTTTAACTTTGAATTCGATTATTTATTTCAATCAAATGTTTACATATCTATATATTCAATCATATCTTATCTGATAGTCATAGTAACTTGTAGTAATATATTGATTTTTTGATTTTCATTTAATGCCACCAGATCATCTGGAAACTTTATCAAAAAACTTTCCTATGTCACTACAAAAATGAAAAAAAAATAATTGATATTCCCCATAAAGATTCTAGCAAACATTTTAGCTATTTATATTTTCTCCTATTTACAATTTATGAAATATTTTGCTATTTAGATTTTAATAAGTGAGTGTAATTCAAAATTGACTCCCCACAATTTTTAATAAAAATTTTATGTTTTGAGAGTACAGTTAAGCAAATTTCTCCCGCTAGCCAGCAGTTATACTAAAAAATAAATTTTAGATTTATACACAAAATTCTGCCTTGATAAATTAGCTTGATAATTATCTAACGATTGACGAACACCTCAAGTAATCCATTGCATGCCTGTCACACATGGAGATCTACCCCACCCCCCCTAAAAAAAACAACCCCCACCACCTTAGTTCTGAAAATTCTGGAAATCCCCCCTCCTATTTTTTTAAGAATTAATAGAGTTTGACCCCCCTCCTTTTTTTTATTTAAAGAATCACAAAATCAGGTAATTTTTCCTACATATACTTGTATATGGATTTATGATGGTTTTTAGGTATATAAAAGATTTTATTTTCAACAAGAACGGCACATGCATAAATTAACATGCTTGAATAAATATATACTATTAAATAATCTTACACAAATGAAATATGAATATAGATAGAATTCTTATCATGACTTTCATAACATTCTAATGTATTTTCTAGCTGTTTAAATAGCTAGAATATAGTATGAATCTAATTATTAAGAGAATTTGCAACGCATTTTGTACCTGTATTAGAAAAGTATAAAAAACTTAGAGCGGAAGAAATTTTTTTATACTTTTCTAATGCAGGTATCATATTGGTGGAAGTATTTAACTTAACATTTTCATAAATATCGAGAGACACAGACGAAAAAATGTGACAAATCGTAAAGACCTAATGAGGTTAACATAAATCAAAATATCAACTAAATAAATCATTATTTTGAGTGTTCTCGGTTACAAAGCACTAATATAAACAAGCAAATAATTTATTTTAAGATAAATATATGAACTGAATATTAGAATGAAAGCTTGTTATATTTTTCTACATTTCAAATATTGGCTCAATATTTAAAAAAAAAAACTTCAGCAAGGAAGTTTTGTTTATTGCGATAAAACTCGATTGCTATACAAAAAAAAAAACTACACTTTATTGACAAAATTGAGCAATTTACCTTCACTCAAAACATTTTATACTGTATATAATTTTATACAGTTGGAAATACTTCAGTAATAATTTTTACGACCGCTTGTTTAAAAAAAAAATTCAAGTGTAGAACGAGTTTCAGTTGCTAGGTCTTCTATAATGGGATCGATGGGCTAAATTTTCAGTAGAATTTTCCTAGCATGTCTCATAAATAAATTTTAACAGAAAAGTAGAATGTGCCCCACGTTAGAGTTCAACTGTTGAGCTGTATACACAAACAAAAAAATCCGTGTATATTTTAAATATTGTGAGCTCAAACACAAACATTAAATAAAAAGAAATAAAACGTAGCAAATGTTTAATAATTAAACATTTGCTACGTTTTATTCGTTAGTCAAAAAATAATTTTTTGATTTAGTATCACATTTTTGGAGTTGAAAATTTAGGAATTCAAAAATATAAATTATTAAACATATTTATATCAGCAAAAAAATTGAGAGGAAATTCTTCAAACAGAAAAATTATTTTACTGCGGTAGTTTAAAGAAATATTTGCTCAATGTTCGCGAAAACTTTTTCAATCAGATATGTTATGACTGTTTTATAGTTGTAGATAGAGTACTCCTTAAAGCCAATAAAAAAAATAAAATTTAAAATTAATATTTTTTGCTCCTTGCTTTGGTCGGTGGCTGGAGAAAGTTTCTATCATAAATGTTATTGGTTTGGCAGGTGATAGGGTAAATATGTTTAAATATTTACTTTATAATCTCTGTAAGTATTTGAAGTGAAAATATTAAATACTTGTTTGCATCAAAATATTTTTGCTCAATCAAGATTTTAATTTCTGCGCTTGAGAAATATATTTGAGTTTGGCATTTAGTCATATTTTCATTAGGAAACCGATGGTTTGTTTTAATTAAAGAACTTGGAATTTATTTTTGGGAAAAGGAAATTTGTTTACATTTACAGAAAAAATTATTTTCAAGTTTCTTTTTTAGTTTCCTTGGCAGTTCAGGGTATTGCCCTATGCTGAACTCCGTGCAATGGTATTTTTTATACACTTATTACTTTATTGTAATTCGTTACTAAATGTAACAGTTAATTTATTTTAATGACATTTATAATTCCATTGATTTTGCAATGTTCATTAACATTAAAAAATTTTGCTAAGAAATAGGATTCCACTTCTCCCTGATAGGCATTGTAGCTCATAAATGATATATCACATGATAAAAAGATCATGAAAATTTGCGATATCAGGGGTGGGCAAATAGCGGCTCGCTGCAGATTTTTTTTTTGTAGCCCCTTCCAAGACACCCAGAAAAACTCCCATTTTTAATTTAATTCGCATTTATTGATTTTTATGATACAATTTATACCTTTTCTGAAATGCAAAATTAACTAATAAATGCAATAAATTAAAAAGGTGTGGCCCTCCGCTAACCACCTCTTACACAAAGTGGTCCCCGGGCCAAAACAGTTGCCCTCCCCTGTCTATATAGTATATAAAACAGTTCCGTAACTGACTGACTGACATATAACGCACAGACCAAACTGCTGGACCTAAAGAGCGGAAATTTTGCATGGCGATTCTTCTTATAGTGTAGAGGTGCACTAAGAGAAATTTTTGAAAAATTATTCTTAGATTTTTAAAAATTAAATTTTTAAGCTATTTTTGTAACATTCTTTAAAGTTTGCATTTAAGATAATAATTCGAGGGTTATAAATTTATATCACGAGAAAGATCATAAAAATTCCTTTAAAATGAAATCTTTGTCGAATTTTTACCTCCATTTTCTGATTTTGGGGAATTTTTAAATATTAATTTTTAGAATTTAATTTATTAAATGCTGATCACGTGGTTTCTTTTCTTTATGGGATACTTTAAACTAATTTTGTGTCACGTGCTTAACAACGAAATAGACAAAAAAAAATTTTTTTCCTTGCTAATGCGGCAGACGATTTTGGACATTATCAAAAAAATATTAAAATACGGTAAAAGAAATGTTAATCAAACTGTACTATATTCTTTAGTATGTTCTATCAGACTTAATTTGAATATTTTCTTCTCCATTATTTTGTCTATGAAGATATCCGTTACGATTTTTTTATAAATATATTTTTTCGGTTTTTTTGTACATCAATTGCATACATTGATCGTTGTATTTATTTTTATATATATATATATATATATATATATATATATATATTGGCATTAATTGCATACATTGACCGTTGTATTTAACTTGAATGTACTCCGTAGCGAAGTACGGGTTTTCAGCTTGTACTATATATTGAATGAAATTTTTGTTATTGTGATATTTCTCGAAATAAAAAGTATAATCTAATTTTCTACCAAAAGAGATTTTTAAAACGCACAAACAAATAATTTTCGAATAAAGAGTTTCAACATGTTGAATTTTATGGGAATTCGATCTTAAATCCCATACTTGAAGTTTTTAAAAGTATTACTATCGTCCTTCTTCGACCTCTCTCTGATCGACGACGTTATCGGGAACCCAATAAACTCCACTCGAGGGAATATTCAAAATCTTTTATTCCGACACTCATAAACACAATACTCAGACTCATTAACAGGACTTATAATATTTACGTTAACTAATGTCTACCTCAGTCATCTGAGTCTGACTGAGAACAAACAATCACCCAGTGAGTCTTCGGGCTCACACTCCCACACACTCTCTCCAACTCCCCAACACAGACGGAGGGGAGACCACCGTGGGTTCTCCCCTCCACACGTCTACCCATACGTACCCCCACAGCGTCTTCCTTTTCCCCAGTAGACAGCGCCAGGCATGACAATTACCATGCCGAAGTGCGAGATTCAGTCTAATCTTGGGTATGAAATAAATGTAGCTTCAATACTGATCTACAATACAGAACTTTTGTAAGGTTTCCTAGGTGGTATCTTAGATTTATAGAATTTCTATCCTTTTTTAAAAAAAACTGTTATTGGAAGTCGTTGCCCGATCTTGATTAAAATTTGCTTTTGATCTGATAAATAGTCGTGTTAAGTACTGACCTATTTTGGAAAGACGGTGCAAATGAACCGGTAAAAATATACAAGCTTTGTACGGTAACGTATGGAACCACAAATGCTCCATATTTAGCTATGAGGTGTTTAAAACAACTGGCATTAGATGGCCAAAGGGAGTTTCCCCTTAGTTGCTAAGGCCTTTCAAAACGATTTTTGCATGGATGACGTCCTAACTGGTTCATCAGAGTTTGAGTCAGCGAAAAAACTACAAAGGGAAATAATAGGACTCTTTGAAACGTGTGGAAGGAAATTTCATACATAATGCAGCAATCATTCACAGTTACTAGAAATCATGGGAAATTCTGAGGGTTATAACTTACCAGGTAGGAGGTCCTAATCAGGTAGGAGAAACAAAACACTTGAGATTTTACACCTTTACCATATAGTGCCGTCCTCTGGTGAACAGGTCGGTACTTAACAAGTTGTAAAGCGACCTTTCCTCAATTTCTGTCTAATAGACTGTGGTCTAATAGTCTATGGTTCCATGAATTTTGGTTAATCTTTCGGGTATTCCATCTTCCACAAAAATTAATAAGCGTACATAAGAGCTAGACATTTTCAAGTCAAAATGTCAACTTGTGTTCTGATTCAATTATATTGAATTCTCCCTAATGTATATATTTCTCTCATAGCGATGACGTATGTAATTCTCTCGTTCCCTTCTCTGTAAATTAACTATAATGAAAAGATAGTCATTGTTTTAACAATTAGCTTATAATACCATAAGAAAGCTATTAAAATGTCTTCAATATTCACGAAATATGTATGTAAATCTTATGCAATTCAATAACTGAGTTATCTTTATAAGACTGCGAAAAGCATTTGTTCTAACGGAAGTTGCTCCGTCTATGAGGTAAAATAGAAACAATAACCATTTTGGGAAGAAATAAATCTTATACTAAGGGTGGCCAGCTTGGATACCACAGCAAGCGACTATCATGTTCGACAAATCCCCCAGAAAAAAAATAGAAAGAAATAATCTAAGTTAACATTTGATCTATAAGATAATAAATTAGGACTTCAGATTAAACTTAAACCCTAATAATTGGTGATTGTTTTTAGTGACAGATTTTTAAAAATTTCAAATCTTTTAAGTGAAATCTTAGGATTTAAAGATACAATTTCAGTGTTCAAATCAAATGTGGTCAATCCTTTTTTTGGGTAAAAATTTGTTTAGAAAGGAATTTCATCGTTTTCACTTTAAATCCTAACTATAACAGTTAAATCTGCATACTCAATGTTAACTAAGGATATACTCTGTAGCTCTGAATTACATATTTACCACGTTGAATTGATTTATAGTAGTCATGTGTTACAAAAAATATTAAATTGAAACGTATAACCATGATACGTTTCAGTCAAAATGGAGTATTGTCCTTAACTAAAATATATATATAAAATCGTAGCGACTGACACTAAAGCATTTGGGGTTGACCTTGTAGGTCAAATCTCTGTGTCATTTTAACCTTTAAAACGAAGTTTACATTTTATGAGTATACACATTTTAAATACATCAGATTTAGAAATATAATTATAGAAAATATAAGGAACATATGTATAAGTAGTGTATTGCTTAACTGTGCACTCGAAAAAAATTTCTCATTGTATAAATTAAAAACTTTAATCAATATACTGCTCGGATTTGTACGTTCATAAATCACACACTGCACTTTGCACTTTCAAACATTAAATAAATCCTAATTTTAAAAATATTACCTTATTAGGCTTTGGCTAGCACAGATCAACCGTTTAGTATGTTTATCTAATATAAACTTGCTTTAAATATCTCCCAACACAGATCGACTCATCGTGATAATGACGTAATAAGTCTCCGAATCCGATGAATTTGCCTCATTCAGATTATCGGAAATTTCGCTAATATGTATTTCTACGCACGTTGGTTGTCAGAATTCCCTTAGTCACAAATTCCATGAGAAATACTGATTCGTTGAATCGAGAGACCTAATCACTCAATCGAGGATAATTTTACATGCATTTCAATCGAGATTAAGAAATTTGCCTTAATCGAAGCATTGGTTAAATCGCAGTTCATTAAATCTAGTTACAACATTGTGATGAAAGATTACAGACCCAAGTCCGAAAAATTGTTTATCGAATTAATGTCTTCAGAATTCGTTAAGGCAGTTGAGACATTTGGAATGGTGATAAGTTCTTGGGATATATTTCCTTCCTTTAAATGTTTCGTCCGTTATATTTTCATACTAGTTCCCCTGACGAAAGATCAACTCTTTAAACAAAAATATTTATGTTGAACTAAATGGCAGATTCAGTTTTCTCGTTATATGACATATATTTTGTGTAACAGTGAAGGATCAAAATTCACAGCTGAATATTTTGTCACCAAATCTATTTACATTTAAAGTCGCGCACACCACATATGCAGGGGTTGAGGGTGATCGACTCTTCCAGGAGTGGATAATCTCACTACAATTCTACATACCCCGAACCTTGATCTTAATGCAGTTGATTATCTTAAACAATAACCTACCGAAGGTCGTTCGCACTTTATGAAAACGATTTTGTAATTTACTTTTGGCGTTTGCATTTTGAGATAAAAATTTGGCAACTTCAGAATAATCGTCTGCTACTGTTTTGTTTTCATTGGAATGTAAAATAAGTTTTATTTTGAAAAGGGCTCCTAAAATTGATAAATGACTCAAAGGTTACGTAACTGCGCTTTCCGAGGAGAAATATTCGTATCAACAAATTATAAAGTGGTGTAAAAATCATGGTTATGGTATTTAAAAAAAAAGTATTTATAATATATTAAATTTGAAAGGAATAAAAGTCTAACTGATAGTAAAAATGAAAACATGACCGCGAAACCTCATCCTAAGGGCCTGTTCACATAGGAGTCCGTTGCGTTGCGTTAAGGAAAAGATGACGTTGAGACGAAAATAAACCTATCATGGGCGTTAAAAATTTCATTGCTAATCGTTTGGAGGCATATGATTGGTTTTTTTCGTCTCAACGTCATCTTTTCCTTAACGCAACGCAACGCAACGGACTCCTATGTGAACAGGCCCTTAGACTGTTCAAACGCAGGTAAATATCAAGAAAGTGAAGTCTCTGATTCTAAAAGATAATCCGCCAACTCAAAGATCCATTGCATCGAAACTACGAATGTCTTCTGGCACTGTAAGTAAAATCATTCATAAAGATTTGAAGTTCAAAAAGATGTTTAAACCTAATGTTCATCTGCTTTTGCCAAAGCCTATTGATGAAAGAGAAACAAACTGTAGAAAATTAATATGAAAAACACCTAGCTGCTGAAAAATGGAAACTTTTGGTAATACTCGTTGAGACATGGGTGTATTTAAGTGACTGTAATAAAAAACGATCAATTTTCTATTGCTCAACTGACGGGAATGACCGTAAGGGCCTGTTCACATAGGAGTCCGTTGCGTTGCGTTGCGTTACGGAAAAGATGACATTGAGACGAAAATAAACCAATCATATGCCTCCAAACGATTAGCAATGAAATTTTTAACGCCTATGATTGGTTTATTTTCGTCTCAACGTCATCTTTTCCTTAACGCAGCGCAACGGACTCCTATGTGAACAGGTCCTAAGTCTCTTAAATGCGATCGGAGAAAAAAAAACTGTATAATCCTTGAATGGGACATAATCATGATGAACAAAAATTAATAGAGTAAGATAAAATGCAAGTTCTGAAATTCACCGAGGATTTGTTTTAATGTTTACATACCTTAAATTTAACCCATCATTATCCTTAATCTAACAATGGTGCCACGACACCAACAATGGTCTAGCAATGGTCTAACACATGAGCCACGAATAAGTTTTTGTACGATTTTATAAATACGTTGGCTTAAGCAATGTCATTCTTAGCCGCATGCGGAATTCATAGATCACCTAATTTATTGGTTGCTACGAATGTATTTAACATACAGCGTTATCGATTTTACACTAAATTGACTTTAGAAGGGAGAAGCAATGTTTTAAACCTTCAATCATGAACTTAAAAAATCGAATTCTTAAAAAAAAGTATAACATATACATTTATTCCCAATGCAGTTGTAGGGCAGTTACATTGAATACATCTAAATTAACTCTATACTCATTGGTTTTTCTCGCAAATGTCCGATACGATTAAAAATATTACATGAATTAAATTTCAAATAATCGCATACTCATCTAATCTAATAATATACCTTGTCATGCCATAAACGCAAAATCATTTTTCAATCAAATTCAATCACTTTCTTTAAAAGCAATTCTGCGCCTTACTTCTGTCATTCTGTAACAATCTATAATTACAAAATAGTGTCGAAATATAAACCTTTTCTTTCATTCTCCTCCCCGACCCCTTTTTCAATAAATCTAACTCATTTTTTTGCTATAAATCATACATGATTCTTCGGAACCTATAAAAAGCGAGAAAGTTCAAAAGTTTCATTCTGTAAAATATTCTTTGTCAACCCAAAAACTACTCGGGTTTTATACAGCACCCGTGACTTTGAAATTTGCTAGCAGAATAAGACAATCACATATATTTTGACCAAGTGACAGCTCTCAACTTTATGACCCTACTATTTCTTTTTGATCGATCGATAAAAATACTTTACTATGATAGAAATTCTAAACTAGATATGGGTCTAAAAGTTTACCTTCCTAAGAGAATTTTATTCAAAGCTTTCTTCTTTTATGACACGAGCAAAGCTGGAAAATATTGTTGTCAGTCTACACCTTTATGCTATTTTTGTATTTGCTAATAAATATTCCACAAACAAGTTTTTTTTAAAAATTTAAAATTGTAGCATCTCTGTCCATGGCATAGAGATGACGAATGTTTTTCTAATATGATCTATTTGAATATTAGTTTGCTATTTTTTCTCTTAGCGTTATACACACACACACATGTATATACAAGGTAGAATATGGATGGATGAAGAACTATGGATAAAAATGAAGAACTAAGGATGTTTCTCGGCATTTTCTTTATTAATAGAACCACCAATAATAATATTCAAAAAGGTGTGTTTCTGGTTGGTGCCATCTTAAATATAAGGAAAATACGCTAAGCACACCAGGATAAGCAAAACCGAAAAATTTCGGGAGAGTTATCACGTGGTTAAAAGTTTCCTCAGTTCTCTCACGTAGATATCTGTGGATATACCGGCCTCTAAAAAATTTAAAAAAAGAACCAACTACAATTATACCAAAGTTACTACAAAACAGAGATCATTCACTAGATATCTTCCTTACACTTTATATAAATTTCAGAGTTAATATTAAGAGTTTTAATTTTTTTTTTCTGCGGCATTTAGCATCTTATTCCTCTCATCTATATATATAAAACAGTTCCGTTACTGACTCACTGACTGACATACAATGCACAGACCAAACCGCTGGACCTAAAGGGCTGAAATTTTACATGGCGATTCTTCTTATGGTGCAGGGGTGCACTAAGAGAGATTTTTGAAAAATTCTTCTTAGATTTTTTTAAATTAAATTTTTAAGCTGTTTTAGTAACCTTTTTTAAATTTGCATTTAAAATAATAATTTGAGGGTTATAAAATTTATATCACGAGAAAGAACGTAAAAATTCCTTTCAAATGAAATCTTTTTCGAATCTTTACCTCTATTTTCTGATTTTTGGTGAATTTTTAGAATAATTTTTAGATTAATTTTTAGAATTTAATTTATTAAATGCCGATCACGTGATTTCTTTTTATGGCACTTTAAATAAATTTATCGTCACGTGCATAACAACTAAATAGACAAAAAAATACGTTTTTTTCTTGCTAATGCGGCAGACGATTGGACATTATTTTGTCTATAAAAATATCCTTTACGATTTTTTTATAAATATATATATATTTTTTTTCTACATCAATTGTATATATTGATCGTCGCATTTATTATAAATATATATATATATATATATATATATATATATATTTTGGCATTAATTACATACATTGACCGTTGTATTTAATTTGTATGTACTCCGTAGCGAAGTTCGGGTTTTCAGCTAGTCATTAATAAACACGCTATATAACGAATTTTGAAACACATACGGGTACAGAAGTTTATATAAGTTTATGTATGCGCGTATCAGACTAATCAACCCCCCCTCATTTTTTATTAAAAAAAAAAAAGTGGGCATGCGCCGACGCTGTGACGTCGCGCATCCTCTTACATGGGTTTTGACGTTGGATAGGAACGGACAGTACAATTTTTTGGCCACCAAGATGTCCCGATTTGATCCCTATACTTTTTTCTACGGAGTTACTTGAAAAACATTCTGTACGCTGAAAAGATCCACGACTACGCCATTTATGGGACAGAATCACTGCTGCAATAGCGACACGATCGAGCGTACCTGGATGGAGATCGACTACCGTCGTGCTGTGTGCCAAGCGACGAGGGGTGCTCATATCGAAACCTACTAAGTGATGTCCAAAACTTGATTTGTTTCTGTATCTTTTGGGGAAATAATAAACACCATGAGTTCTATTAGATGGTTCTTTATTTCCCGTTGCAATCACGGACAACTTTTTCAATGACCCTGTATGTGTGTAAGTTTTAATCTTTTTTCCTTCAAAATAGGATACTATTTATGCTTTTTATATTCAAAATAGGTTTTATATTCAAGAAGGTTTGATACAGCTAAAAATATCTAAGGAGAAGTGTTTGGTGAGGATTATTGAAAAGAACTGGAATAGTGTTACATATTTATCTTTTGTCTATAACTGATATTTAATTGATAGAAAATTATTTGGTACAGAATTTTAGTTTATGCAAGTTATGGCATGGTCACATTGGTAGGAAAATGAGTGCATTACATTGTTAACAGAGTAACAGATCGTCATAGCACAGGATTTGCATTTTATTGCTGAATATGTTAAGTCATATGCGCTGGCGTCTTGTGCAACACATCACAAATTTGAGAATCACCCTTAATCCTTCATCACCAGTATTAAGGAGCTGAAAATTTTTATTCTGAATTTCTTCCCAAAGTATTTGCCCAAATCTCAAAATGGGAGTGGAATGAAAAGTAAATAAAGTAATATTTTCAGGGAGTTCTAGTGTTAAGAAAGCGTGGACGGCCGACCCTTTATTTTGTCTATTTCTCAGATAGTCGACTCAAAGGAGTCTTGTTTATCGTTTGGAAAATTTGATTACAGTTACGGGAGACTTAAAGCATCGAAATTTAAATATTGTTTGTTTTCGTTTTGGGTTGGGTGAACTTAGTCTTGACTCTGCGATTTAATTGTGGTTTCCCCTGAGTTGAAAATAAAATGTGCGTTTTAGTTGAACTTAGTGTTCATATTACAACGCCAAAACTTATCACCCAGACAACCGCAGAGCTCCATGCAATATGTTGATTAAAGATGAATATTTATAAAAGTAATTTTTACTTACTAATGGCTTTCAATAATTGTCCCATACTTTTTATTAATTTTGTCAGTAAAAAAAAATATTGAACTTAATCTCTATAACTGATAAGAATAAGGTAGTCTGTACTCGATTTGTCCGTATTTAAATACAGATCAGTGAAGTGCAATCTACTAGGCCGGGGTGCGGCATCTTTTGCAATAAACTTCATTCTCTCTGATAGAAACACAGATTAGCAGGTGAATGATATACATATATATAATACAGAATGTGCATGCGTGCGAGTGTAAGTAAAGTAGTAAAATTCCAATAACCCGGCACTGGATCTGGATAAGTATTTGAGCAAGAAATTTGTCAAGTTATCAACTGTCAAATGGAAATGAAGCAAAAAATTAAGCAAAATTAATTTCAACCGAAACGAAATCACCGTGCAATCCAGAAATGGGATTGTTTGAGTATGAACTGTCAATTTTCTTCTGAGAGTGGCTATTGGATCTTCGATTTTAGCTTCTTTAGGCACAACGGCGAGTCTAAGCTTACTCAATAATTTTTTTAAAGAGTTACAGACTTTGCTACTAACCTAGATGGCTTACGAAAGCAATTAAACTTTATGAAAGACTAGCTATTTGCCTGGCGTTGCCCGGGTATTTATTTATCCCAATTTTTTATTACACAGGAAAAGGAATGGATTCTACCCATAGTGTAAAATCTAAGTAATTTAATTTACAGATATTTCAAAGTAAGTACAGTATGCAAATGATAAAGAAAAATTACAAATTCACTCTATTATTAATTTAACTCAAAACTTGATTATAAACAACTTTTTTGTTTACTATATTCCTCTCAATGACTCCGAAAACTATGGATTGAACACTAATCTCAGTCAGTTTGGATTTTTTATTACCCCTTCTCCCCCGCCAATGGTGATGGGAGGCTGTGCTTGCACTTAAACGGCATCGGGAGGGTCCTATTCATCTCAGCGACACAAAACTATAGATTCGACACTTCTCTCGGTAATTTTGAGCATTTTACTTCTCCCCCTTCTCCCCCCCCCCCAATAGTGTTGGGAGGCCAAACTTGCATTTAAACGGTATCGGGACTAACATTATTCTTCGCAACGAACCCGAAAACTATGGATTCGACACTATTCAAGCTCATTTTGGACATTTTATATTCGCACTTTCTTACCCCCACCTCACCCAACAATGCTGATGCAGGGCTGCACTCTCACTTAAATGGCATCGGTAGTGTCCCTATTGATCTGAGAGACATCGAAAATTATAGATTCGACACTACTCTCGGTCATTATGGACATTTTATATTCCCCCTTCTCCCCTCCCTCATGCTGATGGGGGATGAACTTGCACTTAAACAGCATCGGGAGTATCACTATTCATCTCTGTGACCTCGAAAGCTATTGATTCGACATTACTCTCGGTCATTTTGGACATTTTATTTTTACCCCTTCTTCCCCCTCCCCCCTAAGGGTGGTAGGAGGCTGAACTTGCATTTAAACTTCATTGGGAGTGTCCCTATTCGTCGCAGAGAACCTGAAAACTACGGATTCGAAACTATTCCCGGTCACTTTGGATATTTATATTCACCCCTTCTTCCCTCCCCCCCTATGCTATTGGGTGGCTGAACTTGCATTTAAACGGCATCAGAAATGTCATTATTCGTCTCAGCGACCCCGAAAACTATGATTTTGAAATTATTCTCGGTCATTTTGGACATTTCATATTCACCCCTTCTTCCCTCCCCCCTCTCCCCAATGCTAATGGGGGACTGAACTTGCACTTAAACGGCATCAGAAATGTCACCATTCGTCTCAGCGACCCCAAAAACTATGGTTTTGACACTACTCTCGGTCATTTTGGACATTTTATATTCACCCCTTCTTCCCCCTCATCCCCAGTGCTAATGGGGGGGGGCTGAACTTGCACTTAAACGGTATCAGAAATGTCACTATTCGTCTCAGCGACTCCGAAAACTATGCTTTTGACACAACTCTCGGTATTATGGACATTTTATATTCACCCCTTCTTCCCTCCCCCCTCTCCCCTATGCTTATGGCGGGCTGTGCCCTTAAGCGGCATCAGAAATGTCACTATTCGTCTCAGCGACCCGAAAACTATGATTTTGACAATACTCTCGGTCATTTTGTACATTTTATATTCACTCCTTCTTCTCTCCCCCCTTCACCCCCGTGCTAATGGGGGGGGGGGCTGAACTTTCACATAGACCGCAAAGGGAGTGTCACCATTAATCCCAGCGACCTCGAAAACTATGGATTCGACACTTATATCAGTCGTTTTCGATTATTTTTACATGTGACCCCTGTCCCTCCTATAGGTGCTAGGGGTGTCTTACCCCCCCCCCCCCCAGTGTTTCTTTCCCGATTGTAAGTGATATGTGTCTCAAGTTTGATTGAAATTGCTCCAGGCGTTGCAGAGTAATGCTGGAACATACATACATATATATACATATAGATTTATATTCACCCCTTCTTCTCTCCCCTCCCCCCTATGCTAATGGGGGCTGAACTTGCACTCAAGCGGTATCAGAATTGTCACTATTCGTCTCAGCGACCGGAAAATTATGATTTTGACACTACTCTCGGTCATTTTAGACATTTTATATTCACCCCTTCTTCTCTCCCCCTCACCCCCAGTGCTAAGGGGGGGGGCTGAGCTTGCACTTAAACGGCACCAGAAATGTTCTATTTGATCCACCGGTTCTATTTGATCCGCGGACCGGTACCGGTCTGCGGCCCGGGGGTTGGGGACCACTGCACTAGATGACTGCTTGGAAACAGTCCCCCCCCCCATGAGATTTCAAACATTCCATTGCCATCATACGATTGACAATCTAATGAGAGTTCATTCGACTTCCTGCAAATAGTCCCCCCCCCCATGAGATTTAAAACATTCCGTTATCGTTGTTTACAACCCAAAGGGAGAATTTGCTTTTCTTCCTACCGCGTTTGAAGAACGTCGTAGAAAATTTCTGTTGAAGTATCGTTCTTTAAAATTCACTTAAAAATCGAAATTTTAAGATAGATTTGAAATGAGGTTTACATGAATGAGAAAGCTTTCATCTTCCTGATGATGTAAATATTTTCTTTGTAAGATAAAAACTCGAAGAGCATCGACCGTAGATCCTCAAAAGAGCGTAAATTTCTCGAAAAAGTGGGTTTAATATTTTGATGAAAATATTAGTCTGGTTTAAATTATTTTTAAACAAATGAGGTCTTGTTTGAAGGAGAAGTGTCTGTAGTCTTAGATTGTAAAAAGATCAAAATTCTACGATCATTTTTTGCTGAGATATCGTAATATGAAGTTAAAAAAACATTAAATATCCCACAAAACATAAAATAAAAAATTTTCTGGAATAAAATTTAAAATTCGGCCTTCGAGGTGCACTTTCCCATAGTCTGCACTACCCGTGTGCCAAATTTCATGGCTGTAAGTTTCACAGATTCGTCTCTAGGCCGCAAACACATAAACACACACACACACACGGACACTTGCTTTTATAAGTATAGATATAAAATTATGTGTTCAACAAACCTTTTGAACTAACGAAGCACTGTAAAGGTTTGGATCCCCTCTTGATTCATAAGTCTGCAGTAAGGTTGTTACATTCAGTGATATAAATTCTCCGACGAGCATTTCGGAATACAGCCAAACGAGTCCATATGCAGTTCAAGACGTGAATCAAACTATTCAGTCGTAAATTAGTGTAAGCTCACTGTGAGTGTAATCTCCAGAAATTGTGTAAAATACTTCAAATAAATAAATCACGAAAAACTTACCGAATGAATATTTAATTATAAATTAGGTACACTGTGGGTAAGTACAAGTTATACAATTAAAAGTATCCAGAATTATATCAGTTTTCTACATTCGTTGCATAATAAATTGAACCAAGTGTTCCTTACATGACGAATAAATGTCAAACCTTGATTTATTTCCCAAGAGCGAAGAATGTCTCAATTATCTGGGCTTTTTTTATTATCTGTCACTAACATCTTGCATTTTATGAGAGATTTTCAATGGCATTAGAAATATATTAATCAAAAGCTTTAGACTAGTTTTGACTATCTTACCATAATTATTGATTTGAATACAAGATATTTGTTGGCCGCATTATAAGGTAGTTAACGTTGCAAGCTCCCCCCTCGTGGCCTGAGTTCGAAATCCGGCAGGATATAGATCATGGGTGGCTATGATAAACAGCGTTAAGAACAATAATAATTTCGGAATGCCCACATACTTAGAAGAGCTAAAACAGAAAAAGATATTTGATATGAAAGAAATTTTAAGCGTTGTTTTTCTAATGTGTTATTAAATATATCCTTCTCCAGATGCTAGAGTAGTTGATGACTAAATTCTGAAATAGCTACAATACCTTTAATAATTATTTTTCTTATTATGGTTTTGCTATATTATACAAATCTGGCATGTATTGAGTTGTTGCAGTTTGTTGCAATTTAGTTAAATATTGATTTGTCAACGTTGAACATTTATTTTTTTTTAATGAACCTTGAGGTAAATGAAAAGGATTCACAGCTAAAAGTTGTACAAAAATGGAGGTTATTCGTCAAGTCGCATACTTTGATTTTGAAAGAAAAGAGCCACAAAACAAGCGACAAACTGCACGTGGTTCTCGAACCGCTGTTTAGGAACCCCTGATATAGATATTACTCAGCCTGTGCCCTCATAAGGGGCAACGTCGTTTTACCTGTCAGTTGTTCGCATAACTTTAAGTAGCCCCCCTAAAAAAAAATTCGCTGTGTACAAGGGTAAATGCACACAACACTAAATTCCCACGATAAGTGTCTGTCGCCTAGGATATAAAAGTATAAATATGAAATTATTTATGCAAAACCAAGATATTTTTTAGTAATAGCTTAAAGTGACCTCGACATCGCTTCGTATTCTCCCACACATTGTTTTTTCTCATTTTAAAGCAACCAGAGAATAATGCTCGGAACTTGCTTTCGGAACAAATGTGCTAACCTCTTTACCATCATGTCATTTTTGAACTTTATGGAATTTATAGACTTTCGAATTAATTTCATAGACTCCTGAAATGTCTGCAACATTTCGAAAATTTTAAGACAAAGAACAAAGTGGCTGCTCCTTGCAGTTATACCTGTGTCGGAAATAAAATTTATTTCGTGGAATGTTAAGGTTTTCAGAAAACGTCTTGTTATCTAGGACAGAGAGATAATGGGATGTTTCCGTGACTGATTGTATTTAAATGAAACAAAAATAAAACGGAAACTTTTTAAATAGATGAAAAGAAAATTGTTCAACTGAAGCAATTTTATTATATTTGACATGTCATATCTGAGGTAAAGGATGAAATTGTTTCGCTATACAATTAAAAGTATCCAGAATTATATCAGTTTTCTACATTCGTTGCATAATAAATTGAACTGAGTGTCCCTTACATGACGAATAAATGTCAAACCTTGATTTATTTCCCAAGAGCGAAGAATGTCTCAATTATCTGGGCTTTTTTTATTATCTGTCACGAACATCTTGTATTTTATGAGAGATTTTCCATGGCATTAGAAATATATTAACCAAAAGCTTTAGACTAGTTTTGACTGTCTTTCCATAATTATTTATTTGAATACAAGATATTAGATGATCTTTAAATGAAGATTATATGAAACTATGCATTATTTTTCAATCACTAAAATAAGGTATAAATTTTACCTTTAAATTACCAGTACTGTGTAATCCATATACACCATTTCTATATGAACACTCTCATTCCGAATTTTGTAAAGAGATAAAAAGGTTTTCTTCTTGCTCCAAAGATTGGGGATGTATCCCATCATCCAAGCCTGACTTTCGTGGAAGACCTCAAGTGAAAGCGAGTTATAATTTAATGTCATGCTAGGAAACATTACGCAACCTGTCCTCATTAGAGCTTTTCCATATAATAGACAGCCAAAAAAACTTCATCCACTTTTATTGGAGAAAGTTAAACACGACGCTTTAATGGGCCGAACAACTAGGGCTCTGGTATTCGGTACCAGAATCTCTGGGTTCGAGTTCCAGTATTAGCAAGGATGTTTGTAGCCGTTCGGAATCTCTCTTTAAGCAGTAGGTCCCGGTCTAATCAGCCCTCGTGTAGCAATAAATGAACGTAGCTGTAATAAGCGGGATGTGAATGTGCGGTGATCTAAATTGATAGATGACCACCCAGCCGAAGCTGACAGCCGAATTTATGGCTACGACGCGTTACGGTGTCAATGAATGAGGATTGGCCCCGCGTTGAACAACACAGGCCATAAAACTTCAAAATTAAGAAACAGCAATAATAAATTCAATGTCAAGGGTCAAGAGGCAGGTGGTCGTTCTGGGAGAAGTTTCCCAGACAAGGAGAGGCGTCCAAAATAATTAGAATGCAAGATACATTTAAGAAACAGCCAATGCGAGTAAAAAATAAAACATGAAGGAACCTATGAACAGGGTGGCTCGTCCCCCCAGCCCAATTAAGGGGTGGGGTGAGTGAATAGGAAGCCAAGAAGGCAAGAACCAATTACAAAAAAGAAAAGAAATATATATACCTGGTGTGAAGCATTTTAGAGGGAGCCCCTTTACTAAAAAATATAAGAAAATAATCTAAGCTACTACAGGGCTGACGAGAATCCTAAAAAAAACTACGAAAAGATGGAATGCCCAGCGAAGGCTTGCAAATCCCGACGAAGTCGACTTTATGCCAAAGGAATGGAAACAATCGCATGAAAGTACTGCCGCATAGCCACATCATAAACGAGCGCATACCGGGTCTCCGAAGTGCTAATCGATGAAGGAATCTACAAGTGTGGAGCCAATTGACAGAGTGACGGATGTAACTTACTTCGAGATGCCGAGAGGAACGTGATGAAGATCAAGGACCAATACTGACGGACCCGCATATCTACATAGAGTATCCGAGGAATACTACAGAAGGATCATCGACTTTTGATATCCAGAACTCTTTTTTAGTATGAGATCCAGAACGTCACCGTATCGAAACCGTATCGGACTCTGTTGATGAACTTAGCGTGCAAGGACTAGCTAACATACCACGAATTTGTGCGAGCACCAGTGATGAAAAGAGAGTAACCGACAGTACCGGCAGCCATGGGTGAGCACTGATGTTAAATATATTCATATCACATCCCCTTGCTTATTGGATACTCGCCACTTTCCCACAAGGGTCGGCATTGCCTAAGTTGTGAAGAATAGTATGTTTTATAATAATTATAATTGAATATATATATATATATATATATATATATATATATATATATATATATATGTATATATATATAAATTGTATATATGTAATAAGTGTGTCTTTCCTGAGAGTTGTAACCCTTTGCTCAGTTGTGTGTTGAAACAGATTTGGTCGCGATGCGATATTAATTACTAGCCATACGATCACAGCCTAATAACCCCAGTTGGGTTATTACAGTAGCCCTCTCAACCAACCAACCAACCAACCCACCTTAAGGGGGTATACAAACATAGTTGGATCCTGCATTACGTATATTTTCTCCTTATTTTTTGAATAGAATCGTGAATGCCTTCTGATTTGGGATGTTAACATTTATTTTACTTTTGTGATGGAATTATAAACTGGAAGGATCCAATCTTATGCTTACGACAAGAAAAATTGCAACATCCAGTAGCTCTGGCCACGACTGTTCAGTTACAAGCTTCAGTTATCAGATAAAGGCAAGAGTTCTGTTGAAGTTTTAAAATAACAAAGGAAGCAATCTCAAATGATTGTAGAAATCGGAAACTAGGTGAGCAATTTTGGTTAGCAATTAAAGTTTGCAAGAGGACTCTTTATTTATTTCGTATAAGGAATTTACTACATGAGAGATAGAAAGGAATTTCTGACCTTGCTTTAATTTCAATATCATAATTAACAAAAATGTAATTTTTATCCATTTACTGCTTTTGAGCTCCATAAAAGAAGACAATTATTTTTCTAAAGAATAACAAGCCCGAAAACTTCGATGGAACAATCTAGACGAATGATGATGAACACTAATGGCTGAATGTCATTCTTAATGGTAATAATTGCTAGATCTTTTCCGTAAGAAACTGATGTTAATTAGTTTGTTGCCATGCTATTTCTAAACTCTAGAATGTATGAATATCTCTTTAAAACATCAATGAATAAACATCAAGTTGTTTATGAATAAATATTGTGCTAATCCTACAACTCATTTCAATTTCAAGAGTTGCTTTTAGATTGCATTTTAGTGAATGAAATCCATTAGTTTTCATACATAGACTAAGTTAATGGGTTCTCTCTCCTTTTCGCAATTTACCCTGAAGAAGTACTCTAAATTTGAATCATAAAGCAAATATGCGAAAGCCTAAAGCAAACATCTGCGTTTCTAACAACCACATATCGGGAATTCAACGAGTGTAATTAATGTTCCCTTACTTAATTTGTACTTTAAATGCATACTAATAACTAAATAACCGTCGAAAATTCCTTTAAATTACTATCCCGATTATATCTTCATATTAAAAGAGCATAAGAAGTAAATTTTATCATAAAATATCCTGTCTAGCTATCCTTAACATTAATAAAAATTACCATTTTTTTCTATTAATTTCTTTTCATACAAGTGATGTAAGCGTGAAACCCTTTACGTATCGGTGACAGTACTTAAAACTTATGGTTCCTGAACGTTGTATGAAATCATGAAAATATCAGATTTATTTTTTGATTTTAGGAAACTTCTCACAGTTTATTTTTTTATACAATTTAGTTTTTATTTCGAACGAGACGAAATATACTCTTAGTAGACGATATATAGTTTAGAATTAAAACAATGCACCTCTAAAAAAATTGACAAACCTCAATGCTAAGTAAGACTTTCTTCAGGAGAAGATAAATAATGCTACATTGTTTCGTTTTGACATTCTGGGGTAAGAAACGACAGCGTAGTTTATGTATAAAAACTGCATATATTTCATGATATAAAATGTCTAACAGAAAATGCTACCCTGCAGTCAAACATTTAAAAAAAAAGATTTTTAGGAGTGACTTGTGGATATCGGATATTATGAATGTAATATTTCCTTTATCCATATCATTTAAATGTCATTCAAGTGCAACTGTTCATGCATATTCCTGTATTCTTTTTGACATATATTCTATTCAATAAAAATCACAACTAAAAATTCTCCATTCATATACAAAACATTTCATAGAAACTGCGAATGTATATAAAATTTTCCTTTTCTGTTCCTGAACTTATACATTTCACACATTTCACGCTAAAAACTGCTCTTTTCGTTAAATATTCAAGAACAATCATGCTTAGAAAATTTCAAAACATTCATTCTGGAATTTTTCTTCAAGTTCTATTATTTAATCTAGTTAAATAAGCGCTGAACTCCAATGCACATCCACAAGAGCGAAAAAAAACCCCGCTTGAATATTAACGAAAGCATTTTCTCGTGCATTTAAAAACTCGTTTGTGTTGTCAACGTAGAGCAAATATCTGCTTCAAATTATTGCCTTTGAAAAAAGTTCTATAGTGATATTTCCCGCACTTACTAGAGGATAGGTTTTAATTACTGCTACGAGAGTTTTATTTAAATCTCCAAAAACGAAATCATGTGACATTGAACATCATTCTATTTTACAGAACATTACGCCTGTTATTGGGGAGCTGAATAATGGGATTCTTTCGTGACTAGATTTATTAAAAGGAGAGAAAAATTAGACGTAAAGAGAAATGTCGTGTTTCGAAATGAAATGCATGCTTCTCGAAACGAATGGTTTATGATTACGCATGTGTGTGTGTCGGTCGTACGAACAACATAAGTCAGTATCACGTTATTTCAGAATTAAAAGTACGTTATTTTTTACGTAAGATAATTTTCTATGGGAAAACGACTATTTTTTTTTAAAGAACATTTTTTTTCTACCCTTGAGTGTATTGGCATTTTCAATGTCTGAAAGATATCTAGAAAGTATTGAATCTGAAGATTATTTTAAGGTTCATAAGCAAAACTTAAAGAAAAGCTAAAAGTTTAAGGGAAAAATAGCAAAATTAAGATTTTTAATAACGTAAAATCTGTGCTATTATGTAAAATAATTTTTTTTTACCGTTTGAAAGTAACACATTGATGAAGTGGGATTTTGGGGTTAAATCTCCCATACTGTTCACATAAAACTGTTGTAGATCATTAGAAGTTTCATTGTTTGGAATAGTTTTAACTTATAGAAAGTTCACAAATCCCTCTCTAGACTAGAATCGTGGTTGTTGTATTGTCATTTACAAACACCCATCGATCACAAACACACGATTAAAAATAATAAGAGACCTTGCCATCGTATAATTCATCTAAATAGAAATCAATTTCAGTTATAAAACATGTAACAGATTTCGATGAATTTTAATATTTTCTAACAATCTAATTTGATTACTGTATCCTCTTTATTCATTATATTTCACAATAATCGTATAACTCTGCAAACTTCAGTTGTTTCCTCCAGCATTATGTTAACTAGAGTGAATACCGTAACCACCGCTTATAGTGATCAGTGGTTATAAGAATCAACCGTTTATAAGAATCAATATCGCAAAAACAAAAACAAATGTATTATTTCCATGTTAAAATTTTCGCTTTAAAGAATCAATCAATCCACCGGTTTTAAGAATTAGCTTACTCTTCGCTTTCCATTCATCTTTCCAGAAAAACCACTTAAACCCTCAAAAGGCACGAAGTTCTTTCTTTTATTTTTTTTTAAAGAAAGAGTGATAAGATGGGATGTAATATAGTTGTAAAATGCATCCATCTCTTTGTTAGACATAACATAATGGTTACCCCTTAAACACTTTAGCTAAACACTGCCCTTTTAGCTTGACTCAGGGCTAACCCTTCCGAGTCCGATTTCACTTTTCTCCACTGACAAAGACATGGACTCTTTTTTCCCACCTCCCACATCCTGGTTGCTGCTTCCTGGACCCTGAAACACACAAATCTTCACCGAAGTGTCCACTATCATTAAGGCAAACGTGACGTTAGTAGATTCAGCACGTTATCCAACCCTGAAACGTAAGCTAGAAGGTGAATCTTCGTCTGAGACTATTGGTATTGAAAGAGGTATAAACAGCCTCCTGAAAACTTCATTACGTCAAACTACCACAGAAAACTTTTTCTTGCCCCCTTCCTGTAGTTGAAATGTTAAACTGTTAAGCAGGTATGTTGTAACAAATATTGGATTTTTTTCGTCTCTTATTATAATCACGTGTATCTACTTACAGGTCTAAAAATTAAGTTGTATTTTTAAAATTATAAAGAATAATTTTAATAAAAGATAACGTAAATTAAAGAGTATTTTATGGTAAATTATCTAATATATGTATATGTAGGTGTTTGTGTGCCTGTCCAAAAACCTAAATTTCGGCTATAAGAATCAACCGCTTATAAGAATCAAAAACAGTAATAACAAAGGTGATGCTTATAAGCGGAAATCACTGTATTTACTTTTACTACTGACACGCAAAGAAGGACAGTCTTAGTATCGACGAATTCGTACGTTCCTCAGTATATAAACAATAATAATATAATAAAATATTATTGTATCACCATTGTCTCTCTCCGTTAACTATAATAAGTTCACGACAGGGCTTTCGAACCCACAGCTTTCACTTTCTGGACAGATACAGTTATAGATCTAGCCCAGATACAGCGATTTTTTTGAATGGCTGAGATATTAGAGGGAATTGAAATCGATACCTTGCCGAAAGGCCCTGATGAACTCAGCTGCTGATTTGCTATTCACTCGCCCTTATTATAATTGTTTTATATAATCAATATTGTGTCATGACATAGTTCTACTATATTCGATTAATCAAATAACACTGTTACTTGATTATTTACAGATGAGATCAAACTAATATAACTTTTACAGATTTAATTTAAACTGGTTTAATTATTTGAGAGAATAATTCATTATAATTTTCTGAACATATTATGACTTCTATAAAATTTAGTTAGTGTTCATAATTACGATGTTTATATATTTGCATGCAAAAACCAAAACTAGCTGAAATGAACAAAGTAATTACCTCTACCTTAATAATACTTATGCTGTGACAATTTCTGTCTTAAACTCAATTTATCAATGTTAACTATCCAAGAGACTTCGGGAGCATAAGGATTTGTTGACACTTCATGCGGAAGTTATAAGTTCCAAGATTTCACTTAAGTTTGAAATCATAAAAGACTTTCGGATATGTGAACTGGAAACTCGAGCATGTCATCTTTAAAAGCCTCCGCTTAGCAAACACACATCATCCGGTCATTTAAGAATGTATGCTCACGCTGTATGTAGGTATTTTAATTACTGCACTTTCAAATATTGCTTTTCTAGCGTATGTCCCGGGATAACAAAATTAGCATAGTTTAGTTAGAATTGTGTACTTTTCATTTCACACTTTCTCAGTTTTCTTTGATAGACAGAATATTCCGTGCAACAACGAAGTAAGTTGTCAATGTTTACGTATTTTATTCAAATGTTCTTCACTCGGAGATACTGTTGCAAATTTCGTATATTTGAAAGTGCGAGGGAAATAATAAAAAAAAAAAACTTTCTATACTTCTTTCAGTTCCAGCCATATCATACAGTAGTTAGCGTCACTCGTTTCCACGGAGTGGGCTTGGGTTCGAACGCTGACAAAGGCGTAGACGTTCTCGTGCTGTACACTCATAGGTACCCATTTTAGAGTAAAGGGAAAATAAATTTGCTTGTGTGTGTATATGAATATCTTATCTGAGGCTAAAAAGAATCTGAAAGAATTTGGCTCTTTGTTTTTAGTACTTTCTGAAGATGAGTTACGACGTTTGGCTTAATTAGGATACTTATTCCTTTAGTGATCCAAGTGTGTCTATGGATAGCTTGTTTCAGGTTGACCTTGAGCAGTTCAAAGTAATTTCTTCCAAGAGTTTGTTATTCAGAAACCCGTAGAGGTTCAAACCACTGCTTCGTTTTCCAGCGAAGGTGCTTTATAACAGATCATTGATCAAACCGGAGGATTTCGTGATCTGTGAAAAGCTGATTCAACTTGTTTAAAAAGAGCTGGTTGATGTGAAATCATATCAAATCGTCGGTTGTGCTAATCTGTCGGACGCAGTTTTGGCGAAGTTCACTGCTGAATTGATAGTAGACGTGTAGTGGGATGCTGGATTGTATCATTTACGTTAACCACCATTATTACTTCCGTTCTATTTTATCTCTTACTAAACCAAAAGTATCGGCTAGAAAACCTGGAAATGTCCTGATCGAATTGGTCATTTCTGCTTGGATACCAATAACTCCTCTCGTTAACGCACAGGGATTTTTTACTATGCTCTGGTCTTTATTGAAAAATACTACTTTATAATCTATGAAAGAGCAGCCATGGCAAAACTTATACCGGCTGAATAACCTTTACCGAAAGACTAAAAGCAAATACTGCTGTCTTTGAATAGTTCTCCCGTTGCGTCGAGTTGTCCTTTTTACTTTTGGGAAAACCTTCCTTTCACAATTATACAGTGTAACGTCCTTTACGTACAAGCGAAACGGACTTTAGGACAATAAAAGTAAGCCAGGAAAATTAGGTACTCAAACTAGAATGTGTTTACATAATTCCAATTTAATTAATGAAATAGAAGTTGAATAACTTTAACAACTTAAATGTAACTAAAGAATGTTTCATTTCTGTTAAAAAACTATACTCATATATTGAGTTAAGGAATTTATCACCATGTTTTAGACACATTTTATGACTGAAAATTCTGTAGTAAAACTGCAAAATGACTCTTTAAAGTTAAATTCGAGCACGGAATTCATATAAAATCTCTTATATAGAAACAAATGATAAATGTAACAAAAGTCTCTTTCTTCTAATGCTTGTTATTTTAAACATCTAATTAATATCACATACATTTAGAACAAAATTTTACACACTCCTAGTGTAACTTTATATAAATAATTCACTGTGTTTAGTTTGGATTTCATAACAGACGAATGTTTATTTTGAAGCATTTTATCATGGAATATGTTATTAGCTGTTCTTATTTAATCTTTTCGCAAAGTCATAGGCGTAATAAGCCGCTACGCGGGAACATAAACTTTTAAACAAATATAAAGTGAAGCGTTTCAAATAAAACACAAGTAATTTGCTTTGTTAGTTTTAAACTGTTTGAAATTCATAGACACTGAAAATTTAAATGGAAGATAACATTAAAATTTCAAAAGCTCTCTTAATCTTCCATTCTTTCTGTTGACATACCGATTTTCTGGTTCGTATATATGTACAATCATCTCTTGAGAGAAAAGGCTCTCATTTTCTGAATAATAAAATGTTTCTAAGAAAGTTTCTGGGTGTTTGTTTAGATTCTCTCTAAAATACTATCTGCAAATGGACATGTCTTTGTCAAAATATGATAATTTGTCACCCATAACATTTCTCAGCAGAACAATTATCTAACCTACAGTGTACCCTGTCACGAAGAACTGTCAGAAAGACTTTTCCTTATCAATTTCATCGCTTTTTATATTTTGTTTAAAGATAAATCATTTTATTTTGCATTGATCTGAAGAGTTTCTTAGAAACTGTTGGTGGGAGTCACCCTATTTGAGAAAATGAGCAAAGTGTTACATTATAATGAAAATATATATCCTTGCGAAGAAAACCTACAAATATATCTCTTATCAACGAATAATTGATATTATTTAAGCATTCAAAATATGTAACAGATAATATGTTAGATAGAATTAGCTGCTGTTTCGCCATAACCGTCACTTACGGAATTGGGGTGTGTACGCATCATTTACTTTTCATTAGGATTTTTGTGTGCTTGCATGTAAGGTGCGTTGAGCCCATACTGTAAGTTGTGTTTGTCTTTTCATTTTCTTCTTGACTAATTGCTTCTTTGAGGGACTCGGGGCCTTGGGATGTCTTTTGGGCTTACCTGCATCCTATTCAGAAAGTTCCCCTTGAGGTAATTGACATGGTTAGGCTCCCTGATGACGAGACCTGTCGGTTACCTCTGTTGTTTTATGGTTCAGTTCCGGCACTTATACAGAATCTTGCCGTTGGTGCGTGGATGCCCAGAGTGCTTGTTTTCTGTTTGTTTTTTGTCTATTTTAGTATTATATTTTTTTTTATCTATCTCTGTTGGATTAATTATTTGTTTTTTCATTATGGAGATATGAAGCTTCTGCGCTATCCTCTATTGAAAATGTTTTCTTTGCAGGTTATGTTTTATGTTATAGTGATTTAGCAGTCTATGCTTGAATTTTAATTTTGTTTATTTCTATTGTTTACTTTTTACTTAATATGTTAGATTATAGATGATTATAAAATACAGGGTGGTTATAATTAAAGTTCCAGTTTGAAATGGTCATAAAATGGAAACTACTGAACCAAATGTTATCAAACTTGGAAATAATTGAAAGAAGGTCATGGGAATTTCTTTTCCGCCAAAAAAAAAAAGTTCCCATGACTTCCTTTCAACTATTACCAAGTTTGATAACATTTGGTCCAGTAGTTTTCCTTTTATGACCATTTCAAAGTGGAACTTTTATTCTAACCACCCTGTACATCAAATATATTTAACTATTGTTGAAACACGTAATTACACAATGAAACAATAAAAACTACCAGAATGGTCTATTTATTTTTTCATCGACGTACTACATTGTAAAAACACTTATCTCATCTGCAATAAGATTTTTTAAATGAAAATAAGCTTGTACTGAAAATAAAGCGAAAACAACGCCTAAACAAACTGTATAGAATTATAATATTGTTAATGATATTTCGAACACAATACAATATTTCAGGTTAAAAAAAACCCACCCTTAACACTAGCAGGATACGATATTGTTCCACAGCCAAATATCTAAAGCAGGGTTTCCCAACGGGGTTCAGGTGGACCATTTGGGGGTCGATGGAAGTTTATAAAGGTCTATGGGTTCTATTGGGGGTCGATGATAATTTTTGTGCTTAAAAATTTAATTTTTTAGGAATGTAATTATTAGATAATATCCGTTCTAATACAGAGGCTGTTCGCACATTTTTTAGACGATTTTGGTAAGCGGTAATAAAAATTTGTTTGCTGCAAAAGAAATAATTGCAATTGTACTATGTTTTTAAAAGTCAAAATTATCATCTCAGGCTTGAAAGTCTTGTTTTTATTCAAAATGGCGTTTTTAACAAAGCAGGGGTTCGAAGGCTACATTTATGCTCTTTCCGAAGAGAAATATGCATACTCCGTTAGCCAAAAACGATGTGAGAGTCATGGTTTTGATTGATGATATCTAAAGCGTCGATAGGTAATATCGTCAACAAGAAAGGAAAAAGAACGTCAAATTGGAGCCTCAAGTGGGACAAAAATTCCAAACAAGTATCCAAGGAAAAAACAGACATCTTCGACTATTGCAAAGGTACGTTGTTTAATGTTAAAAGAAAATCCCCCTAGTCAAAGGACAGTTGCAAAATCATTAAAATGCTCGGTGTCCACTGTAAAAAAAATGATAAACGTTGATTTAAATCTTAAGAAAGCGAAAAAACGCAATGTGCATCGTCTTCTTCCAAATCATATCGCTGAACGCAGGACACGCTGCAGAATTCTATATGAGAAACACTTATCCAAAGAAAAAGGGAAAACAATCGTCACAATAGATGAATCATGGGTTTATTTAAATGAATGCAACAAACAAGAGCCATTTATTATCATAAAAGGGGAGAAAAAAAATTTAAGTACATGGTTCAAAGAATCGAAAGAAAGTTTTTCTAAGGGATTCATGATTGTTGCTGGTTTTTCTTATAATGGCAAGCCAAAAATAAAGAAAGTGGAAAAATGTCAAGATTAACTTCAAATACTATCAGGAACATATCGCCAATTTTTCTGAATGAAATACCATCTCTTTACCCACAGTGCCATCAATCTGTGAGACTCCATCAGGACAAAGCTAGCAGTCACACATAAAAATCCACTGTAAATTTCCTAAAAGAAATGGAACTAAAAACTGGTATCAAGGCCATACCCTTCACTGATATCCCTACTAAATCTCCCGATGTATCACCTATGAATTTTTGTGCTTTCGGACTTTTAAAATCTGCATTATTCAAACGGCGTCCCAAAACCCTTACAGGACTCTGGAAAGCTGTACAGGAGGAATGGGATAGAATACCTCTTCTGACACTTCAAAAGGTATTATTATCCTGGAAATTGCGGTGTCGAAAGATAGTTCAGAATAAGGGATGTCAAATAGAACATTTAAAACACAAGAATTTTATGTAATTTAGTTTTGTGAATACAATATACATCGTCTAAAAAATGTGTGAACAGCCTCTGTACAGATTTGCATAGGGCGGAGTGATCCACCCTTCTAAACTCGAATATTATGACGCTTTTGTATACGTTTCGAATGAAATTATATTATAATTACATGTAAGTCAGTGAAATTGTTTAGTAAAATATATATTTGTATTCGTTATGTTAGTTATTGTGACTATACTATGATAAGCAATTTCAGGCTAAACATTAAAAAAATTGTATCAATGCATCAAGCACAACCGCCACATTAATTGAAATCGAACTTTTGTGCAATTACAATCTGTGTTTCTGAAATACTGTTTATATTTGTGAAATTAAAAATTAAAATAGTACAAAAATAATAAAACATAAACCTAATGAACCACTTTTTCTAATTTTTGTTCATATTCTTAGTCAAATTTTTATTTTAAGTGTTTTATGTGCAATTATTAGTATTATAATTATGTTGTATGTTGCATATTATAGTGAAAAATGTGAGGGGATCGATGAAAAAAAAATCATTCTTTTAAAAGGGGTTGATGAAAAAAAGGTTGGGAACCCCTGATCTAAAGGTAAGAAATCCATGCAGAGGTAAAACCGGAGAACATTTATAAACTTTGATAGAACATTTAAAAATCCATTAAATAATTTAGATTATTCATGGACAAGTGGGACTATATATGCAATGAATTTGTTCAATCTATTCTGCCATATATTTAGTTTTTTCTTCCATATATATATTTTTCTATAGTACAGGAATATTATTATATTGAGCCCAATTCAGCAATATTTTAATATTTTATTAATATACTATTATTGGACTAGTTTCCGAATTGCATTTTTGAAAAAATATTAATAGTTGTAAAGCATAAAAAATTAGTAAAAAAGCTTGCGTTGATAAAGTGAAAACACCTAAACAAACTGTATCGAAATATAATATCGTTAATGATATTTAGAACACAATAAAACAGTTCAGAATAAGAGAAACTCCCCTTAACACTAGTAGGATAGGAAATTATTCCACAGCCAAATATCCAAAGGTATTAGATATGTGAAACTCGCAAGTGGCTTGACAACTAATGAGATGGTAAAGAATGTGGGTACTATTTCGTTGTGTCGAAGGCAACATTTTTTTCCCATGTTATTAGATTCATGAGGTATCTATGCCATGATGCGTATGTAGTGATCTTGTTTCACTAAAAGATCTCATTACATTTGGTACCCCTGCAAACAAAAGAGAAGTCAATAAAGAAACATGTTTCATTTACGATAATCAGTAGTAATATTGTTGAGATATGCATTTCGTTCTTTTATAGGTTACGGATGTAGTAGCTAAATTATAACTGTACAAATATTGTTTAATGACATACTTTTCGTCATTGATTTTTCCGATTTTGGTTCAGTAAAAATAAAGATTAAGAGAGATTAAAATGTATCTCTTTTTATCATAATCTTAGCTATTTTATTATGGGTATTTACTTGATTGGAAATGATACTGCAGTTGGAAAATCGATTATTACAGTTCGAAACTAACTTTAAAACTCATGCATAAGTTCTTTTTAGTTGCATGTTAATCAGTAAAACAAAGAACAGAAGGATGTACACGATGACGATACTGCTCTTAGCTTAATTTGTTTTCTTGATAAGTTAAGAAAGATTATGAGGAAGAAATATCAATATCTCAACCCCAATGGCGGCGAAAACTAATAATTCACGTATTAAAATCACGTTGGTAATTATTTATAGTTCATTGAAATATTTTACGAGATAATTCTTTTGTAATGGTGAAAAACAGAACTTAAATTTCTAAAATTATTTTAACTTAAAATACTTAAAATAAGTAATATAAATATAGTTTTCATTCTGTAGAAACATAAAGGATATCATAAAACTTGTTATAACAAGTTTGTTGGAAACGAAAAACGGTTAAATACTATACCGGTATTGCATAACTCACCATACGTTTGCAATTATTCCATCTCTCGCGGTGTGTGTGTGTGTGCCTGCATGTTCAGTTCATACTGTAATATTAAATTTATAAAGCATTGTCGGAAGTCAGAGTATTAATTCATTTCTTTTGTTTTGTCGCATATTGTAAGCAGTATTAAGAATTAAGATTTTGGAAGTAGGGGGGGGGATTGTGATGTTTACGTAATTTTCTATTTTGCGGGGGCCCTGTGCGCATAACCTCCATGAATATGAAGTGATTGTACGGCTAGTTGTAGGGCAGCACAAATAAATTTTTCCTTTCTTGCTATAAATTAAGTGTTTGGGATCAAAGTGTTTTTTTTTCTTTTTTAATTAACGAATAACATATTGAGTGACATATCTGGATAACATGCTAATCTAAAGATCGAAAAATTTGAAACCTGGTCCTGGCACAGTCAGTCGTTAAGAAGTCCGCGTACTGAAAAAAAATGATAACGTTTATGAAAACATATCACCGATCTTTACAGTAAGAAACTATTATCGTAACCTATAAAATGAAAACAAATTATAAGTAAATAAAATATAAAAGTCCAATATGGTGTGCCATTGGCTTCAAAAAGAAAGGGGAGAGGGAAGGACGGAAGACATTAGGAATGCCATTCTAAAGGCGACTTCCTCCGTTGTAAGTAGCCTAACTGGATAACACACAGATATGCAGATCATTAAAGCCGTAATTATAGATGTGAACCCGACAGTCTTAAAAATTGGCTAGATTATTGTCCGAAAATCAAGTAACCAACTTGTTTTAGGGTCCAAAGTTTTTAAGTAAAAGGATGAATTGTTCCACTGTTTACATAAAAACTTTAGATTCATACAATGTCAGTGAAGTAATAAATCCCCTATGAAGAATGTAATGGTATGGGATAAGTAAAATTATAGCGTAAAATTAAAGTTATGGCTGAAACATTTATCATATTCACTACTTATAATTCTAAATTTAGTTTAACTTCTTAAAATTGTGATGTTTATTCACTCAGATTCAAATGCGCAAATAAACGTTAGAGTATAGTTGGTGTGGATATATAAAGGAATGACATACGGGTCTAATTTAGTTTTGATCTACACTGTAAGGTTTTTCTTCAAATTGAAAAGCAGACTTGATCTAAAGATCAAAAACAATGTATTTCTACACACAGCTTTATAAATATTAACCAGATATCTTAATACTAGACTCGTTATAATCTTTAAGATGCATAATTTGACGAACATCTTTATTTCATTATTTGTCTATGAGTTTAACATTCGCAGGTTTTATGAAGGGCGATATCTTTGGCCAGCTGGCCTGACTCCAACTTAGATCTTGTCTGTTTCTCCTTCGACGAATCGATATAAAATTACCTGACCCCAAGAGAAATATGAAATATGCTCCGGGTTCAAAATGACATTCTTTTGAAAGCTATAATTTGTCTAGGTCTTGTGTATGCAGTTTGTAGCATTTCACTAAATTTATTCTCCTTACATAGCTACTTTTTTTTAAAATCTGTATCATCGTCTTCTTTCAATGCACATTTTAACATGAACTATACATTATACATTCATTGATTCCCTATTGAATTAAAAAACGTTTGATAGAGAATTAAAACCCAATTAGTTTTAAGAATATGCCCCAACACTCCTAGAAAATATATTTGTTCTTGAATGCACAGTTTCTCAGCTTTATCCAAGAAACTACTCCTTATAGATAGATAAGTTATTTCATTACGCAGTTTAGTTGTCGAAGTGGTCAAGGGAATAACATGATTGACGGATATTAGATACTCTGTCACGTTAAAATTCTAAGATAGTTTAAGTGATTCTTATTCAAATTTATTTTAGAAGGTATATTCAGGAGGTAAAAAAATATCAAAACTTGGAATCCTTCTCCACTAAAACCCGTTCTGATAGAAGTTGTGTTTTAACTAAGATCAATGTATAGATTGCCCAAATCACTTTGATTTTCAGGTGGCAGGTTTATATAGTTTTAGTAAATCTTTTATGACATTTCAATTTTGAATGCATGTGTTAAGTAATGACGCTCAGAAGGTCGCGATAAAAGACTGCATCATTAAATATCATGAATGATATCGGTATCATTATATATCATTAATGATACAGATATTATGAGTACTTTACAAGAGGCATTATAGTAGGTTCATGATCCTCTTTCAATCCATGAATATCAGTAACTATCAGTACTTTAAGCAGTATAAATCTTATTTGATAAAGGAATACTTGACAAAGGATACTTGATCAAGGAACATTTAAAATGGTATGTTTCAAAGTAACTCCTTAGTGACACTAGAGAAAATTTGATGTAATATTCAATGAACAAAATGCGAAAGATGCTGTGACAAGTTACTATTAAGTATTCCGTTAGATTTAAAAGGGAATTTTGAAATCTGTCAGGTACTTAGTTTGGGTGAAATAGTATGAGATAAAGAAATACACTATGATGCTTTAGTGCAATATTATCAATTTGGTGTTATCAATCTCTTTTTGGAAAAGAACAAATGCTAGTCTCTTTACTAATTACTTTTGTGATCAATGACGATTCCTGATTTAAATCTGGCAGTTTTTAGAATATTTAAAAATTAATAACTAAAGTTGAGAAACTTATTTTTGGGGTTTTGTTTTTAATAAGCAGTTTTTTCCATATTCTATCTGAAAGGCTAATGTATAACAGTATAGTCACGGGTGTGAAATAACTTTAATCAGAAAACCAGAAAATAAATATTTTCACAAACTATTAATTTGTAAGGAGATCTGACGATTATGCATAATAGGATTAGTTGATATAATTGGAAAAGTTTCAAATGTACTTTCTATATTTAGTTTTACATTTAGTAGAGGAAGGTGGGAATATGAACCCCCCTTTTGTTTTTGACTCACTGTGGTCATACCAAAGACTGATTTTCATATTTTTGACTTTCTCTTCATCTAAACATCCTTAAGTGGATTTGACGTTAAATCAAATCTTAAGATGTATACAATCACATAAGTGAAAAAGTCGAAACTAGCAGGTGACCCAAAGTGGAGGTTAATATGGACCTCCAACATTTTGCCCCACATTATAAGTTACATGGAATTTAATTTCGAACTAGCTTAAAAGGAACTTTATCTCATGTAGAATAAGACACAGGAATCAGTTTTTACCAAACATAGTAGTAGTTATGTAAAATATTCAATTTTACTTACTTGGAAAAAAAGTTTGAAAACTGTAAAAACAAACAATTGGTCACAGGACGTCATTCGGGAGTGGACTGAAGTCAATGACCTTGACTATCCATTGCAGTCATTTAGGAGCTCTAGTTCACAGCTGTTTCGCGCGGCTGCGCCTGCGCATAGGGCAGATATTAAGGGGGTCCATAATAAATGCAGGGTCCACAATCCCACGTTCTCCTCTACCAATAATACCAAATAAGTCCCTATGCAAGTTGTTTCGATTTAAGAAAAATAATTTATAAATATTTGACCAAATCAAAGGGAAAACAAACTATTAGTTTTTCCCCCCAAATAACCCAAGTAAGGAATATATACTATATAAATATAGTATATATTCCTTACTTGGGAATATATACTATATTTTACTCTTCAAATTAAAGAAATGAAATAAAAATTTATTTTCGAGGGCACGATAAAATTTAAAATAAAAATAAAAAGAGCCTCCAAACTTAGGAACAAAACGTATTCTACTTAATTATATTTGAATCCATTACTGTAAGGCGTAATTAATTACAATTAATCAGCAATGCATCATTTTAAGCTAAACAATACCAATGCATTTCAATCCTAATATGAGTAACTATCCTATCAAATTGAAGTCAATCTAATTATTACTAGCCATGAACTTTTAGAAATCAGTGTTAATCTTGTTCTGAGAATTTTATGTAAAATAACTGCTGAGAATGAAATTAGTATTAGAGAATAGCACCACCATAACACCGCTGAATGCGCTTTTTTTTAATTTTGAAAAATAGACTAATTTGACAATTCTTCACGGAATTTAAGATTTGTCGAACAATAGTTTATCCTCTAAACTGGAGCATATTCGTAAGCAGGCATGAATGGCAGCTTATACTAATTGGAAATAAATGTATAATCGGGGATATTTAGATTCTATTATTTATACGATGTTTAATCATACGCTGATTGGTCTTAATCCATCCCTACTTTGCATAGTCCATTTCATCCTAAAACCATGCCTTTCATTCATTCATCAATAGCTCGACAGTCCTGGTTGGACTCTGGCTTTCTCAAGAAGACAGAACCAGTCCTTCCTTCTGTGCACCACAGCTTTCCAGTCTCTGACATTGATTGAGACAAAGTCACTTTGGAGGCAGTCCGCCCACCTCAGTCTGGGTCTGCCTCTTCTTCTGACTCCTGTTGGCTTCGCCAGGAAGATTCTTTTCGTCGTTCGGTCATCATTCATTCTTAAAATGTGTCCGGCCCATTTCATGCGTTGGATCTTATGATACTTTAGAATGTCCGGTTCTCTGAATAACCTATAAAGTTCAGGGTTAGTTCTTCTCCAAACTCCGTTATCACAAAAGCCACCAAAAACGGATCGGAGGATCTTCCTCCCAAAAATTGCGAGGGTTCTCTCATCAGCCTGGGACAAGGTCCACGTTTCAGATGCATACGTGAAAACTGTCCTGATTAAGCTTTTGTATATCAACAACTTGGTGTTCCTTTTAATGTTGTCAGATTTCAGAAATTTTCTTAGACCATAAAAGCATCTGTTGGCCGCAGTTATTCTCTTTCTTACTTCTGGGGACAAGAGAATTTCGGAGTGGATTTCAGAGCCAAGGTAGGTGAAGGAGTTTACCTTTTCAAATTTGTAGTCTCCAATCTCGATGTACATGGAGGTATCGGTGTAGGTAATAAATTGCATATACTTAGTTTTACTCTGATTATTTGAGAGGTTCATTTTCTTAGCCTGTCTTTCCAGATCCAGGAACGCTTGCTTGAGATTTTTAGGGGTTCTTGCTATGATATCAATATCATCAGCGTAGGCAATAATTTGAACAGATTTGGAAAAAATAGTTCCTCTTGTGTTGATTATCTTACTATTTTTTCAAGAGCAAGGGTGAAAAGAAGGCATGCTAACGAATCACCCTGCCTTACTCCGTTTTTTATTTCAACAGGTTCGGATAGACTTCCTTGGATATTGACTCTCATTTTAGTGTCAATTAATGTGAGGAATATTAGTTTCCCAAGTTTGTCAGGAATGTTGAACTGTCTCAAAGCGTCGATAAGCAGTTCTATATTAATGCTATCGTACGCCGTTTTGAAATCAATAAATGGATGGTGCGTATTGATTTGGAATTCCTTAGTCTTTTCTAGGATTTGCCGTAGATTAAATATTTGCTCAATTGTGGATCTATCCCTTCGAAACCCACACTGGTAGTCACCAATGATGTTTTCGGCATATACAAACAGTCTGTTAAAAGTATATTTGAAAAAATCTTATAAGTAGTACACAGGAGGCTAATTCCTCTATAGTTGGAGCAGTCGAGGACATCTCCTTTTTTATGTATGGGACAGATTGTGTTGAGCTTCCACTCTTGGGGGAGTGTTTCAGTCTCCCATACAGATAGAATAATGTGGTGGATGTCTTTGGTTACATGCGTTCCAGCATTTTTCAGAAATTCTGAAGGAATGGAGTCTGGGCCAGGGGCCTTATGGTTTTTTAGCTTTTTAATTCCTTCTACAACCTCAGCAAAACCATGCCTTTACCCGGATATTTTGTTGGGGAAGGACTGTAAGATTACGAAGACATTTTATAGTGATAAGATGGATAAACATATCGTGGGAAAAGTCAGTTAATCTAAAATTCATAGTTTCTTCGAACCTCAACTTACGGAAATTTGTTCTGTTTGGAATTAGACGTCTAAATTATAAAGGTTCCGAATAAGTTATGTGAATCATGGTACGTAGATTTTTGATTGGTGCATTTAGTATTTGTTTCTGAAAACTTCTTTTATACATTGTATTATTTTTTTTACCATTACGACAAAAAGTTACTTGAGAACAGACATACTAATAAAACTACTGATAGAAAAGTTACTACAATTTATTGGAATTAGCGTGATTATTACTAGAAATGTAGAAAATATGCGTAAGTTTAATAATATATGACGATCGCTGCGTACTTAAGTGTTTGAGTAAAATGTTTCCAAATACCGTAAGATGGGTACTTTGTGACTGCAGAGGTAACTTTGTGACACATAGTAATTTTTTCGTATTTCGGATCTTGCGCTGCGCCCGTGATACCGGAAAGGAAAAGAACGCGCCAACAGCTTGTCCGACATACAGAGACACCTAGTTGCCGGCGTCCGAAGATTCTGCTCTCCATTTGTCTTCGCTGGCCAGTGTATTGTTCAAACGTGTTGTCAAGCTATTGACTCAAACTTCGGAAACTCTGTGTGCTGAAGGCTAACACCTTATACAACCAACTACCACAGATAACTATTTTTTGTCAGTATGTTGGTTATATTGTGGAGCAATATAACTTGTGTAGTGATATTTACGAGAGATATGAGAACATAACCTAAATATCGAAAGTTGACGGGGTTACTTTGTGACACATTGACACTGTCACAAACTAACCTACCTCCTCCAGACTCTTGATGTTGCATTTTTTAGTCCTCTAAAATACCACTGGAGAGAAAGTAGTATTGACTATCTAGGAAAAAACTACCCGAAGGACCAGAATGTGCCGAAAGACGAATTTCCTCGTCTTCTCAAAGAACTGATGTCCGCCCTGGACACCCGAGGTCTCTTTGATGCCAAAGATATAGATAAAACTATCCAATATTTGTAATAGGTATGTATAATTACAAAAGGATGCATCAAGCATTTGATAAGGCCATTAATTTAAGTGCATCAAGCATTTGATAAGCATTTTACTAACTTTGTGTCAAGTAATTTTTCCTCTTGGATTTCAAGGCGAAAACACAGATGTCACAAAGTAGCCCTACTCGGCGGGACAACTTTGTGACATATTTTAACTTTAATTTCTCAATGGTAATTAAAGACCCTGGTTAGCGCAATACATTACTACGTAAGGAAAGAATGTACCAATGTCTTACAATTGTTCGTTTTGGGCTGCTTTTAAAACTGATCGGCTGGCACAGGACAAAACTTAAAATCCGTCACAAAGTAACCCAATCTTACGGTATTTAATTTGCAGATTAAATCTGAAACGAATACATAACTGAATTCCCTAGGTACTTGTGATTTTGCACACTTACCAATGCTCTTTGTTTCATTTTTATTTATTTTGTGTTTAAAGCAAAAGTTATTTGAGATTGGAAAAATTATAATCAGGCTAATTACATTAAAGTTAAAAAAAATAGCTGAAATAAAGTATTGTTTTTAATTGAAATATTATTTTAAGTGTGAACTTAAGTTAAATCTTCATTGAATAAACCTTGATATATTTTGTTAAATTTAAAAGATTAACTGACTTCTTTTCTTAAATTTTTAAAGGTTTGGAATTTTCAATAAGCTCATATTTAATTTCATTTAAAATCCATGAAAGTAGCTAGAGGGATTTGGTTCAAATATGTTTGAACCTACCCCAGCAAAAATCGCTTTAAATGAAAAGTTAAAAAGCATCAATTATGTTTCGTGACCAGTACAACCATTGCGCGTACATAGATACCTTTTAGTCATTGTTCATAAAAAGTGTCAAACCATTAATCTGAAACTTACCCGAACTAATATTTTTATTATGTTTAAGTTGTTGTTTACTTTCAAAAACTGCATTTTCTATTTCTTATTCTGTTGTAGTCAAAACAGTTCGATCATTAAGGATTTTAAAGGAAATTAAATTTGTTGAAGACAAAAAATGGAGTTTCAAATATTCGAATATACGTTCAGGTAATGTAAAGGAAAACCAGTATGTTAAAATATATTTTTTACACAAATGGTTATAAAAAGTGTTCCGTTTCATGAAATGTAGGATATATATTCATTTTCAGAAATGGCGTGACTAATTCAATGTTAAGAGATGCAAATTTATCTGAACCTAAGCAATTTGGATTTTCTGTATCATTTATTCTCCCCAATGATTCTCCTTTAACAAAGTGATTGCCAACATTCCAAGCTCAGTTCTCTTTACTACCCTTTTCAGTCGCTAAGCACCAATGAAAACATTCCTAATCACCTACACAGTAGCTACTTTCTAAAAAGAAGGGTAATTGATAATGTAAAGAAGAAAATTCATTTATGCTATACATAATTACCTCGTACTTTTAGCTTACAGTATATTAATGGCATAAGCCCAAGAAGCATTGTAAAGACCAACACAATGACTAGACTTACGTCTGTTTATGAAGATATTTATTCAGTACTGTTTACGAACCCTCTAATTTTATTCCAAAGAATGTTTTTTTCCTTCTTGGCTACTGGCAGGAATCAGTTTCAACCGTACATAAATTTTCCCCGATTTTCGCGAGTACCAATGTTAAAACAAAATATTCTCGAATAAGTATAAAACCTGATTCTCTGTAAAACTTACTGAGAAACTTAATGCTCTTTTTAACTGAAATTTGTTTGCTTTTAGAGATGAAAACTTTAGAGTTTGAAATTCGTTTTGTAAAGAATCTAGATCTTTTTTCTTTTATCTTGCGGCCAGGCCAATTAATCTAATGTTGTTTATTATTGTCAGCTTTCTGGTGTCAATGGAAAATGGAGGTCCATTCGAACTTATATATATACAGTCGGTTATACGGATGATGTACTTCATCAGATTTGTGTCAATTGCTCTTTATAAAACCGATACATTTTCTGAAGCGTTTCCTTTGTAATGTCACTGTAGCAAGTATGCACAAAATATCTGCTTCTTATCTACATTTACCAAAATTAAAGAAAAGTAATCAAGGTTTTGTGTTCTGAAATGTTGCAGTCTCCCTCTATATACGCTTAGTAGGAACCATTTTCAGTCTGATTTTGCAAAGGCTGGACTCCAGTCTTTGGAGTTACTTTACCCTAGTGGACTGTATTAGTGTGAACAGAACACGTACACATAGCTCCATTTCAACGAATATTACATTTAATTCCAGTCTAATGAGCAACATCAGAAGAACATTACAAAGATAAGACATCCATAGGTGGAAAGCACGTTACTTTTATATCATGACTGATAGAACATTTCACTTCACTTCGACAAAGGATGAACACTTCCCTTCGAATGAAGGATTCAACATTCCGCCCGCCATGAAACCTCAAGGGGTTTCAATGAACAAAACACAAAGCACAATATAACGATTATACAATATACATAAACAATATAAACAGAATTAAATGTAAAAAGTATGCTGTTAAGCATTTAGAGAATTTGGAAGTTTGTACACCTTGTTAATATTTCTTGTCATTTGTCCATGGTTAGTGTTTATAGTCACAACACGAACCTTCTGGTCCTTCCCCGGAAGGATCTTACTTATTAGTCCTAGTGTCCATTTTAAGGGAGGAGTATTTTCTCTCTGGACTAAGACCATATCGCCAACTTGGTGATTAGGCATAGATTTCCACCACTTTGAACGAAGTTGAAGTCTATGTAAGTATTTCTTGGACCAGCGGTCCCAGAAGAATTTTCGAAGTCGTTGTATAAGACGCCACCTCTTTGTAAGGCAAGTAACCTTCGTTGACAAAGACAGCTCTGGAAATTGATGAATCGGACCTCCAACTAGGAAATGAGCTGGAGTTAAGGTCCTCAATTAGGAAGGATCAGATGATAATTCAGCAAGAGGTCTGGAATTCAGACAGGCCTCTATCTGAGAAAGTAGAGTAGGAAACTCCTCAAAATTAAGAAGCCCAGAGTTTGATTTGTTTATTAATAGTTGCTTTGCGCTTTTAATTCCCGACTCCCACAAACCTCCAAAGTAAGCGGTGATATGGAGGAATGAAGGACCACTGAATGCCCTTCATTGAACTGAAGTCTTGCACTTGTGAATGACGACACAACTCGAACAGTTTTTGAAGACGTCTAGAGGCACCCTTGAAGTTAGACGCATTGTCTAAAATAATCTTGGTCGGACAAGCTCTTCTCGAAATAAATCTGCGAAGTGCAGCTAGAAATGATGCTGTGGAAAGTTCGGAGACGAGTTCAAGATGTATTGCCTTCGTTGCTGTACAAATAAAAAGACAAAGATATGTGTGACATCATTCTTGTTTAATCTCACTTGTTATGACGTCATGTCTTGTTTTAATTCTCATCTCACTTGTTATGACGTCATATCTGATTTTGATTTTCATCTCACTTGTTCCATGACGCAAAATGTAACTGCACGTTGAAAGCAGAAGTTTCTCTGTCGGTGGTGGAAACATCGATGTTTGATAGTATTTTTGAGTGTATAAAAGTGGGTGTGTTTGTTTAATAAAGTTGGATTTTAGAGGAGAAAGGAGAACGCGTAGTTCTTTCAAATCTCAACATTTGGTAATCGAAGGACGTGATGCGATTAGGTTATCGTAAGTAAATGAACATTTCATTTGTTTTAATATTTCTTTAAATTATGGAAGCTCTGAAGAGGCAAAGAACGCCAGTCAGAACAGCGTTCACGAAAACATTTAACGCTATCGTGAGGGAATTAGGCTTAGAGACGCCGAATATTGAAGCAGTGAAAACAAAAATAGCTACCCTAGATCGCTTATATGATGAACTTAGTAATTGGGATACCCAAATTTTGAGTTTAGAATACAAAACATACGAAGATTATTCTAATGAATTTGAGTGTATTGAAGGATATAAAGAAAAAATGGACGTAATACGAGTTAGAACAGAAACATTTTTTGCTGGCCAGACGTCGCCAGCTGATTGTTCTGCGTTGGTAAGTACATCACCGACTTTGAATAAACGTAAACTAAAGTTGCCAAAAATAGAACTGAAACAATTTGGGGGTGATGTTAAAGACTGGTTAACATTCTGGAGTCAGTTTAAGCGCATACATGATGACAAATTACTTGAAAAGGAAGATAAATTCCATTATTTACTACAAGCAACTATACATGGTACTAGAGCACGGGATATAGTAGAGCTTTCCTGCAACTGCAGATAATTATGATAAAGTTATTGAGTGTTTAACAAATAGGTGTGGAAGAGAGGAGTTGTTAATCGAATTTTATGTTCGGGAAATGCTAGGTCTCGTAATAAAAAATGCTACGGTTCAGAGAGGGAGACTAAATATAGCACAATTATATGATAAATTGGAATCGTACTTAAGAGCATTAGAATCCATAGGCATGACTAGTGATAAATACGCTGCAATGCTCTTTCCATTAGTGGAATCGTGTATTCCGGAAGAAATTTTAAGTTTGGCTGAGAAATGCTGCAATTAGTTCTGAAGATAATTCTTATTGCGATAAGTTAAAACAGCTGTTGACATTCTTGAGAAACGAAGTAGAAGGGGAGCAAAGAATTTCTCTAGCAAAATCGGGATTTAAATTGAGTGAAACTAGGTTGTGGAAAGAGGGAAAATGTAAAGAAGCTTCGGTTCCAAGTCCAGCTTCGGCAAATGATCTCTTTGCTGGTGAGAAAATAACTAGTAGAAATAAAGAAACTAATTGTCTATTTTGTGATCATGAGAACTAATTGTCTATTTTGTGATCAAACATCATGAGACTAAAGATTGTTTTTCAGCCCATAAAATGGATCTTAACCAAAAGCATAATCTTATTAAAGATAAAAGGGGGTGTTTTGTCTGCCTAAAGGTAGGACACCGAGCCAAACAATGTAAGACACGTGTATGCTGTCTAATTTGTTCGAAAAAACACTGGGTTGTTGTATGCCCCGAACTTACCGTAAATACAAAGAATGAAATAAAGGAAAATACTGAGGAAGATAAGAATGTAACTTTAGCTAATTCTTGTAGCACAAAAGATGTGTTTCTTCAAACTTTACTGGTTAATATTAATGCTAACGGAAAGAAACAAAGAGTAAGGGTCCTTTTTGATACTGGTTCGCAGCGTTCATATATATTAAAAGACACTGTTGAAAGAATGGGATGTAGACCAGTGGGATCTGAGGCGTTAGTACACTCACTTTTTGGTGGAGTTACCTTGAAAAAAGAAGTCCACAAATGTTATAGTTTGCGTATTAGTAGCATTGATAACAGTTATTCTTGCAATATTCACCTATTAGATCAACCAAAAATTTGTGGCTCTTTACCAAGTTTGCCGCCAGGACCTTGGATGAAAGAAATAATACAGAAAAATATTCGCGTTACAGATTCAGAACGGGAAAATCTGCCAATAGAAATTCTTTTAGGTGCTGATACAGTTGGAAATATTTTGACTGGAAAACTTCAGAAATTAGATAGTGGTCTCATGGCTGTGCACACTTTGTTAGGATGGGTAATAATGGGCAAAATAAGTGACTGTATCTCAACTAAAAATACTTCAAACATGATAACCTCGATGCTGGTCCATAACAATAATTTAGAAAACTTGTGGAAATTAGAAGCGTTGGGTATAACAGACCCCAGTGAGAATAAGTCTTGTCAAGAATCAGAAAATGCTGTACGTGATCATTTCCATAAGACTTTGAAGAGAGATAATGAAAATAGATATGAAGTAAGCTTACCGTGGATCAGTGACCGTGGAGATTTGCCAAGCAATAGAGATATAGCTGAAAAAAGACTAATTTCATCCACAAGAAAGCTTAAATCTGAAAATAAGTTGGAAGACTATAATGCAGTATTTGAAGACTGGTTGAAATCAGGAATAATCGAAGAAGTATCAGAAAATGAAGCAAGAGGGACTGTAAATTATCTCCCTCATCGAGCGGTCTTTAAAGAGGGTTCAACTACAGCAATTAGGCCAGTATTTGATGCTTCATGTAAGCAGAAGAACTTTCTATCTTTAAATGATTGCTTAGCTAAAGGACCAAATTTGCTAGAGTTGATACCAACGATATTACTCAATTTTAGAGAAAAGAAAATAGGAATTATCTCAGACATAAAAAGGGCTTTCCTACAAGTATCTGTGTTGTGAAGGATCCACAATTTGAACATTTTGAACTCCTTCCAACGTTATAGCCATTTTGTTCTTCCAACACGATTACGGGGCATAAAACGGCCATATTGGAACTGCACCAATTTTCCAAGAAACATCACCCCTCCTGAATTCCTCAGGACGCGGGAAAGAAATTCCAGGAAATTCAACGGACTTCCAATTTTCTTGGAAATAAGCGTACCACGTGGGTCAACCATGGGAATGTCAGAGCATCCTGCCCTCGAATAAAAAACTCGAAGAGGCAATAAATTTACGTGAATAACTAACCTGGGGAGGGGTTATGATAAAGATTGGGGGAGCCCCGAGTGTGGGAGAAACGACGTTCGGAGAGAGAGCGAGGGAGCGATTGGAGGTAGCGAGCTGCAAGAGAGCCTGGGAAGGAAAGACGCCCCCGTAAAATGGCGAGATACCCGTCTTCAACCGCCAGCACCGAATCCTGTTGCATCCGCCAGTGAAATGCCACATGAATTTCTACCCGATGCCTAAAGCCTCCTCCTGTAGAAATGCCCTCAACGATGCCACGCTATGCTGTTTTCATCAAACTCCCCAGGTTGGTCATAAATTCCCCCTCTAAATAGTGCTCATGCCTTCTGAGAGATTACGAGACTTTTATTTCACTCGACCCGTAATGGTTATGCCGCAGGAAGCTACGTAATTTTGAGTGTCAGCGTATGCGCCTATCCAAAAATAATGTTTTGACAGGATGTCATAAGTTTTCTGGACTCCCTGATGCGTGATGTGCGACAATTTAAGTGCCTCAGCCTGAAGTGAGCGGGGAATGACGATTCGATTTGGGATGCTACATTCCCTCGAGGAATAGGTGTGTTGGGCACGAAACATTAATAAATTTGTGTGCGGGTCAATGTAATAATTGTGCAAATTCTTGGAGATCGTGGGATCCCGCATTATTAAAGCTTTGCGTACTGCCCCTAATGTAGTATCTTTTAGTTGTTCTTGCAGAATTTGTTCTGTCGTAACGGCCGCTTGGGAAGAGGTGAGCGTATTGATCAGCGGGTGTTTTGGCTCTTCATCGTCAGCAGGATCCGCTAACAGAGGATCTCTCGAGATATAATCCGCGAGCAGGTTTTCACTACCTGGGACATGTATGAACTCGAAGTTAAACTCGGCCAGTTCCAACAACCACCTTGAAATCATATTCGCTGGGTTAGTGAGACTAAGATGGTATTGTAAAGGTTTGTGGTCAGAGAGTATAAAAAATTTTGATCCGTAAAGGAAATTTTTGAAATGTTTAACGCCGTAGTAGATCGCCATTAACTCCGATTTTATTGCTGCGTATTTCTGTTCGGCGGAGTTCAGAATTTTACTATAGTAAAGTATGGGCTGTAGTGTATTTTCGCCTTTCTGCATAAGGACGGCGGAGATGCTTGTTTTGGACGCGTCTGTATTTAGATAAAATGGCTGATTAAAATCCGGCTGTAAAATAAAGGGTTTTTCAAAGAACCGTCGTTGGATGCTTTTGAAAGCTTCGTTGCACTCTACACTCCATTTAAATCTTACCCCTTTCTGAGTTAATTTATTTAATGTTGCTGACAGCTCGGCATAATCCGGTATGAGTGACCGATAGAAATTACAGAGTCCCAAAAACTTCTTTAGTTTTTTAAGGGTGCGAGGTCTTTGAAATGACAAAATTTTTTCTGTATTTTGAATCGAAGGGCTAAGGCCTTTGTTTGATATGGTGAATCCTAGGTATTCCATTTTCGTTAAAAAAAATTCGCACTTATCTGGGGACAAAGTGAGGTTGTATTTTCTCAACCGATCGAACACTAAAAGTAGTTTTCTTTTCATTTCGGAATAGGAATTGGCCGCCAGGACTATATCGTCTATATATGCGTAGATATCCTCACTATTTAAGCCATTCAAACATAAATCAATTGCTTGCTGGAAGTATGCGGCGCTATTCTTGTGCCCGAAAACTAATCTGTTGTAATGAAAATTTCCAAACTCTGACGTAAAAGCCATTTTTGGGCGTTCCGACTCGGGCAAAATAATTTGGTTGAATGCGCTATGAAAATCTAATTTCGAGAAATATTTGTATCCTGAAATTTTTGTGAGTATGTCTTGGATCTTTGGCAGCGGGTATTGGTATTGCTCTGAGATTTGGTTAATTAGCCTCAAGTCGCATACTAGGCGAAATTTGTTTGGTCGGTTCTTTTTTACAAGTAATATAGGTGAGGCGTACTGTGACGTGGTTCGAGAAATAATTCCTGCATTAAGTAGGGTATCTAATTCCTTTTCTGCTACGGACCTCAGTGCGTAAGGGATTTCGTATGGGCGCGCATTAATAGGATAAGGGTGGTTCAGGTGAATTTCGGGTTTGATAATTTGAGACGCTCCCAGTGTATTCATATTCTTTGAAAATACGTCCGCGTATTTCAGAAGAGTTTCCTGCAAATCCTCTTTTTGTTCGTGCGGCAAATGATTTAGATTAAAATCGGTGACTTGCAGTTCCTTTCGCCGAATCTCGGCTACCGTGGATATAGAGTTCATGTGTTTTACTTCCCGATTTTTTTGATTCGATGGGTTATCATACTGCGATTTGGGGTCAAATTCCCCGACGGTTGTTTTTTTGTTGAGTACTATCCTATTTTTTGTGTAATTAGAAATTAATACTAGGTTATTATCTTCGCCTCCACAATTGATAAAATTTGGGTGAACATAAATTTCATGTTTAAACTCCCGAGGGCGAAAACTTAATGACTGGTCATTATAGTAGTTATTCGAGCAGTTACTGTGTACCAAAATGGAATTATTAGGTTCTATGATTGCCTTTTCGGATATTCGAATGGAATGAACTTGATTTGACGGCACCGAGGCTAAGGAATTATTTAGCGGTATTTGTATATCCCGTATCCTAAGTGCGTTATCATGAGTGTCCAAAATGGCCTGATTTTTCTTCAAGAAATCAAAACCCAAGATTCCAGAGAACTCCTGAGTGAAAGGCGCGGTCGTGACGTAAAACATTTGCCTAAAATGGTTGTTACCGATTTTAAATGGAATTTCCACGCAATTCGAGTACTTTAAATCGTTGCCAGTTAATGTTTTGATTGCGACTGATCGAGATATGAATTTACACTTAATTATATGTCGTATTTCATTGAACGTTTCGTATGCCACGACGCTGACCGAAGCCCCTGAATCAATGAGAAAGGTGGCCCCTGTCTGGGTATTAAAATTCACGAACACTGTAGGGAGTTGAAGGTTACCCCCTAAATTCGCGTTAGAGAAAATCCGTTCCGTTTTACCGCCAACATGGATGTTCGAGGTCCTTATTTCTTGTTCCTCCGTGAAGCTTTCAAATACCCGGGGAATAACATAGTGCTGACTTGAAATTCCCCTCCTTTCTATAAAAAATGACTTCTGTCCTGTCTGGGGTGATAATAACGCGGACCCCTCGTTCGTGTGTCCCGGTTTTGATGATAGGGATTCTTTCCCCCCCTTCTAACGTCCTGTGTTCGATCGTAACGGCGAGAGTCAGTCCTTTGTCCTGGGGAGTAAAAGGTTCTATTATGGGGTTGGTAATTTTGGCTGGTGTGTTCCCTACTATAGTGTATGCAATTACGTAGAAAGTGGCTCGTTTGACCACAATAGAGGCAAATTCGGACATCGTTTACGGGCTGTGGAGTTGAATAAGAGTCCTCACTAAATCGCGGTTCTTTATTTTGCGGACGGTGGTTTTCTAGGTGCAAAGTATTTATTTCTTGCGTTAGAGACTCGATAATTTTTGTATTTTGTTCCTGCTGTATTCTTTGCATCTCGAGCAAGGCGGCAGTGTTGGGGTCAATTTGAGAACTCGAATTATTGGGCTCGGGAGTCGTTTGCATAGCTATTTCAACGCTTTGCGCATATTTGACTGCGTCGGCAAACGTAGAAGGGTTTAATTTTAAAACTTCACGTTTCAAGTTATTATTTAGGGCGTCCAGAAATTTAGATAATTTTAATTTTTCGAGTATTTTAACCCCCTCGGCTGACGCGAAATCTACCTCTAGATAATTTTGGGTGGCAGTTGCAACCCTATACGCTAAAGTTTTAACTAGCTCGTTCTCCTGCTGACGTAGATTGTTAAACGCTGTGTGTAACGTCTGTGCATTCGGTTTCTCCGAAAAAAAATTTATCAATTGATCTTTTATTATGTCGTACGATTGTTCTTCGCGTAGTTGGGGAGAACATGTTATGAATTTCAGCGCATTACCTCTTAACCGCGACTTAAGAATTGCGATCTTCTCTACGGGCGACCATTGTCCCAATGTTGCTAAAGCCTCGAATTGTATGAAAAACGCATTGCAGTCTGAATCAGGGGCACCATCGAACGTGGACACTCCAGCGAATATGATTTCAAGGTGGTTGTTGGAACTGGCCGAGTTTAACTTCGAGTTCATACATGTCCCAGGTAGTGAAAACCTGCTCGCGGATTATATCTCGAGAGATCCTCTGTTAGCGGATCCTGCTGACGATGAAGAGCCAAAACACCCGCTGATCAATACGCTCACCTCTTCCCAAGCGGCCGTTACGACAGAACAAATTCTGCAAGAACAACTAAAAGATACTACATTAGGGGCAGTACGCAAAGCTTTAATAATGCGGGATCCCACGATCTCCAAGAATTTGCACAATTATTACATTGACCCGCACACAAATTTATTAATGTTTCGTGCCCAACACACCTATTCCTCGAGGGAATGTAGCATCCCAAATCGAATCGTCATTCCCCGCTCACTTCAGGCTGAGGCACTTAAATTGTCGCACATCACGCATCAGGGAGTCCAGAAAACTTATGACATCCTGTCAAAACATTATTTTTGGATAGGCGCATACGCTGACACTCAAAATTACGTAGCTTCCTGCGAAATATGCCGTTCATTCAAAGGGGTCCATCCTCCTGTTCCCCTAGGTAGAATCCCGTTACCTTCAATTCCCGGTGAATTCATCTCGCTGGATATTGTCGGGCCGTTTCCGATTACAAAAAAAACAAAATAAATACATCCTCACGGTGTTAGACCACTTCAGTAAGCATATTGAACTTTTCCCCCTTAGTGATATTTCGGCGGAAACGGTCGCTCAAAAATTAATATGGTATATCACCGCTTACGGTAAACCGAAGCGAATACTTACTGACCGCGGAACTCAGTTTACATCAACACTTTTTAAAATTCTAGCTCAAAAATTAAATGTATCCGCCATGTTATCTTCAGCTTTTAATCCACAATGTAATGGGGCCTCCGAGCGCATAAACATTCAACTTAAACACGCCATGCGGTGTGCGGCGAAAAGTAACAATTCTTGGGAAGAGGCGATGATCATGCACAAATGTATTTATAATGCCACTCAGCATTCCGCCACAAAGGAGACGCCAAATTTCCTCTTTTTTGGAAGAGATCTTCCTTTATTTCTAGACACGGACAATTTAAATATCGATCCACCGCCTTTATTCGGTGATTACGCAGCAGAAAAAATTAGAGCTATGACAAAGGCATATGAAAACGCGCTGAGAAATATGAAAACCGCACAAGAACAGCAAGAAGAGAGACAATTACTCAAAGCGAAACCCCGAACCCTAATTATCGGGCAAAAAGTCTTTGTGCGTAACCATCAATCGGCTATCGGTAAGAAAACCTTCAGGGGACCTTATAGAATTACGAAGCGCCTTACGCCCCACACTTACAAATTACGGCTAATCGCGGACCCATACGCTACGGAAATAAATTGTAATATCAATCGAATATACGAATTGCCTGAGCGACGAGAGCACTTGCGTCCAAAGGACACGATAACCGGTAACATTCGCGAGGACCCGCAGGATACATTTTCCCCGTTCTCGGAAATGACCCCCCAAAATGAGGAAGAGAATTTTTTCCCCTATGACGAAGATTTCGAACCTTGCCAACAGTCGCGGGGAGCGCAGTTGACACAGGAACAGGTCGCTAATGTTCCGCCAAAGGAGAATCAGGACAATGAGCAGACGGTCTCGCAGCCATCAAATCTTCGGGGAGCAACCCATCAGTCAAAAACGCCTTTTATTCAAACTAGATATTTTCTTCGACAGCGAACCCCAAAAACCTAAACTACAAAATTTTTTTTTCTCCCGCCTCGCGGGTTAGAGTCACGGAAAGACCGTTTTGGGAACTGGCCATTCTCAAAAAATTGTCTGACCTGTGGCTGCGTACATGGGAAGGCTCAGTTTGACGAACTCATTCGTTTTTCACATATAATCTGATCAACTATATGGTATTAACGATGGGCTTCTGAAAACCGAGCTGTAACAAGTAATTTTTTTTTTTTTTCTCTCCTTTCGGTTAAGTTTTATTTTGACAAAAATAAGTTTTTTTTTTTTTTTTTTCTCTCTCTTAACTCTTCGTCTTCTGTTATATTGCTATGAGATATCTATATAATTTTTTTTAGGAAACTTAGCAGACTTTAGAATTTTCGTCGTGGGTTCATTTGTGCGCATAGTTTAAATTCAATTTGACGATGTTTCAGTGTACAAATCTGATGATAGAGCAAAATTTGGTCAATTTCGTTGGGGAATGAATAAACAAACAAACGGAAAAAAAAAAAGAAAAAAAAAAAGGAAAATTTAAAAATAAAAAAAAAATATATATATTATTAAAAGATTAGCGTGTATTGTTTTATTATTGTGTTTTATTATTATTATTATCATTATTAGTACTATTATTATTGAATGCATGGATAGCACATTATGTTTCACACAAATGGCAGCGCAAGGAAAAGAGAACATTTTTACTCTTTCCGCGAGTTAAACACATAATGGCGATTATGCACATTTGCCAACGTTTTTGAAAATTTCATCTTCGCTGTACGATTTTAGCGGAGAGATTTCTATTTCTGTAAGATAACCCTTTCTTTACATTGTAATCTCTGATCACATGTGTTGATCGAGCCACTATTTTGTTATTATTTGTTTTACAGGGTATGCATACCATTTTCTATGATGTTACTTAATGTTGGTCAGAGTTAATGTAAGCTTAAAGAAAACTTTATAAATTTTGAATTTTTTTTTTTTAAATCAGTAAAACTTGCAGCACTATAAGGGGAGATTTTGACCTCCTGAACTTTTACAACTGATGTCATTCATGATTTTATTTTACTGCCATTGTGACTTTTGTGCAATTGGAGTCTATTTTGCTGAAGCGAATGGAGCCAATCCGTTCTTCAACCCCTACAGACTGTGGCGTGCCAGCACGCCTAGAAAGGGGGGGGAGTGATTGTTGTGAAGGATCCACAATTTGAACATTTTGAACTCCTTCCAACGTTATAGCCATTTTGTTCTTCCAACACGATTACGGGGCATAAAACGGCCATATTGGAACTGCACCAATTTTCCAAGAAACATCACCCCTCCTGAATTCCTCAGGACGCGGGAAAGAAATTCCAGGAAATTCAACGGACTTCCAATTTTCTTGGAAATAAGCGTACCACGTGGGTCAACCATGGGAATGTCAGAGCATCCTGCCCTCGAATAAAAAAACTCGAAGAGGCAATAAATTTACGTGAATAACTAACCTGGGGAGGGGTTATGATAAAGATTGGGGGAGCCCCGAGTGTGGGAGAAACGACGTTCGGAGAGAGAGCGAGGGAGCGATTGGAGGTAGCGAGCTGCAAGAGAGCCTGGGAAGGAAAGACGCCCCCGTAAAATGGCGAGATACCCGTCTTCAACCGCCAGCACCGAATCCTGTTGCATCCGCCAGTGAAATGCCACATGAATTTCTACCCGATGCCTAAAGCCTCCTCCTGTAGAAATGCCCTCAACGATGCCACGCTATGCTGTTTTCATCAAACTCCCCAGGTTGGTCATAAATTCCCCCTCTAAATAGTGCTCATGCCTTCTGAGAGATTACGAGACTTTTATTTCACTCGACCCGTAATGGTTATGCCGCAGGAAGCGGATGAAGTATGCCCTAATTCGGTTAAAAATATGTATAGCCAAGATCTTAAATATAATATGTAAACCCGTCCTTTTCTTGTAATATATTGTATAATAAATGTTGTTATTTTTATATATAAACGCATAGTTACCTTTGGAGTTCACCTCCCTAAATTTACACAACGCAAAGGGGTATCTCTGGTACCCCTCATAACAATCTGTAACCGAAGAGGACCGAGATGTTTTGCGATTCCTCTGGTGGAATGATCCAGAACAAAGACAGATTAAGGAATTTCGTCATCGTCGGGTGATCTTTGGTTTGAACTGTAGCCCTTTTCTGTTAGAAGCAGTGATCGACTTTCATTTAAGACAATATGGGACTCCTTACAAATGTATTGCTGAGAATTTACGCTCATCATTCTACGTAGATAATTGTGTGACTTCGGTTGATTCAATAGAAGAGGCAGAACTATTCAGGGCAAGGGCCACTGAAATAATGGCTCAAGCGAGTTTCGATTTAAGAGGATGGCACCGGTCAGGAAGTGATATCGTTAATGACAATACTCAGCCTGTGAAAGTGATGGGACTCTTGTGGGACAAACACGAAGACACACTCTTGTGACGTTCTCTCTATAAGTTTGGGAGACCTACCCGTGTCAAGACGGAACATGTTGTCAATTACGCAAAAGGTGTTCGATCCCATAGGTTTTAGTTGTCCTGTCACCCTCCTTCCAAAATTATATTTACAGAAGAGCTGGGAAAAGAAATTGAGTTGGGACTCTAAACTTCCTGCTGATATTACGAAGAAATTTTTAAAATGGTTGAGTGAATAGCCTTTGTTGTCCTTAGTAAAGATTCCTAGACAAGCAACAATGGATAACTGTTCCTCTTATAGCCTGCATGTTTTTTGTGATGCTTTAAAGAATGCATTTGCAACCGCTGTTTACTTAAGATGTGAGAACGAGAAACAAGTAAAAGTACAACTACTTCAGGCTAAATCTAGAGTTACTCCATTGAAAGGGTCCACAATTCCCAGACTTGAATTATTAGCTTGTTGTATTGGTGCCAGATTGTTTTCTTTCACCAAAGGAAAACTTCAGATTGAAATCTCAAAAGAATACTTTTGGACAGATTCGTCAACTGCTCTTTGTTGGATTAAGAAGAATGAAGCATGGGGAACATTTGTCAATAATAGGGTGAAAGAAATCCGACGTCTCACCGAACCCGGAAATTGGCACCATATTCATGGAACAGCTAACCTTCCCTCGAGAGGATGCTCTGTAACAAAATTGATAGAATCGAGATGGTGGGAGGGACCGCTTTGGCTGACAAAACCTGAAGAGGATTGGCCAGAATCTAACCCCATTGAGAATGAAACTGAAATAACTGCCGAAAAGAGAGACTGTAGTAACATCATTTAATTGCAGCAATGTTGCGGATTCCTGGATTACAGCCTACTTTTCAAGCTATAGTAAGATAATAAGAATGGTAGCCTGGATGAACAGATTCATTCAAAACGCTCGGAACAGCAACAAAGAGAGGGAAATTGGAGAATTAAAAGTGACTGAACTATCTGCTGCAGAGAAAATTATCATAAGATTAGTGCAGCAAGAAGTCTTTAACTCAGAAGATATTAAGAAATTGAAATCGATTTCTGTGTTTAAAGATGAAGACTTACTCCGAGTAAGGACCAAACTTGCCGAAAGGAAAGATGAAAGGGATTTTATTTATCCTCTGCTTCTGCCGAACAAACACAAGCTTGTAAGTTGTTTGATCCAAGATGTTCATTTAAAAATGATGCATGCTGGCATAAATATTCTAATGTCTAAATTAAGACAAACTTTTTGGATACTGAGAGCTAGGAAAACAATTCGGAAAGTAATTTCGAACTGCCTTCGATGCAAGAGATACGAAGCAAAAAGATTAGAGAGCACTCCAGTTGCTCTACCTGAAAACAGAGTCCGAGATGCCTCTGTGTTTGAAATCACAGGAGTAGATTTAGCTGGACCACTTATTTTAAGAGGGCGAGAGAAGGCATGGATTATCCTATTTACCTGCGCTGTATATAGAGCTATACACTTGGAACTGATCATGTCTATTTCGACTCAAAGTTTTTTACTCGGTTTCCGTAGATTTATTGGCAGAAGGGGACGACCGAAAATTATTTATAGCGACAATGGAAGCAATTTCATAGGGGCTAACAATCTCCTGAACTGTATTGACTGGAAAGCAATTGAGGTTGAAGCATCCGTCAATAGAATTCAATGGTACTTTAATCCGCCTACTGCTCCCTGGTGGGGAGGATTTTGGGAGAGAATGATTCAGATGGTCAAAAAGCTTCTACGTCGAGTTTTGGTACAGTCATCATTACATTATGAAGAATTAATGACTGTACTATGTGACTGTGAAGCAGTAGTAAATTCCAGACCTCTAACATATGTTTCAGAGGATTCAGATTCCCTCAATCCTTTGACTCCCGCAATGTTTTTAGGGGAGAACATTGAAGTGGGCGTACCAGATTTGGATAATATCGATCAAGTAAATCTCAATAAAAGATTACGACGGCAACAACAATTAAGGGACACTCTTCGAAGACGATTTAGAAGCGAGTATCTAGGTCAACTAGTTCAACGCCCTTCGAAAGTTGGAACGGGTCGTGAGGTGAAAGTTGGGGACGTTGTTCTCATTGAAAATGAGGGAAAGCGAAGAATATTGTGGCCAATGGCCAGAGTGATTACAGTGTATCCAGGTAAAGATGGCAATATCAGAGTAGTTCGTCTTAAAACAACTTCTGGAGAAATTATTCGACCCATTCAAAGAATTTTTCCTCTTGAAATGTCCTCTCCACTGTATTTTAAAACAGATGAACAGGAAAATTCTACTGATGTAACGAGTCTCGTCCCTGATTTTCCATTTAAAGGAATTGTGACAAGATTTGGTAGAACTGTTAAGATTCCTTCACGACTTGAAGTCTGAACTGTTTAGTTAGAACTTTATCTTTTGAACTTTTCCATTTATTGTGATATGTTTGTTTTGATTAATTATTTTATCTTTTAATCAAAAGGTGGGAGAATTGTGACGTCATTCTTGTTTTAATCTCACTTGTTATGACGTCATGTCTTGTTTTAATTCTCATCTCACTTGTTATGACGTCATATCTGATTTTGATTTTCATCTCACTTGTTCCATGTCGCAAAATGTAACTGCACGTTGAACGCAGAAGTTTCTCTGTCGGTGGTGGAAACATCTATGTTTGATAGTATTTTTGAGTGTATAAAAGTGGGTGTGTTTGTTTAATAAAGTTGGATTTTAGAGGAGAAAGGAGAACGCGTAGTTCTTTCAAATCTCAACAATATGACTTGAACTTAGTTGCTTTACGTTTATGCGCACATTTAGTGTAGAATGGGCCTGCGAAGTCCAGTCCAGTGCTATTGAATGGGCGAACTTGAGTAATAAGACTAGCGGGCAGATCTCCCATCAACTGGGGAGACGATTTCAGATTTAGCTTAAAGCATCTTAAACACTTTTTAAGCTCCTTGCGAACAACTGATCTCCCATCGACAAACCAAAACTTTTGTCGTATTAAGGATAGTGTTAACTGAGGACCCACGTGAAGATTAGTAAGGTGGTAAAACCTTATTTGTAAATTCGTAATTCTTTGGTAAGAGTATTGGGTGCTTTTGATCATAGGAAAATGAAAAATGTTTGAAAGTCTGCCTCCTACACGAAGAATGTCATCTGAATCACAAAACATATTTAGAGGAAGTAGTTTACTATCACGTGGCAATGGGTTTCCTTCATTGAGAAATTTTCTTTTGAGCGAAAACGCCACCCTTTGAATTAAACGCACAATATGAGTAACTGAGTTACTGAGCTCGAGGTTTTCAAGCAACCAGTGATATTAGAGGTAAAGGGACGGCTGTTGTGTAAAAATCTGAGAATCCATGCGCATACGTGAATTTTGAGAAAGTTAAATATCCAGAAATTAAGAAGTCGGTATCTACACAACCAACTGTTACAGTCACATTTTTTTTCTTCTCTTAAAACTTCATCATCAAAAGGATCTTGAAACTCTTCATTACAAAAATCTGTCAATGATTTCAACCAATCTGGGCCATTGAGCCACATATCACATTTCAAAAGCTCCGAAGGTAAAAGTCCACATGTAGCCAAATCCGACGGATTTAGTGAACCTCGGACGATTTCCATTCAGCACTCGGTATGACTTCCTAAATTTTAGCCACTCTATTCGCGATAAACGTTTGCTATGTGTAGGGTTCTGATTATATCCATGCTAACGTTATCCTGGAATCTGACCAGGCAACCACTCTCCGGATTGGAAGTTCTATGTACTGCAACACATCTTTAAAAGATTTGCAAGCAATAAAGCATCACACAACTCCAACCTTGGTAAGGATTGAACCTTTAACGGAGAAACTCTTTTCTTGGATGTAAGTAAAGAAACAAACCTCTGAACTAGATTCACGCACCGTAAATAAACGACCGCAGAGAAAGCTTTCTCGGAGGCATCACACAGAATGCGTGCAATTCGAGTTCAGTATTTACCTGTAAGACACACCTAGGGATTTTTGTCTCGATGAGAACTAGTTCTTTGCGAAACGCTGTCCCCCTTTTGTTTAATTCCTCTGGAATCTGTTGATACCATGCAAGGTTGTGTTTCAATAACTCTTGAAGTAATGTTTTCATAAATACCACACAAGAAGCCAGAAATCCCAAGGGATCGAATATTTGAGAGATTTTGGATAAGATTTTACTGTTGGTATACAACTTTTTCCTCATCGGGGCAACAGAGAAACTGAAACAGCTTTCGGATTCCATTTGATTCCGAGGACCTTTTACTTCATTGTCTGATTGAATGGGTATAACATCGTGTTCCCCCGGTTCATCTGGAACTTCTGTAATTATTAATGGGATGTTGGAATGCCATTTTCGCAGATTGAATCCTCCTTTCTTCATCAAATTGGTTAGTTGAGTCACTAGCTCAACAGCTTCTTACCTTGATGCAGCTCCAGTCAATAGGTCATCTATGTAGAAATGATAAAGAGTTGCACGGGAAGCTAGTAGAAAGTCGTCTTTATGGTCTAACACGAGTTGATGTAGAGTTCTTGTGGAGAGAAATGGGGCACTTGCAGTACCATAGGTGACGGTAGTTAATCTGTACTCCTTCACGGGTACGTCAGGAGTCTCTCTCCAAAGAATTCTTTGCCAGTCTTTATCATCTGTGTTAATCTTGATTTGCTGAAACATTTTCTCCACATCTGCAAATATAGCGATGGGAAAGGTTCTGAAAGTAAGCAGAATTGAAAATAAATCTTGTTGCACGCGAGGACCAACCATTAGTAGGTCATTCAAGGAGTATCCAGAAGATGATTTTGATGACGCATCGAACACCACTCGAACCTTTGTTGTAATGCTCTAATCTCTCACGACTGCATGATGAGGGAGATAGTATGCTTCCCTTTTAGAATACTCAGCCTCCGGAACAGGTTCCATATGCTGTAACATAAGATACTCTTGCATAAAGTCTCCGTACTACTTTTATCTTACAGGCTTTGAAGATAACAAACATTCTACAGACTTGAGTCTGCGAAGAGCCGCTTGTTTGGATTCTCAGTTTCGATGGTGGAGAATAAAACGACAATTTCATTACATACCTCCCGTTCTTGTCCCTGAAATAGTTTTCCCTAAAATGTTCTTCACTCGCTTTCTCACCATTAGTGAGTTTACCAATAGTAGGCACAGAGTCTAATTCCCCGAACTTCCTCACTAAATGATCTATAACTAGCTGGATGTTATTGACATGAATAGTCGTGGACACGTCATGAGAAGGTACACTGCCAGCAATTATCCACCCTAGTTCCGAACGAACTGCTAAAGGTTTACATTCACCGAAGGAAAGACCGACCTTTAAGCAATGGAAGAGCAATGTTAACCCCAAAAAGAATATAAACAGAACCGCTTTTGAAAAACATTGGATAAGCCAATTTCAAATCCCTAAATGGTTCCGAACAAGAAGGATCTAAATTGCAATGTGGAAGTGGACCCACGATTTTGTTAACAACATACACTGAAGCGTTGAAGAAAGAAGTTGAGGTGAAATGTGGAGTAAACTTGATTTCAGAAAGTCCATTTGCATAAGTTTCTGCTGCTCCTAAACATGAAATAGGAACCTTTGCTGTTTGCCTTGGTAAAGTTAGCCTTTGTAAGCAATCGCTAGTAATCAGAAACTTGGCTCCCAGGATCAAGAAGAGCTCGAAACAAATGAACACCTCCACAAGAATCACTAACACTAATTACCGCAGTACATAATACCTGTGCCTTTGAACCAAAAACTGAGCAACAAGAGGTAATGCTAGGGTTATTTACGATTTCGCCGGTTGAAATAGAAGCACAGCTACCAACCCTAGCTGTGGCGGGTTGAAACACCCTAGCGCTTGCAGAAAGCCCACTTGGACTAACCTTATCCTTTGCAGATTCATTAGGTTTGGACTCGTGCATTGTCATGTAACCAATTCGCCGCCCCCCCCCCCCAGCTTGTCGCATCTGAAGCGAAGTGAAGATATTCCTCTCTCTCTCTCGGCTTCGTATTTAGGAGATGGTTGAGATGCGAGAGAGAGGAACGTCAGGGAACGTTCGAGTAAAACGCCGGCGAACGGATTAGCTTTTAGCTATGGATTAGCTATGGATTAGCTTTTAGTATAGGAGAAAGACTTTTTTTAGAAGTCTGGGTTTTAAGCTTTTAAAGTTTCGTGTTTTATGTTGAATGTAAATGTAATGTGTTAATTCGTATTTTGTCCTGTCTTGATGGAATAAAAACGCTGTTTGTGAATTTGTCGTTGGTTGATTCAGTACGCTCCATTACGAGAACCAGAGAAGAATTGAATCAGTGGATTTATAAGTGTTCTAAGTTTCATTTATTGTGAGTTACATCTGTCAAGGTAAGAAAACAATATAATTTATTTTTGATCATGTTCAAAGGCGTAACTAAGGCCGATCTGATTGCGGTATTGCAGGAAATTGGGGACGTGGCTGATTAAGATCCAAGAGTTGTTGAACTAAAAGAAATTTATTAAAATCAGGAGTATCTGAAAGATCAGGAATTTGTCACTGACTTCCTTGCAACCACAGTTGCACAGCGAAAAGATGCTGAGGAAATCAATTGTTTGCATTTGCAGCGGCAGACCAAACTGGAAAATGCTTCACATAATAGTATTGAAAATAAACTGCCTTTAGATAAGCTATTGAAAGCGGTTTAAACACTGACAATCCCAGTGCGAAAGAAAAATGAGGCATGGAATCTATTTTTCGATTCTGTAGAAAGAGCTTTCAGGCATAAAAAATGTACCTAAAGAGTATAAATATGAAATTTTGCTCAAGTTAGTAGGAGAAAAGGCTGCAAATATTCTTATATGTTAATGAGGATGATTTAAAAGATTATGAAAAAATTAAAGCGTTAATAGTGAAAGAATATGAACCCTCACCTTTTGTATGTTTAGGAAATTTTAAGAAGTTCTAAAAGATTTCCAGGTGAAACCCACCAGCAATTTACATCTCGGTTGAGATCGAGGTGGTTACACTATTGCGCAGTTCGTAAAGTTTGATTTCGATTCGTTAATAAATCTGATAATATCAGATAAAATTTTTGAAACTTTAGATAATGATGTTTCAGCTCATATTGCGATTCAACAGGGTGGGGGGGGAGTTGGTTTCAGCCTGATAAATTGGCAAGTGAATGTGATATTTATTTTACCGCAAAAGGTAGATCTTTTGAAGAGATAGAAGGTGAAAGACGGTTTTCTTATCGCAAAACAGTGCAGGAAATTCTAAGTACATTCCACCGCAATTAAGAAAACATAAATTTAGGAATGAAAACAATTATACTCCAAAAATACGTGAATGTTACATCTGTTACAGTAATTTACACTTGGCGAGGGATTGCACAAATAGGAGAGATAGATATGACAAGTTAAATAGACCAAGTGATGAAAGTGCAAAAGAAGTCAGAAAATAATGCACATTTCTCTGTAAACGGATCTAACAATACAGCGATTGTGACTAACGTGAGTTCTAAACATTCACATGAATCTCGGGATGTAAATGAAATTAATTTATATCCGTTGCAGAAAATTCGTATATGTATTGAGGGAGGAGAGATTGAAGCAATTGTGGATTCAGGAACGCAAATCTCAATTTTAAATATAACATTAATCCCCGATATGAAATTTGATGGAAAAGGAAAAGTGTTACTACAATCTGCATTTCAAGAAACGGTTGAAGCGGATTTAGCTGTATTGCCAGTACATTACAAAAACTCAGACAACTGTCTTCATTATGGCACCGAGGTTTTGTTCGCTTTGACAGAAAAACTAAATGTCCCATGCCTGCTAACACCCGATGTTTACAAAAGTTTAACTGAAGAACCGCACATTCATGAAGATTTAGTCAGTGAGAATCCCCATAACTCTTTTCTGAACGTTGATCCACACAGCCGAGAGCTTGGAAGGGAAGGTTTGGTCCCCTATCACATGAAAGTTGCGGGAGGGAATGATAAAAGGTATACATATTCTAAAGCTTATAGATTAAACTCTCCTCCATCAAATACAGAAATAGAATGCATACATAAAGGAAAAGAGGATGTTGAACAAGCAGAAATTCTCAAGGAAGGTGCTTTGAGTCGTGACGAACGAAAACAAGATGAAACTGCGGTTGAAAATGAAAGTAATTCCTCTTGAAATTCAGACAAAAACTTAAAGGAAAAGATATTAAACCAACTGAAAATGCAGCGAATATTTGTAACTTTGCTGGTTTTCAGAGTTTAGAAACATTTTTACCTGCAAAGCCCATTTAAAAAAAACGGTGATAATTTTCAAAATAAATCTTGAAAAAAGGAATCCTCGGTCACACTTCATCTAAAGCAAAGACTGTTGAGGAAAATGATAGTTAAGGAAAGAAATTGGTCTCTGTAAATACGTTCTCGGATAACTCTGAACAGAATAAAATGTATGATAGAATTCAAACTTCTAAGCTAAAAAGCCCTTTGTCTTCTATCTTGGCCTCTGTATCAAATTCAGAATTGAAATAATGATTTCTGTGATGATATAATATTAGACAAATTACGAGTTGACCAAATAACTGATTGTGATACAAATAGAAGCTTGAATGTTAATAAAAAAATTACAGAATTTAGGTCTTATAGAACTAAGTGAAGCTGACATCGCATATCCCGTGGTGTGTTGCGAAGAAAGACGGTAGTAGGCGTTTATGCATTGATTTTCGACAACTAAATGCAGTAACTAAACCTTTTGATTACCCGATGGAAAACTATGTGTTTGGATCGGACATTGAAATAACTGACCACAACCCGTTAGTGTATTTGCAAAAAACTGCACCTCAGTCGGCAAAGTTGCAACGATGGGCATTGGCATTACAGAGACCTAATATACATATTTCGCACTGCCCAGGTGCACAGTTAAAAAACGCTGGTCTCTGAAGATTAGTAACTGAATAAATAACGTTTGTGCTTAAGTTTCCGTGACAGAGATTGTAGCAAGCATTCTATACATCTGTTTTGAATTATTTGAAGTGTGGAGTTCATATTTTTAAAGTTTGGAAAATACTTATGTGTGTATCCAGTATTATGTCAAGGCATCCATCTGTTTAAAAAAAAAAATTATGTGTCTAAGAATATTGTGTTACTTTTTTTTCAGATTTTGCTTCGCTCCGCGTGGCACAATCTTGTTGGGGGAGGGGGTGTCATGTAACAAATCCCTCTCGGCTTGTTGCATCTGAAGCGAAGTGAAGATATTCGTTTCTCTCTCGGCTTCGTATTTAAGAGATGGATGGAATGCGAGAGAGGAACGCCAGGGAACGTTCGAGTAAAACGCTGGAGTAAAACGCTGTAAAGTTCCGAATTTGAATATGTGATTCCCTATTTAATGATGACATATTGAAGAATTTCTTCATCAAGGAACATAATATTTCCCGCTTATGAAAATATCTTTCTGATAAAAGATCCCAAGCAATATTAAAATTACTATCTGTAATCGGAAGTGATTGTAAAATTTTTTGTGCATCTCCTTTTAAAGCACCTTTTTAAATACTGCAATTTCTGAGCTCCCGATAAATTTTGATTTTTTGTAACTGCAGCATCAAATAAATCTGAAAATGTTAACCATTTTTTATTACTTCCAGAAAAAGAAGGAAGTGTCAAAGTGAGAAGTTTAACTTCTACAGAATTGGACGTCTTTGGAACCGTTACCTTCGATTCATCCTTTTTGCCATTATAATTTAAAATTGCCGTATCTATCCTAGCCAACATTTCATTTAATGATTCAATAATCTCATCCCTCTCAGTACCATATGGTTCAACTTCCTCATCCTTACACAAGCCAAATAAATTATCAAAAATGTCCTTTAAATCTTTAAATCCTCACCAAATGTTGCAAACCAAGTTCTTTGAACATTGAGCTCAGCCAAATTTAACTGGTTTATATCTTCTGTAGTCCTTCTTTTTGGACGAGTCGGAGATGATTTCAGGACTTTCTTGCGGTTTAGAAATACCCTTACATCCATAACTGATTATTTAAGAATCAACTATAAACCACTGCTAAATTACGTTAAATAACAAGAACGCTCAAGCAAAACCGAACGTACCGAATTCGGAATAAAACTCAACAATTCACCCTTACTCGTAAGTATTATTAATGCAAGTAAAATTCAAATGCACCAGTGCTACTAACACAAGTAGAATGCGATAAATCACTAATCAAACAAGAATACTACAGAAAATCAATCACCGTAAATGAAGCTACATGAAATCAACCACATCGAAAGTTATTTTATCTCAATTAAAAAATATACATTCAAAATAAATGGAATGAACTCACCCAAGTGGAATTAACAACACTAACTAGATTTAGAAACACACTTCAAGAATATTGCACACGATAGGCGTTGGCCGCCGAATATTTCACAAACATGAATTCGACTACACAAAAATGACAAGTATTCGTAAACTCCGGGTGACTTGACCACAAAATGGAGTTACTTTACCCTAGTGGACTGTATTAGTGTGAACAGAACACGAACACATAGCTCCATTTCAACGAATATTGCATTTAATCACAGTCTAATGAGCCACATCAGAAGAACATTACGCAGATAAGACATCCATAGGTGGAAAACACGTTACTTTTATATCATGACTGATAGAACATTTCACTTCACTTCGAATGAAGGATGAACACTTCACTTCACTTTGAATAAAGGATTCAACAGTCTTTTCGTAATTGGGGAAATATGCAATTTTACAACAGCGGTAGCTTCCACATTTTTGAAAAGGGGGAGGATATTCGTGCAAACGTTTGTAAAACTTTTTATTTACGGAGGAAGGGGGATTTTTTTTCGAAGCTAAATATGTTTTTCTTCATAGGAAAAAAGTACTTTGTTTTGTACAAATTACCGGCATTTTGCATGAGATGTTGTGCTGACTATACTGAGAGAAATCTTAAATTTAATTCTATTCGGCCGCCTGTTCTTAGTGAATTACTTTTACTATACTGAGCAAGATATATATATATATATATATATATATATATATATATATGTGTGTGTATATATGTATGCTTAAAATAGCTTTGATGATAAAATTTTGTAAGAAGCATGTCCATACGGAGGTATATATATATATATATATATATATATATATATATATATATATATATATATATATATATATATATATATATATATATATATATATATATATATATATATATGTATGGACACAGAAAGCCATTATCTATCGGTACATATACTGGGGGTTGAAATACATTTACAAATCTCTTGAAACTTGTTCGAGTTTTGAAACTGGCAGACAGATTTCTTAACGAGGGGACACTGCACTGAGCCTCTCAGGTTTCGAAGCCAATTTTAAATCAACGGGGAAGTAATTTCCTGGACGTGAATTCCCATTTGAATATTTTCGGATTCACCCTTTAGCGTTAGAACATGACAGTTTTATTCTAAGCATTACAGTCAAAGTTTTACGTTACTTATAACTAAAAGACTGATAAGTTAATCATTCGTAGTTTATTCCCCTTAATGGATCTAGTAATCAAAATTAAAGAAGTATCTCTGATAATTGCTAACAAACATTTTAGTTTTCGAGAAATATCAGTCCTTTCTTTATCTTTTTAATTTAAAGGTAAAAATATACACATAATGTGGTCCAATACTAATGTGAAACTTAATAAAAAAAAACTTGTATACAACATATACTAGTTCCGGTATGCAAAATGTAAATTCGAAATGTTGCATATCGGAATATAGGAATCTGAACCTCAAAATTTAATCAAGCGTGTTTTGGATTTGTTTATGTACACGCTGAATTTTAAAACTAACTTAATAAAATAATTACATAGAATTAAATTTTCAATTAAGTAAAAAAAATATTCAAATGAAGGAAGCCTTATTAATTACCAAACTTTTAAAACGAAGGATTTGCATAACGGATATTACAGAACAAGCGGATATTAAAGAAATTATCTTCGAATCGAGATTCCTGTTAGGATTCTTTCCTACTTCTATCAACACAAAACACACACAAAGCTTTATTTCAAACATAGAGTCTTGAAATCTAGTTCAAGTTGATAACCTAAAAGCTATTTGTCAAATCTGCCCGAATCGATTTTCGTTTAAGGTTCCGTAGAGATTGGTCATAAGTTATCTATTGGAAAATGCATTAAAAAACGCATATTCTGTTTTGAATATCAAAGCAAAAAAATTAGAAATAAAGTTATCAGGGCTAAAAGACTTAAAAAATAACTCAAAAGTTTCTTATAATATTCACATTGAGAGATGTTTTAAGGAAAACCTGAACATTAATGAGTAAATATGTGATTTTGTAAGAAATCCTTAAAACATAGGGTAGATATTTTCAATCCTCTTTTCCAAGAATTTCCAAGCAAGTTTATCTTTAAACAAAATCCGTTTTTAAAACAATTTATTTCCACTGAGTAATTTTTAATCAATACTTTTTTTTCAAAGTGCAGAGAACAATTTTATATAATTATGAAGTTTGAAACATTGTTTTTAATTTTTAATAATTCCTTTGGATAATATTAATTTAAAATGTAACAGTTAACATATATTTTTAGTCTTCATAGATATTTTTTATTTGTTAAATAATCAGCACATTGTTGACCGGAGACACATCAATACGTTTTTTGTTATTTAAAAGTTGTTTGCTGGGAACGTATTCACAGATGAATATTGATTCGAATGAAAAATAGCCGGGTACAGGCCTTAGTTTGTCCATAAATCCCCCTTATCAACAATGTGTTAAGAAATTGTAATGACATCCACAGTTCTTTTAATAAAAATTTTGTGGATAATAATCCAGTTTAAGGAGGGAAAGAGAGATTTTATAAATTCTCTCTAAACGAGAGAAACATTTGATGTTACTTGTCCGTTACAAAGACTTTTAAATATAAATCATGTTTCAAAAGTGTGAAGGTCTTACAAGGTTTCATTTTGTAAGGATTATATAGAATGCATTTAAAATGCGGGGTATTAAATTAATAGAAAACTAGGGAGACAGATTCTGACTTTTCCCGTGCAGTGCAGTTACATGTAGAAAGGTAGCTATCTCTCTTATGTACAGTTATCTTGCATAAATTGCTATCCAATCAATTAAAATGAAAGCTCAAAAACACACATCTAATGTAGCTGAAGTTACGTTTATAATATGCCTAGCATTTTAGCCTTGGTTAAATTTCTATTATAATTATTCCCTTTTTATGATACTGATTTGTGAATAGCGATTAGATAAGATATTACTTTTTTTATTAAGAATTTTACATGAAAAAGTTTGCGTTTTCAGTACAGAGAGGACATTTTACTTTAAATTGTTCCCTGTGTGGCATTTTTTAAAGTAGCACAAGACAAGACTGATGTATACTAAGACAGATGGAGCACATTTGGAAGCACATTTAACATTTGAAGTCCCACCGTCTTGTTTATGATGATACATTTTACTCTAAAACGTTTTATTTGGTGTGGTCTCGCTTGGTGCATTGTTAACGTTATTCAAAATTGAACTGTATGATTATTTAAGAATTTGTGTTCCATTTAGGAAAAAAACTAGCAAGCTTGCTGTTTATAGTTTATATTAATCTACATCCCTTTATTCAAGCTCGATATCAAGCAAACCCTGTAATGATGATCAGTAACACTGCAATGTTCCCTAGTAATCATTCTTACCGATGTTTAGTGGTAAATAAACCTTGTTTAGCTAAGCTCAAAATATATCGTTGCTTTTGTCTGTTTATCAGCCATGAGATCAAGTGAAGCTTCTCGACAAACCTGAGTAAGTAACTGGTTATGCTTACCAATTATTTAAAAGATAATTTTTTACTTTCCAATATAGGTAAAGATTTTAAAGTATAATTAAAGTATTTCTATTAACTTTTTAAAGTAGGACATGCCTCCATAGAATATTATGTACATGTGTACACGTGCATTAAGTGTAAAAAGTTGGTTTCCGAAGAGAAAGAAGAAAGCCTTTTTTTTCCCTAGCGGCTTATACATTGGCATTTTAAAAATATTATCAAGTGTTGTAAAGTGTATAGCATTATGGAGGTAATATTGTTGAATGTTAGACAAAATATCTTTGTATATTTAAATCATGCATTGCATGGGACCATTTAAGTCGATAAATAATGAGATTGATTAAAGATGCAAAAAAGCAAAATGTGTTTACATAAGTACAGAGTTCATTAAAGTTTTCTAAATCTGATAATCAGTTTCTAATAAAATTTTCTTTTTATAACATTTTTTTTGTAACTTGAAATTCGTGGAAAAACTTATCAGAGAATCTCTAGAACAAGTAAAGCCTTAAATTTTGTTTTCCTTTCATTGAAATGCTGTCATACAAGTTGTGGTTGAAAGGATATTGATAACATCCCTACGCATTTTTAAATTCTTCTCTTATGTGAACCATATTTGCATTTTTTCATCACTGCCTTCGGAATTTATGTTTTATGACATTCAAAAGAAAATTATTTTGCTCTCATTTAGAGACCTGAAACTCAAGGGTGTATATTAGGTTCAAAAGTAAAAAATATCAGACATGTAAAGGTTGCGAAAAGAAGTGCTGAAGCATTTAGTGCAAATTTTGATAGATTTTATTTACTACCTCCGTCGATGGGAACTCCAAGCTGAATGGTTTTAAGAGAAAAGTCTATCCTCGTCAGGGATAAGGAAGTGCGTAAAATTACTGAAAACAGGTACACGAAATCAATTAAAAAATTGCAATATTATCACTGGGACAGTATTAAGGGGACTCACGACCTTTAAGTCGAGGAAATAAGGCATATTTTCATACTTTTTGACTCTTTGAAACTATTTTAATTTATTCCCAATTTTTCCAAATTTTATGTATATGATAAATTGATATATTTATTGTAATAAACAAATGTTCAACTCTCAAAATAATTTTAAATAATTTTTTTAAATGCTTTAGATATACCTTGTTTTTTAAGTATTTTTATTGTATACTGGCTTGCGCGCAGAACTATGAAATTCGTTTCATACTTAAATATATAATTCCTGTTTTATATTTAAAATAAATAATTCAAAATACAATTGAACATAAATCATTCATTATTAAAATATTTTTAAAAATTTTTCTCAAACTTCTCAAAACTGCTCAAAATATACTTAAAATTTCCTTAAATTTTTGCATTAATTTACCCCTGATAATATAAGAAACGTGCAGTGATTGCAATAATTCTAGTTCAGACGCAATAAAATAACATAATTTTGCAGTGATGAAAATTTCATGGAATTATGTTTCATAGTTTTTGAGATATTAGTTGCGGAATGATGAAAAGTTACATTTAAAAAAAAATGAGTTTAAAATTTTTCTTACCATAAACTTGATCAGTAATTGAATATTTAGAATATCAATATCTCCGAAACTAAGCGGAATATTTTCACGTGGTTTGCTTTATTTTGTTCAGAAATGATCAGGCTTTAACATACATTTTTTCAAAAAATCGAATGTTTTAAAGATTTAAGGGTAGTGAGTTCCCTTAAGAGAGAAAATGTTGTGCTATTGAAGTATTTCGCAACTTTTATAACCATCGAATAACTCAAAAGGTGATGAAACTATATGAATCTTTTGTATGTTATTTATGTGAAAATTAAATCTGAGATTTTGTGCTAAAACTTATTATTTCTAAATTATTATAATTAAGTTAGTTACAATTATAATTCACTCTTTCTAAATTATTAAGTTAGCTAAAATTTGAATTTTCTGTTATATTTAAGACATAACTTAATCCGAAATATTTATGTAGGTAGAAAGCATACATCTATTAATAAATAGCTCCATTTAAAGTCTATTAAAAGTTTCTACTTTCATTTATACAAAATAACAATTCCTAATTGGATTTAGAAGCTCAAGCAGTTAATATATGTATATTTTAAATATAAAGTAATTAGATATTTGGGTTAAAGTTTTTCGTAGTTTACACTGGTGTAAGAAATTAAGAGAATTTGCAGACTTGGTCAATTATCTCTAGAACTACTGTACCGATTATATTGAAATTTGATATGTACATACATTGATACAATAAAAAACAAATAACCATTCAATAATTGTAATACACACGCATGATCGTGCGTAACACTCGTTGGAGTCGGAAGGTATGAAATAGCGGTTGCAGAATAAACAAAAATGGGTTAATAGATGGGTTAATAGGGGGTATGGTTCCCTCTTACAGATATACAGGTCTCGCAGCGTGATTTCATACTTGAAATAAGGTAGTTTATCATTTCCTGTGGAAATTGGTCCCACTCGTCCAGCAACGCTGTTTTCATTCCCTGGATGGTTCTCGGAGGTGGGTTGCGAGTTTCAATTGCCCTCCCCAGAGCGTCCCAGACATGCTCTATAGGGTTAAGGTTTGGAGATATGGCTGGCCAATCCATCCGGTGAATATCCTCACTCTCTAGAAATGCGTCGACCAGAAGAGCTCTATGTGGCCTCGCGTTACTGTCCATTAAAATGAACTGAGGTCCAACTGCATGCCTGAAAAGGCGAACATAGGGCTCCAAGACCTCATCCCTATTCCTCACACCAGTCACAGTGCCTCTTTCAAAGACATGGAGAGGTGTGCGACCATCCAACATGATGACTGCCCAGACCATTAAACCTCCTCCGCCATAATGGTCGATTTCGCGGACATTGGAGGGTAGGTAGCGGGTCCCTGGTTCTCTCCATATGAACGTACGGCGAGAATCGGTGTTTAGGCTGAACCGGGACTCATCAGTGAAGAGAACGGTCGCCCATTGATCCATACTCCAATCTCTATGCTCTCTGCACCATGATAAACGGATTCTCCTGTTCGTAGAAGTGAGCGTGCGCAAACAGCAGGTCTTCTTACAAACAACCCTCTCTCATGAAGTCTTTTGGAAACAGCCACCCTTGATACACGGGTTCCTGTGGCTGCATACAAGTCACGAGAGAGCTGAGAAGCTGTAGCACTCCTGTTACGCCTCGCTATAATCGACAAATGGCGATCTTCTCTGGCCGTCGTGGCTGTTGGATGACCTTGCCCAGGCTTTCTCTCGATGGATCCGGTATCCTGGAACTGTTTCCATAAGTTACACACGACGCTGGGCGTTAAACTGAACTCTCTACAAATTTGGACTTGAGATTGGCCTGCTTCTAGCCACCCCACAATTAGCCACCTCATTCCATCATCTAAACGTTGGTGGTTACTCATTTTTACTGTTGCAATTTGAAATTAACCGATTGCTGCAAAATAACACCAAGAATTAAGCCATTTTTTTAAATTCTGCAACCGCTGTTTCATACCTTCCGACTCCAAAGAGTGTTGCACACGATCATGCGTGTGTATTACAATTATTGAATGGTTATTTGTTTTGTATTGCATCATTGTATGTACATATCAAATTTCATTAAAATCGGTACAGTAGTTCTAAAGATAATCGACCAAGTCTGCAAATTCTCTTAATTTCTTACACCAGTGTATTTAAAACGTTTAGATCTGAAACTAAACATATGTCATAAATTGATTTTTTGGTTTTATAAACTTTTCGTGGAGACTTTAAGAAATACTACTAACGAAATATATTTGACAGCTGTATCTGAAAACAGTTTCTATTCTACATTAATCAATAAGTATAATAATGTTGTTTCTGGATGAAAAGCTTTTCTAAGCAAAGCAAAAAAAAGCATATTGCTAAGGATAATTTAAAGTCAACGAATATATAAACATTAGAAAAAGTAGATAAATATTTGCTTTTTTTCGAAGTTATTGGTACAAAGAACGCACGCCATGTGATAGCTGTTTTTTCAGTTCCATGATATTGGAGGTATGTTTTTAAAGAATTATCTCGGAAAAAGAAAATATATTTGGTTAAAATTTCTAAAATTTTACCAAGATATTATTATATCTTTGGAAAAAAAACTATTGAATTTTGGGCTTGGTATTTTTACATTTTAAAATGTGTTTATATTATGGAAATGTATGGTATTTTTTGAGGAAAGACCAAGCAAGCTTCGAAAACAGTATTTACATCTTTATTAAAATTGGATGTAAAAACGATATTTAGTCTTTTATTATACCAGAAATATTTTAGATATCATACAGTTTCAGTAGTTTTAAATTTATAATTTTTCGGAGTATTTTTAAACTTTAATACAAAAATTTTTGTAAACATGATTGTTATAGCTGTACAATCATGGATAACTGAAAATGAAAAATGTAAAATCTAATGTAAATTTTTTTTGTTTCTAAGATTTAAAAACCTTTCGGATTAAAATAACTGAGGTGTTTAGGCTATATCACCTTTCAACAAATCGAAATTACTTCCGATTATCAGTTGGCAGTTTAATACTTAAAGAAGATTTTTGTTTTGAGGTTTGATGTCTTCTTGCGAAGAAGCCTTCGAGGACATCATGTTCGGATCCGAATGACGTAATCAAATATATCGTATTCAACCACGTGATTTGTTCTAGTCGAAATATTTTGCATTAAATCAATTTAAAATTTTTTATTCAATAGAGAGAAAATGATCGCTAAGATTTTTATCAGCATAAGGTGCATAAATTGCACAATGGTGCCTATGTAATGTTCAAAACTACACTGCTCAAAACAATTAGGGGAGAACATGGTTTTAACGAAATTACGCAAATACTTACACTGATAAGTAATATAAAATAAATCATCTATAATTTAAAGCCTAGCAGGAACCAGAAGAAGAAAACTTCATATTCAAATCATAGTTCATGACGTCAAAAACCAGAAAAAGAACATAAAAGCGGAAATCGGGATGTTGCAGAAACGTCTGTTTCACTGCCTTAACTGTGGAATTCGATTGCTCAGTTATTCGTTTTGAGAAAAGGTGACTTGAAAATGTCTCAACAACGTGATTTACCGGAATCCATGGCATGGCGTATTATAGGAGACTTCAATCCGGGCAAACACAACGCAGTGTCGCGAACGCTGTTGGAGTCGCCAGGAGTGTCGTTGCAAGGCTGTGGAATCGATTCCAAGAAACAGGGAATGTTAGACATCGACCAGGGCAAGGTGGGCCACGCGCCACTACAGCAACTGATGACCGGTATATACTGTTAACAGCTCGTCGAAACAGAACAGACAATGCTACTCAGCTGCAAAGACAGTTGCTCTTGGCAACAGGACGAAGGGTGTCCAGCCAAACAGTACGTAATAGGCTTCATCAGGGAGGTCTCTATGCACGTAGGCCAATGGTCTGCATTCTGTTGACCTCACGCCACCGTGCGGCCCGAAGAAGATGGAATGCTGAACATCGAGATTGGGAGCAACATGATTGGAGCCAAGTGCTGTTTACAGACGAGTCCCGATTCAGTCTGGAGTGTGACACCCGACATGTTTTGGTATGGAGGGAAAGGGACACTCGAAATAACCCCACATTCGTTCGTGAAAGGTCACAATACAGACGAGCTGGTTTTATGGTATGGGGTGGAATCAGCATAGATGGACGTACGGACCTGCATATCATTCGAAAAGGTACTTTGACGGCCCGAAGGTATGCAGACGAGATACTGAGACCTCATGTCATACCTTACGCTGCAGCCATTGGAGATTCCTTTGTTTTCCAGCATGATAATGCCAGACCACATACAGCTCGTCTTGTGGAGAACATGCTTGAAGTTGAAACAATACAACGTATGGAATGGCCAGCGTGCTCTCCTGACCTGAATCCAATCGAGCATGTTTGGGACATGCTCGGACGACGCATTGCTGTGAGACAAAGGCCTCCTTTTACTCTCCGAGACTTGGAGATTGCACTTCTTGAGGAGTGGAACAGTATTACCCAAAGTCTTATCGATAACATCCTCGCATTTCTGGAAAACAGGTGTGCAGCAGTCTTAGCTGTTCGAGGAGACCACACGCCATATTAAAAATCTTGCATCATTTCTAAACAATACTTTTTTTATCGTTTACATGTAACCAAATTGTTACCCTAAATCATCTTTTCATGTTTTTTCCATATTTTCAAAGAATTAAAGCTTAATTGCAAAATTTTTTACGTCTTTTTTTCTGTATTGCGCATTGATACGCGTGTACTATCCATTTTATGCCAATACGTGGCTGTCTCGCACGGTTTTTTTAATTTCTTTACTTGCTCCCCTAATTTTTTTGAGCAGTGTAGTTCATTAATTTTGAACTAGTGAACTCAAAATTATAATAAGTAGCTTTGCTAGATTTCGTATAATTTTGAGATTTCCTATATTCTGTTCATTCGCCCGTTGGGTAGAAATATCAGGACGTGGATTGATGATATAGTGGTCAGCCTCCTTTTTTCCAAAAAAGGAAGTCCGATTTTGATATCAGAGTTCGTCTAGTTGTTTTGAGGTAAAATTAAAAAAAATATGTACACTATTTGAAAATGTTGTATGATCTACCGGGCGGACATTGTCTTGTGCCATGATGATGTAGGAATTAATAATACTAATTCTTTAACAATAATAGTTTCTTTTTGTTTAAATAGGGGAAGGGGGTTGACTTACTAGAACGCGCGGTCCCATGCTGCTAACACGCAATGCATAACCAGCTCCAAAAGAGACTGAAGTCCAGAAGATTTGAATCATTTAGTTACAACAATGCTATTTTACTATTACTTGCATGAAATTTGTGAATATGCGCAACAGGAACACAGCTTTTTAAAATTCACAATAAAAAATTATTTCTTTTTGTATAGAATTTAAGATGCTGAGCTATCCTGCTAACCTATTGATCATAGTAACTTAGTTAACTTAATCCACTTCTAATTTTATCTTAAGGCTATAGGTTATTAGCCATATTGGATTCTATCGGCTCAATGTTAAGCAATGGAGAAAATTTGTCCAGTGATTGTTAACTCAGATAATTTTTTTTTAGAACTGTGCTCTATAATAGAGAAAAGCATTTTTTTTGCTCTATCTTATTCATTTTAGAAATTTTGTCTACCAAAGAAAATTACGTGCTTTTAAATCCCATTTTGCCATTCATTTCTCCAAAAAAGTTCAAATTTTAAATTATTGTTTTCATCCCTTTTAAAGAATGAAAAAATTACCCAAGTAAAAAAAATATTTTTCTCTATTGCAGAGTACAATTAAAAAAACCATTTTTTAAAAAATGCAAGCCGACAATCATTGAAAAAATGTTCTCCATAGGTTAACATTAAGCTGGGCGAATCCAATATGGTTACTACCAGCAACCTTAACAGAAATTCCTAATTACACTCAATACAACATACGCAATACTAAAACATTCTTCATCTCACTCTCATCGACGCCATTCGATTCTACTTCCCAGATTGACAGTCAATTATAACTTCGACAATTCGATTATGATAAAACCTCACTCCTCGTTCTTGATCATTTCTGGAAGTCAGTCCCAGAGACTATATTAAAAGGGAAAAACAGATAAATGCTTTAAATTTTAATAACTCATCTACAACATCTTACTATATGGTTTGCCGCCTCGTTGTTTTCAATAGCTGGATAGGTATAAAAAAAGCTTTTTAAACCTTAACATCCTCAAATTTTGACGCATATCTTAAGAAGCTGATGTCTGCTTGATTTTCTTTAATATGAATTATCATACACATAATTTTTTTCTCCCTTCCATCCTGAATAGGTAGACAAATTTATAAATGTATATTTTTCTTAAAATATATGAAAAAATCGTTTGTAAGAGGCAATAAAAGGATCCACCCTTAAAAGCAAAAGAATATTTTGAGAGTGTGCTTTTGTGATGTACATTACCGTTCTTTCTATTAAAAGACACCGGGAAAGAAGACACGATAAAAATACAAAAGACATATTACTTTCTGACAAAAAGAACTTTGATATTTTTAAAGCTCTTGTCCTTGTATGCAATATGCCAAATCATGGAAGACATTCTTTTCATTATCTTATAAAAAGGAAACTTCAACTACGACAATATAAATGCTGATACATTGCGCATACATAGGTTAGGAATTTTGGCTTATAAGGCTTTACTACTGCTAAAAATATTTCGTGACATATTAGCTAATGCATTTTTAAAGGGGAAAAATGAAAGTCTTTACTCTCGTAAGGAAGACCGTATGTATGAGAAAGGAAAATTTTCTTCCTTTTCAGCGTACTTCTATTCAAAATATAAGAATGTAATTTCATAAATCAAAGTTTTGAGTTCTAAAACAGATTTCTCCTTTTGAAATTACATTTCAATGCTTTGTTTGGATTTATCTTAATTTATTCATATCAGAAATAAAAAATGATAAATGCACAGCGTAAAAGTGAAAGTAGTTAAATGTTAAAAGAAAAAGTTTTTTTAAAAAATTATTGAAATCATAGACCGTATGATTCATAAAATAGTGATAAAACCCTATGCTATGATTTATGAAAAATAGGCAACTAAATCTATTATGCTGGTCTAAATAATTGAGCAGTAAATTTTGCCGTTTATTATATAAACGATATTTATCGTTTATAAAAACTTATAAAATGAAAAATTATCATTCGTAACCTTTTTAACTTTTTAAGTAACTCATTCTTGCTATTACGATGAGTAAGAAAAGCTATCAGTGGAACACCTTAAAAAATATAAATATAATATATATATATATATATATATATATATATATATATATATATATATATATATATATATATGACGGTTGTAATTCTGTATAATCCACCTCGACCCCCTCCTCTTTCGAGTATCGACCATGAAACACATGAAGACCAGCCGCTACGTAGCAAAACCTGAATACGCAGACGAAGGTTAATTTCCGCGGTCCGGTGCTTTCCATTGCTGTGGGGCTCGAGGATGCCGGATATACAGTACAGATCTGCAATCCACTCAAGGCACCCCAAGCCCCCATATGACGGTTGTAAATAAAGTAATGGCAACATACCCGGAAAACATTTTTTAATGAACGTACAAGCAAAATTACATTACATTCCTTCAATATAATCACCAGCAAAGTCTTGTACCTTTTGCCAGATGTCAGGAAGCCGTAGGATACCGTTGACAAGGTGTTGTGTGTTGATGTCAGCGACGGAGTACCCTACTTGCTCGGATCACTCGGTCAGGAAATCGGATGCGTCGAAGGGGTTCTTTTGACCTAGGAAAGACGTCGTGTCAGGGAAGTACGGGGGTGTTCCAACAACTCCCAAGACCACCGTCGCAAAAGATCATTTACAGCTTGTGCAACATGACAACAAACATTGTCATGCAACACGATAGGGAGATTGTCCCGCAATAAGCATGGACATTTGCACCGTATAGCCGGGCACAGATGGTGCTGTAGGCACGGACAACCTCAATTTTAATCCCTGACTGCTGATCACTTTTTGTAAACATGATTTAGAGCTGTAGAACCAACACTGTCCTCTTCAACGTCATGCAGCAACTACCCCTTCTACTAGATCGATGATTTTATGTGCTCTACACATCGACAACAGCTCCCCCTCACTCCTCCGATATCCTGTTTGCGAATGCCCGATGTTCTACGACTTTCTGGGCTACGTTGCCACTACTTTATTTACAACCCTCGTATATATAATCTAATGCATTGTTTAGCATAGGTATAGGACAAAATAATAGGAACACCCATTTCGAAATGTGTCGCACTTCGAATGTCCAATACAACCCCGCCGCGTGACGCAACAATCTACCATCTAGTGGCGGTGAAAGGGCAGGTATCATTCGAGCATTTGCCGGTGTGACAGTTGTATGAGAAAATTCTGTTCCCAGCTACTGTCCGACCACGGAAGCGAGGTCCCTGGAAGCTGTTACGCATGCGCGAGAAAAGCTAGTCTACTTAGAAAATAGGGGAAAACGTCATATTTACGGATGTGTTTGTTTATGAAATACGGAATGTATTTCAGACAGCCTTTTGGCCGCAATTTTAAAGTTATTTTTTAAAACTTTATTTTGGATCGAATATGTGAATAATAATTTCAAAATAATAAAAAGAACGAAGCAAATCTATTTAAAAAATAGGAGTGTTATAGGAGTGGATATTTTCGTGTGTGTTTGTTTAAGAACTGCGAAAGAATGTTTTCAACTAACTTTCTTTTTCAGAATTTTTCTTTTGATTGAATGTATAAATAAAAACCGAAAAACATATTAAAATGAAGGTTTGAAAAATTCCATTTTTAAGTGATATATTGTAATAACATAAATATATATATAATGCAATAAAAATAATATATTTGATTCGCAGTTTTACAATTTGCAGAAATAATTAGGATATAGAACTCAAAATTTTCAATCTTTTGAATTTTTCTCAAAGTTTCTCTTTGATGAGTAAAACTGATTTTTTCTCTTAAGACTGGAATTAGTTTGCGAATTGTTGGTACTATTTTATAGACAGCATAAAATTTATGAATTGTTCTTCGAATTACATCACAATCAAAATTATCTAAAGGTACGTTTTTGGTGGTTCTTTTTTTCTGACGTTTTCTCGGAGATTCAAATTTTGGAGTTTCTTCACACTTTGCAGATTCTTTTTACACTGGACATTGATATCCCGGTCATTTCACTAGCTCTCTTTAGGGATTGCTCTCTTTAGGGAACATTTCCTTCTAGTGCTTCTTTATCACACAATTTAATTACATTGTGTTTTATATGTTTACAATCACTATGGAACGGCTTATTCCGAGTAGTTGTGTTGGGTAAAGGATCCATTAATTTTAATATAATAATCAAAATAACAGACGAGGAAAAAGCAAGCAAGCGCAGTTAGTAACCGATTCTAAAGAATGTCGAGAGAATGCGAGACTTTTCCCCCTACTTCCTCAGCAGCCTTACCTACAGCGTGAATAGAATCGTCTTGGCACTATGCCAACCGTGGTACTTCCTACTGTGGTCGGACAGTAAGCACCATTATGTCCAACCTGTCGGACGCGTGAAGTGGCATGATTATTGGAGGTCATCTCGCTGGAGCGTCCGTGTCAAGAACTGCCAACCTTGTGGGTGTTTCAAGGACCACTGTGTCAAGGGTTATGACAGCCTACACAAACCTGGGAAAGGTGACCTCTGCGAAGCAGAACAGTGGGCGAAAGTCGAAGCTGACCGACCGGGATAGACGAGTGTTGAAAAGGATAGTCACCCGAAAACGCAAGACTGCACTGCCGCAGATAACATCCGAGATGAACACCCATCTCCAGAATCCGGTATCCACCAAAACTATTCAATGGGAGCTGCATGCAGCGACCATTTATGTCAGAGTGGCTGTTCCAAATCCGTTTGTGTTGCCACGGAATGCTATGAAGCGACAACAGTGGTGCCGAGAACACCAAAACTGGACACAACAGCAATGGGAACAGGTCATCAGGTCTGACGAATCATCATTTACATTATTTCAGACCACCGGACGTGTGCTCGTCTGGCGAACACAGGCAGAAGCATTTCGTGTTGACTATCTGGTTCCTACCGTGAAGTATGGAGGGGGCTATATGATGGTGTGGGGTGCGATATCTTGGCGGGGCTTGGGACCACTCGTAGTCTCCTGAGGGGGAAGATTGTAGGCGAGCATTATCGCAGATCATTTCCATCCTATGCTTCAGACTCTGTATCCTGGAGAACTTACCGTGTTTCAAGATGGCAACACCCCTGTTCACACGGCTCGCTGTGTTCAAACATTGTTAGATGAGCATAATGACGAAAAGGAACATCTCACGTGGTGTACCCAGTCGCCTGATCTCAACACCATTGAGCCTTTTAGGGTTTTTTTAGAGAACAAAGTCCGTGCTCGGTTTCCTCTTCCACGCACACTACCTGAGCTCGAGACCGCTCTGTACGAGGAATGTGTGATTCCCTTGAACTTTGTGAACGACCTTTATTTGTCAATCCCACTTCAAATGTAAGCTGCATTTAAGGCCAAGGGTGGCCCAACCCCTTAGAGATAAAAAATTTGCATTCTTTCACAGGTTTTCCTATTATTTTGTCACACACGCACACACACACACACACACACACATATATATATATATATATATACACACAGGTGGTTATCAAAATAATGGAAACACTAAGAAACATCATGAAAACCTTTATTAATACGGTGAAGGATCACCTTTGTCATGTAATATCACCTGATTCACCTTGGAATTGGATTATGCAAGTCACAAATAATGGTTAAGAATGTATTATACAATTCTTCAGGGAAAAATCATGAAAGTTTCTGTAGAGATGCTGTGGTGTATATCGATAACTGGCTCTATCCGCTTATACAGATCATAGTGTTTGGATGCCGGGGGGATTGTACAGGACAAGATAAGATATTTGACTTCTTTTTCATGCTCTTCAAACCAATACTTGATAGATTTAGCTGTATGTATAGGGGGATTATCATCCTGGAGAACGCCATCTCCTGCAAGAAAAAATGTTTGCACCACAGGATGGACTAAACTGAAGCTAAAATTTTGACATAGTCCTTCCCATTCAATCGCCCTTTAAGGGTTACAATAGGGGGTACTTACGTATTATAGCTGAAACTTTGCGGTTTGGTGAAAAAACGGCAATAAAGCGCCAATTAAGCGCCCCATCCTTGTTGATAGTATTGTTTTCGCCATTCATTGCTTTTCGCTCCCGTTTTAAGTTTCGTTTTGAAGATTATCTTTATTTTTTTAGGTTATGAAAGTTATTTGACAAAGATCTTTTATAAATGAAGATTGACGAGAAATATGACAGTGTAATACATCAACTTTGATAAAAGATAACTTTTATAAAAGTTGGGCTCTTCGTCAAAGTTTTATAAAAGATTTCGGTGCTCGGATGTTATAAACAACATTTGGAGCAATAGCATGTTAAAAAAATACAAATGTGTGGAAAACGCGAGAGATAAAGAACAAGATTTTGATTCTAAATAATTTTAGCTCTAATTAAAAATTGCGCACTAATGACAAAACAGAAATACACGAAAAATATTCAAAATGAGTATGTTAAAAACGCAAATCTTTCGAAGGAAAAGTCTTAGGATGCTGAAATTTTGCATGGTAGTTACTCTTAAGCTCTACATGTCCACTAAGAAATATTTTTAAAAAGTACAAAATTTAAGGGGTTTAAAAGGGGCTTAACCTCCTCCCACACTGAAAAATAACTCATTGTATCTCTGAAACCATAGGACCCAGGAAGATAAAATTTCGTATGGTGGTTCCCCTTAAGCCCTAGATGCCCAATAAAAAATCTTTTTGAAAAATGCAAATTTTAAGGGGGTTAAAAGGGGCTTAACCCCCCTCTAAAAACCCCATTGTATCTCTGGAATCATAAGGCCTAGAAAGCTGAAATTTTGCATGGTGGTTCCCCTTAAGTCCTAGGTACACACCAATAAATCTTTTTTAAGAGCTCGAATTTTAAGGCTTTAGCTCCCTCCCCCCTAAAAAATCCCACTGTATCTCTGGAACCATAGGGTCTAGGAAGCTGAAATTTTGTATGGTACTTCCCCTTAAGCCCTAGGTACACACCAATAAATCTTTTTTAAGAGCTCGAATTTTAAGGGATTTAGCCCCCTTAGATAGAAATAACTTTTATAAAAGATCTTTGTAAAAGAACTTTGATAGTGTAATAGGGGTATTTTGAGGTAATAGCATTTCTTTTATGTATAACTGTTATGAAAGATACAAATAACTTTTAAAAATATCTTTGTCAAAGAACTTTGATAGTGTAATATAGGCCAAAAGGAAGAAGATGTAGTGTCTTTTTTCGAGATCCGTGGAATTTTGCCCAGTCAGCTTGTATGCCCGAACTTTCACAACATGCGTGCCTATTTTAATCGACCAGTAGCTGGAGATGTAATATTAAAGATTGCGGCAAAACAGTCAGAATTCACAAGGAAAACTGGTTATATGGTTCCCGATTGCCATTACTTTAAAATCCCGATTGCGAAACTTTAAATATTTGCATTTTCCGTCGAAACCTGTATGCATATCAATTTGTGTCCAATTTGCATTACCCCTTCTTGGCGCGTCGCTTTTTTTTTTGTCTAAGAGTGTATTCCTATTTTGTCTTTAATATGAAATTTTTAATTAGATCTAAAATTATCTATAGCGAAATCTTGTTCTTCAGCTGCTTATTTTTTTAACTTTTACATGTGTTTTCCAAATACTTTTTAAAACATGCTGCTGCTTAAAATGTTGATGTATGTTTAATAACTGCTTTCGTATATTTCATACACGTGCTTAGCCACAGATTACACGAGTGCCATGAATTATGTCATTTGGTTCATTTAATTTCAATTAACTTTAGCAGTAAGGTGGGGTCATTTCTCACAAGGAGTTCATCGCAGAATTTAACGACAGTGATCCGAATTTAAATACGAGTTTTGGATATTTCATTTTTATTTTGGGGATTTAAAACCACTTTACAACCTCCTAAAAAGTTGCTTTTTAAACATCTTTCTTGGCCAGCACCTAGAGCCTAAGAGGAACCGCCATGCAAAATTTCCACTTCTTCGGCCTTATTGTTCCAGAGATACAGGGGGATATCTTTTTTTTGGGGGGTGGGGGGGACTAAACCCCTTAAAATTTGAATGTAAAAAAAGATTTATTGGTGTGTACCTAGGGCTCAAGAGAAACCAACCAACAAAAATTTCAGCTTCCCAGGCCTTATAGTTCCAGAGATACAGTGAGTTTATTTCTTTTTTTTTGGGGGGGGGGGGAGGCTAAACCCCTTAAAATTTGACTAAAAAAGAAAAAAAATATTGGTGTGCACCTAGGGCTTAAGGAAAACCAACCAACCAACCAAATTTCAGCTTCCCAGGCCTTATGGTTCCAGAGATACCGTGGATTTCTTTTTTTTTGAAGGGGGGAGGGAGGCTAAACCCCTTAAAATCTGACTTAAAAAAAACGATTTATTGGTGTGCACCTAGGGCTTAAGGGAAACCAACCAACCAAATTTCAGCTTCCCATGCTTTATGGCTCCAGAGATACAGTGAGTTTATTTATTTATT